>JALPMX010000030.1:0-30836 GCA_024244045.1 Nematocida sp. AWRm80 | reverse complement strand
TAGACACAAACATATACTAGCAGTACTATACACAGACATACAGACATACAGACATACAGACATATATACTATAAACAGAATAAACAGAATAATAAAATAAAAGACAGAGAGAGAAACAGACTTGAATAGATGGTGACAGAAAAAGAAAGAATAATAAGGCTCTAAGAATTTAGTTAAATAGTCATTGCATACCACTCTAGCACCTTACATAAATAGAATCAGAAATAGAAGTACTAGAGAAATAAAGAGAGAAACAGATACTTATAGAATAGCATAACTAGATGACTAAACAGAAACAGATATATCTAGACGTATGTATGGCTGTATAGTTAGTGCTGCTACTAACAGACACATACATTCACAGCACAGCCATACGTGTATTCAGACTGGCTACCAAAGAATGAATCATAGAAGTAAACCTCGTCAGAGCAGTCTTTGATTGCTGTACCCGCACCAAGACATATGGCTCGTGCGCCTGCTTAGAGAACACAGCAGCCAGCTGAAGGGCAGAATCAGTAAATGGCGATAAAGAGAACTCTTTCCCGTCTTTGGACTGTAGTAGACACAAAGTGCTGTTCTGGCTGTATTTCTTTTTCTTGTGCTGCTCAATAGCAGTATACCTTCTCTCAGCCTGCCTAAAACTGCATAGACACGAGAAACAGCAAATGCCGTGCACAGGATCAATTGCAATGTACTGGTCACCAACAGAATCAGCTGTATACTCTGGTGGCATGTCTATAGGCCTACTCTCTAGACCTTTCTTTTCAATCGCATTATTCGGTGAGGTATTGTCTGATACACTATTTAATATATTGCTGTCGTTAATAGGTTGGCCGTTAGTAGCAGGACTGTCTGTAGCTATGTTTGTTTGCGTATCTGGATGGCTGTTTGTACCTAATGCCTTTGTGGACGGTAGATCTAATAGCATATATATGTATCTGTTGCATTTGCCAGAACACTTGTTGTGCAGGTCTAGTCTTACAAGCTGGCTGATTATGCCACACACTGGTTGGAAAGAGTCTGTAGAGGAATTATATGAATCTGTAAGGGAATCATAATATATGCGTGCAGCCAGCTGAGTAGGCACCACTATGACCTGAGATTGTTTGTCATGTATGTATGAGAGACCGTATGTGCGGATGTTAACAAGTGTCATTGCAGCACCAAAGATGTGTTTGCCTGTCTTACTCTTGCTGTTGGCGGGCACAGTATGTAGACTGACTGTTGTATAGGGACATATATTATTTGTTACTTTGGGCGACACATTTAGAACTATAGGCGCATACATAGTAGTGCTGTCTTTGGCTCTCTGGTCTCTGTTACTGCTGTTACTATTATTATTGTCACTATTCTGTATACTTTCTTTTTCATACGCATATTCTTTTCTTGTCTGTATAAGCATACTTTGGCTACTATTTGGCTGTATGGATGTTTGTGGTGTATGTAGAGCTGCTTCGGCACTCCTGGCATGGATACATGTGGCACCTGTAGAACAGCTGCATGTGTCTGTTTTCTTTGTAGCTGCTACTTCGGATGTGCTTGTGCACTGATCACTTTTGGCACTGGCCACAGAAGGGTCAAAAGCACTTGTTGATATAGGGCTGGCAGATATTAGAACAGGCTCGCTAGGAATCTGCTTTATGCAGATGTGCAGGGCAAACAGGTGTCGGCTGTTCAGCTTGGCCGAGAATGCAAGCAGCTGTTTGTACTGTTTCTGTCCAAGCATGCCCTGGTCTCTGCTGTATACGTGTAGCTCCATGTACTCTATTAGTGTGGCAAACGAATAATTTGTTTTATGCTGGTGGGTATATTTCACAATGTCTATGGGCATACTGTTCACATAACAGCCGGGAGCACACATAATATCTGCATTATCTGACATACTAGGTGGTTGTACACTCTTGTTTACTGGTCTATTGGATTTGTGTTCTCTAGCTGGCAGGAAAAGGTTGGTTATCACTACTTTGCTTATTGGCACATCGGTTTCTAGAGTGTTCTTGTATGCATGCTCAAGATAGTTTAGGTGCTCCATCCGGATATATACTGTACTGATTTGAGATGAAATTCGTGCATTCTCCACAGGTATAGGAATAAACACATTCGATGAACTGACAGTGCCAGATGTATTGGCATAGCACAAATGAGCCACATCCAGTGCATGCACTTTTGCCGTATGTGCATGCGCCATACACACTTTGGTGGGTGCTGTGCCTGTGACCACAAGTATTATTGGCCGGACATTGAACAGGCGTGCTGGCAGCTCTGCAGTTGAGGCCAGACCACAGTTGCTGACAACTATCCGTGCCTGCTTGCTCTTTACTGTGCTGGATACTTTGTGCGAGAACACACTGGCCAGACTAATTGCTGACTCCTTATCCAGGTTATGCAGTACCAGCATATCAAGCACTACAGAAATAGTTGGCATGTTTGCATTAAGTGCTTGTACAGTTTCTGGTGAAAGCGCCTTGGATAGCGCGTCTGTGCTCTGCAACTCGATGAACAGACAGACACCTGCACACTGTGCCCACTTCTCAAATGCGCTTATAATCGTGGCATACTCGCTGACTGCTGGCACACCAATCTGGGAGCATGACAGCAGAACATTAGTGCTATACTTGTGCTTTACAAGCTTATACACCTGTGTGTCTATTACTGGACGCGGATAGTTAAATGCTGGATTAGTGAGCAGGCGATACGTGTCTGGGGCGCTTGTGTACAGCTGCTCCAGTGATAAATAGGCCTCTTCTGAAGACAGCTTCTCTCTGGTGTATATGCTTTGGGTGAATACCTTTTGGTGTCCCTCCTGGCTGAAGGTGACATGCACATACACGGTTCTGCTCTGGAATAGCCTAGCAGGTATATCACCATGTACCTGACTCACTTCACTTCTGGCTAGACTGCTGTTGGATATACTTGTATAAAAGATAGTTGTGCTATATGTACTATTATCTGCTGGACTGGTGTACACAGGTTTGAAGCAGCTGCTTCCCTGGACAGATCCCATAAGCATCCAAGTAAGTACACAGCACACAGCAAGATGCAGGACAGTCTGCTTGGATACTTTTTTCTTTTTGAACAGTTTTGCTAATATACTGTTCATATTGTACCTAACTGAAAAAATATTTTTCATCTCTCTCTATTCACTAAACTGCTCTTTATATCCCGTCCTACCATATTAATATTATAAGTAACTACATCTGTTTTTATTACATACAAACACACACATATACAGCTGTACAGCCACATAGACACACCCAAACAGACTAGAACAGCTCCTTAATAGTTAAGAGAACATATATACGATAGTAATGCATACAGCTAATATATACCAGCAGATACATAGAGATATATATAGATGCATTCTTGTATGCTGATTGGAAAGTGTATTATCAGTATTGAAGGAAGTGCAATAACAGTATTAGGGCCTAGTGCAGCAGAGAAGAGTGCCCGCCATCTATCACATACAGCTTGAAGAGGCATGCTGCTACTAGACAGCCGATTATGGCCACCACTAAAATAATGCTATTGCGTCTCTTGTGCTGTCTGCTAGCTGCAAACAAGCCTGCTTCTGGCTCTGGTCTCTGCTGGCTGTAGAAAAGGGCACTCGTATAAAAGCGATCCTGCAACTGCGGACATGCTTTTGAGCTGTCAGACACTTGGGTCTTGTAATTTGGCTGGTTGGTTATATTCTCTAGGCCATCAATAGTCTGAATAATCCGAGCAAGTCTGTGGTCATTGTCTAGGATAGTGCTGTCATATACAGGTACGTTATAATGATTATCATAGTATCCTGTATCATTATCTGAGCGCATTAGTTCTGGTACTAGCAGGCCTTGTGGCTGCTGTTGCTGTTTCTGTTGTTTCTGCAGGTACTTCTGTAGAATACCTTTTTTTCTTCTATACTCATTTAGTAGAGAATCATACGCTGTGTCTATCTTCTGGCCAAATTGTGTTAGGTTAGTGCAGAGCATACACTCCTCGACCAGGTGCTTGTACTTGTTATACATGTCTATTTTGCTACTATCCCTCATATACATAGGAACGGCTAATTCCACATCTACTATCTCATCGTAGTGCTCGATGATGCCTAATAGTAGCTGCACTGTTTTGCTATTCTCTGCATCTTTCTGGCTTGCCAGACTGCTGTCCAGCAGGACTGTGTTTAGCAAGCTTTCTATGCAGTCCTGCAGATTGTGGTATTGTTGCATTTCAGGCGAGTTGTATATGCTCTGGACTGTCCAGTCAGATGAAGCTTCCATTGATATCAAAGTGTCCTCTGCCATTCCTGTTTTGTGTTTGAGTATGGACAGCAGTCGGGCATGCACTATATTTGCATTGTTCTTGTTTGTGTATGTGAGAAAAGAGAGCAGATAGTCTAGCTTATAGAACACATCAGACTTATAGTTGTATGTATTTGACAGCAGAGTGTACATCTGCACTATATGCTGCCTGATATGTGCCTTGTATTTATTGGCATCAGATATAGTATATGTACTCCATCTAATGCTGCTTACTGTCTGGCTGCTGCTTGTGCTTGGAGACAGCATGCCAAGGATAATTATACACCAGTATTTTTTGAGCAGATGGACTAGCACCTTATTCTTTTCGTCGCTGTCGGAGAGAATGTGCTCATTCAGAAAGCATGCTGGGTCTTTGCTAGTCAGATACGTGCAGGTGTCTATATCAGTATTCTCTAGGCCTCTAAGCATCTCTTCTATCTGCTTGTCATTTATCAAGTTGTCAATAGTTGCTTTGAAGATCTTTAGAATAGTGGACATTGATAAAAATAATATAAGTACTTGGCTATTTAACTGATAAATTATTAAACAAATGTCATTCGCCTATACAGTATTATAATACAATAAAATAGACCAATTATCAGCATAAGTACCTGTCTAAATAGTAAAGTATATATACTAGACTAGACAATATATAATCTATAATGTATATAGCAGCCGCTGTATGCAATAAGCAAGCTGCAGTACAGCTATATACATTATACAGCCATATAGTAATACAACAATACATCACAGACTGCACTACATAACATATCACCACTGATATATCTAGCATGTAGCTGATACAAAGATATGCGATGAACGTATTTCTGGTAAATAAAAGGGCTGCACATATAATACATGTCTGCAGAGATAGCATAGCAGGAACACGCGTAAAGACAGAGTATAAACACTAAACACTACAACAGAATAGCTTGTTTTATTCTTTGAGGATATATACCTACCACACTTGCTGCACTTACTGTATATACTCTGTGTGCTGTACATACTATGTATTTTATACTGCACTTAACATAGCCGGCATACCACTGTACCCAGTAAATATAATCGGTGCAGTAAACAACAGACATAGAAGAAGCAAGTAGGTACAGGAAAGTAGACAGATATAAATAATGCAAATAACGCAAATAGTAAGTATGCACCTGTATTACATACGCTAAGTATGCAAGTCTTCTACGGTGTGCCATACTCTCTCAATACGTCGGCATATATCTCATTGATAAGCTTTATGGACTGTCTCTGCATTTTGGCTACTTCCTCCAGCAGAGTCTTCAGCTGCGACTTGATCTGGTTTATCACATACACCTTGCGCTTCTCTGTAGGCACGCCAAATATCATCTTCGATATAAAGTTCTGCTTCACCGCCATCGGCACTGTCTCTTCGTTGTACAGCTCGAAGTGCTCGGCTACTACCTCAATGAACTCTCGGGCCTTCACTGGCGGGTTGAGCACTGTTGTGATTGCATGGTAGTACACTCTTTTCAGATGATCCAGCATATACGGCTGTGGGCATGCGCCCAGCATGTAACTCACGTGGTTCAGTGCCAATGTCACCATGTTCTCAGAAAACAGCACCATCCGATCTGTGGCCTCAAGATGTGCTATGGCTAAATTGGCTATTGCATTTGGCTCTTTGGTTGCCACGCCTTCATACGACTCCAGCCGGACCTTCATCCGTTTCATGGCACCTACAAAGTCACTCCCGTCTCTTCCTGATAAATAGGTGGCCGGCAGATTCACAAACATGTGGTATGAGTCATCGTTCGGATCTTCCCCGTATGCATCCACTCGTTTCCGTTCTTTAATCGCTATTGTCAGCGACGAGAAGTACTGTCCCATGTCAATAACAATGCCGTACAGAGAGTCCAGATAGGCTGTTGTCATCTTTAGCAGAGTCTGCTCCTCGAATGTCACGTTCTTTGGTATTATCCGGCTTCTTTTCTCTATCAGGCTGTTTATCTCAGCTATTCTCTTTTTTCGCTTTACCTCGTTTGCCATTTTGTTGGCCTCCTCCAGGTCCTTGCCAAACTGCTCGTATGTGTCCAGAATGTCCATATAGTGTCCTAACAGCTCTGCAAGAGTGGCTGTTCCCATCCCGATAATCCGTTTGGCTGAGGCCTGATACGGGTGTACAGCCAACAGTATGGCTGTCTGCCGCACTACCTCGCCCACTTGTTTGTATATCTCTTCTGACCGGTCCACTCGCTCAATCAGCTTCAGCAGCACATCAATGTTCTCCTGTTTGTGTCCTAGAAGAAGCCAGGCCAGAATGTTTTTGTCCGTAGTCTCGTTGCAGACAAACTTGCCGTTTGGGTCCACTACCTTATGTATCTTCAGGAGTGCCTCCGCATCCTCTGCCATCATAAGCATCTGTTTTGTCACTGGGCTCTGCAGGAATATGCGGTAAATAATTTCTTTCAGAAACCGGTGTGGCCGTTTTGCTGCGGATATATACTCCTTATATGCTTTTTTGTACTCAGCTAGCATGGCCTCCACCGCTTTTGTTTTCTTCTCCCCATTGGCGGCCATCTTTTCCTCGTTGTTGTGGTCTGGCGGCAGTCTGCTCAGATACTTCTCGTCTGCCAGCCGGCGCGCTGTCCATATACCAAGTGTCTGATACGAAATGCATTCCAGTAGAGACGGATTCCTGATGTTGGCTGCCATCTGGTTGGCCTCGTCCTGCTCTTTCTTCTTTTTCTCTTCATCCTCTGCGCTTTTGCTCTTCTTGAGCCACACTATCACTGCCACCACAGAAATGATGGCTAGCAGCATCAGCACTATTTTGATCAGTACATTGTCTTGTTTCGGGCGTTTCATCAGTGATGTAATAAAAATAAAATTAATCCCCGGATAAATAACTGCCTGCAGAAAATAGCAAGCTCATTGATGGTCTAGCTAAAAAGTCTTATTGGATGCTGCTACTATTGCTTTCTTTCTTTTATTCCCTGCTGTTTATTGGCTAGCTGATATTACTGTACTGCTCTGCCAATAACTATACCATCTGATTACATGATAAGATATTGATTAATAGTATAGTGATTTGTATGATTATTGTATGATTATATAAATATGTATGCATCTGAGGTGTTGATATCAGACTATCCTAATAATAGCAGGCTGGTCTAGCCAATACTAGCTGACAAGTATAGTTCATGCTTGTTTGATATGGCTGCTGTTGGATACTGTCTTTGGCTCTTATCCTTGCTATCTTTTTCTGAAATATAAACCAAGCACAAATAAAAATACGCTCTATTTATTTTCTCTTTTGCTCCTATGCCTCACTGTGCCACAGCAAATTACAATAGCCAATAAAACATGATATTATATAAAGAGCTACCTTTATTGTGCTTATTCCAATATAACTATTCGTTGTAGACTTATTCATCAAGATAGGTATGAATGATAAGTAGTTATATTCTGATAAGCAGATAAATGATCTAAACATATACCTATATCTTCTGAGAAAAGACACCAACATATTATAGAAAACTATTGCACTAAATATAATAGGTATTATTGCTATTTCTAATAAATAATCATGATATAGGCAGAAAACTATACTTATCTATCATTTATTCTTATGTCCTAGACCAAAATAAAATTAACTGAAGAGCTTTAGGCTATATTAATAAGAGAATTCTTTATTATTTTATATAGAGCTAAACATCCAATAGAATAAGTTGCATTGCACTGTTGGTATAAGTATATTTAAAATGGATTGCAGTAACAGAACAGGTTATAAGAAGTATGTTTATAAGTTGAATTTTAATTCGAAAATCTTAATAAATATGTATTGCGCACTTCTGAGCTCTTATTAGATGCTTTTTTTGAGTAAAAAGAAAATGCACATAAGAATCAGGAAACACATCGACACAACAATAAACATCAATATTAGTTTTGAATAGTGCTGATACTTGTTTAAGGCTAGCTTGCCAAGATAAGAACTTTTATATGGTGGCTTAGGTCTTTTTGTCATGTATTTTTTGTTTTTATGTTCTGTTGCTAAAGAATTAACTGGTTTACTTGCTAGCTTTTTTGGTCTTATGGGATCTTTAGTTTCCATAGAAGTAGACATTTTATTTCTTTTTCTATCTTCAGTCTTAGGTAGAATAGATGCACAGTGCTGACTTTGCTTATTATTACTGTTAAGGCTATGCATTGAGCTGATACTATCATTTGATAAAATGCATTCTACTTTTTGCTCTGAAAAAGAGTTCAATAGTTTAGATATGTTTAAAGAGTTTAAATGGCTGCTTTCTATAACCGCATTGGGTGTCTGTTCTTTTAATGCAGTTGTTGGTTCAGTTGACTCTATATTAGTATATTCATTATTCAAAATTACACTATTATTACTAGGACTAGACATTCCACTTAACGTAGAAGTACTACAACTGCTTGATTGATGCAAGGCATTCATGTTTAAGTTATTTTGTTTCTGAAAGTTGTCTTTACTAATATCATTAATTATTTGATTCCCTATATTTTTAATGTTTTTCTGGTTTTTCATTAAGCCATTTTCTTTAATACTATCTGAATGTATGTTTTTCTGGAGTAGATTAGCTTGTGCCTGTGGCGAATTATTAAGGTAATTAAAATTACTGCCATTAAGATTAAAGGACTTCTTATTGTTATAATTTTTTTCTAAATACCTATTATTATAGTTGTAGGGAACATCATATAGTTTTGTTAAAAGAAAAGCCAGGATTTTTCTTACATTTATATGGCTTGCACATAGCTGTTTATTGGGCCAATTATCTTTTAATCTTTGGTTTGTATCCTCTATACTATATTTTTCTGCCATATCTAGTACTGCACTGATTTGTGTTGCTCCTTCTTCTTTAACATCATCTATCTGCATTTGTATCTCCATAAATCTGTTTAGTATGGGATAGTTATTTACTCCATACTCATTACAAGTCGTATTGTCCAGCTCGTTTGCACGTGTTATCAATACATCCATATTTTCATTCTCGAGATCTAGGTAGAGTAGTGTTTTAAAGATGTCCCAAAATATCTTGTCTGCTGGCTTGACAAATTTACTTAGTTCTGTTTGAAAAACAGGCCAGACCTTCTTTGGATAGTGATGAATTAAAAACATCAGAGCATTTACATTTTCTAGGCTTGAACAGGCTTCTATAAACTCATTGGGAATGCCCACAATAACAAAATGCTTTTTGTAGTTGCACAAATCAAGATATTCATTGTTTTCTGCGCCATCGCCAGGAGTTCTTGCAGTCAAAGGCTGGTGTATGCATATAGG
This sequence comes from Nematocida sp. AWRm80, assembly GCA_024244045.1. Lineage (NCBI taxonomy): Eukaryota > Fungi > Microsporidia > Nematocida > Nematocida sp. AWRm80. Next base: position 21,278 of record JALPMX010000030.1, on the reverse strand, counting down.
TGATGCTATGCCATTAGTAGGTGGTTCATTTGGTCTAGTTCTTGCATTCGAAGGCTGACGTATGTATCTAGGCGGTGATCTGTTATTAGTAAGCGGTTCATTTGGTCTAGTTCTTGCATTCGAAGGCTGGTGTGTATATATAGATGGTGCTATGTCACCAATAAGCGATTCACTTAAATTGTTTTTATCGTCTAAATCATCTGGTACTCTGCACTGCACTTCTGGAAAATATGTTATATTATGTATGTGCTGGACAACTGGATTTAAAAAAATGCCTCGTGCCTTCTCTATTATTGCTCTTTGTAAGATACAGTTTATAAGAGCTTTCAAGCTCACGTCTTTAGTAACTACAATTTCTGTATTCATAGTAGATGCAGCATTTTTAAACATTCGTTTAATATGATTTTCTTCGTGGCTATTTTCTTTCATCACTTTTTCAACAATATACTTCATTAGACTATTGAGCTTTTGTATCGTGCCATTAAAGTGTTCTACAATACTGTTTGTGTCCTCATAGCTCTGCTCTTCTTCTGTTTTAACTTCTTCATCCTTATGGCTATTGTTACTGATTGCATTTGAATAGAATATACGCCATACCAGAGACTCAACTAATGGCACATTGGTATTTTGCATCCTGCTGACTGGTTTGCCATCTGATTGCTTTTTGTGTCTCATTTTTATATTCATAGAAGTGTTGGAATTTTCTTTTGTTCTGCAGCTAGAAATCACTGAGCTGTTTGTAGCAAGCGTAGAAGAATGTATTTCTGGAACTATCTGATTTTCTTGTTTACATGCACTAGAATTTCGCGTGCTCTCTGCTGGATGCCGATCATACTTTGGTGTCTCTTTTGTAAGGCATAAGTATTTTTCTATCAGTAGCTTTTCTGAATCTGTCAAATTAGACTTTTCTGGAAGCTCAATCCCTTTTTTGAGCCTGTTTATCTGTGTCTGCGAAAATATAACAGTAAACATCTTAGACTGATAGTCCATGAATTCTACTTCTATGAAATGTGCTGAGCTGTCTAAACTTCTTATAGAACTAAGTATAGGAATATCGGCTTGGTCTAGATTTTCTTCTATTTCCAGTGATTCAAGTTCTTGTTGCCTACTGTCTACATTGTTATTGTTGTTGGCTATACTACTGTTTAAAGACTGACTGTTAGCGGCTAGGCATATGTGTTGAGTTTCATCGCGTTGGGCCTGTTTTTTGTTCTTAAGATACTCTCTGTGCCACAGATCTTCATTGCAAACCCCAGCCGTGTAAAGGATCCTGCAAATCGTATCAGTTTGGAGCTCACTTAACTGGTTATAATATAAAATTATCATATCTACTAGCTCATCGCAGAACTGTATTTTAAATATATATAGATCTTCTAGGTCTTCTAGTGTATCTAAAATCTCCATAACAATTTTCCATATCCGACTCTTATTCAGAGAGGTGCACTCGCATGTTTTCTCACGTATCTTTTGGCACAATGTACCTGATATAATAGCTATTTCAGTTAGACCAAAGTAAACGTGTTGAGGCTCTCGTACTCCATCATCTGTTCTAGATGTTTCTAAACATGGCATGGTCTCTTTCTTTATCATTAGACTTAGATCACTAAAATCACTACGATGCTGTTTTTGCTGCTGTAGTTCTATTTGTGTTTGCAGTAAAGATACTGCGCTGTTTTTGTCCTGGTTAGTTTGCTGTTTATCTGTGTTTAGATAGTCACAGTAGCCACTGCCCATTACACACCATGTAAATATACACAATATGTATACACAGGCACATATTGTCTTTGCTGTTCTTATTCTTTTTGTTGTCATAGATATTGCTCCTGTTAATATTTTTGCTAGTTCCTTACATTTTATATAGATAATACATACATCATTTATGATCTAGTGATTGCTTTCTATTCGATATCATGAATTGCATGTTTTCTGATTGTTTGTTTTATTCTCTGCCAAAATACTTTTTAGTGTAATCATCCTAATTGTTTTTAAATAGACTATATAGAAGGTCTTAGTACTAGTGTTCTTGCTTGTTCTCTCTTCTTCAGTCTTATGCTTTATTCATTAAATGAATACAGTAGGTATATTTCAATCATTTTGTTCTGCTACAAATAAAAGGCATTTACTGTAGGATTTGATCTAGTATTCTAATTAAATGCAAATTCTTTTATTGTTTGCTTGAGATGAACAGTAAACAATAAACATTGATTCTGATAATACCAGTACCACTAATTGATTGATGGCTAGCAGTATTAAGCTGATATCTGTTAAACTATTATAGCCATGTGATCATGCGCTTAAATGCAAGGGTTAATATTTAATAATACAGTACTATAGTCTAGACTCTCACTATGTATAGCTAAAGATACTCCTACTAATACTGCTATTACTATTATACTCTTCCTTTTATTGTTCTCTAGTTTTCTTATTGTCTACACAAGGTGAGTTTAAATGCTCTTTCTGTCTTTGCATTGAAATTAAATATTTCTTACTTCTTTTGGAATTTAGTGTGTCTAACTATGATCTTCTTAGCTATCAATCACGAAATTATTTAATTTAAAATGATCTTCTAGAGCACTTAAACAATACTATATAACTGCCTACAGCTATATTCACAAACACAATGGATAGCTATACAATTCCGCAACTATTTAAAAAGAAACAAAAAGCACCTGCTGATGATACTAGAATAGACATAGAGCTACATGAATATGTGGGAACTAGCTCGGCAGAAGCAGATAATTCTGTATCATTTGAAAAAAGAATCAGGCAGCAGACTATAATTGAATGTGTTCTAGATCATAAATGCACTGATTTAGAAAGAAAAGAAATATACCAGAGTCTATTTATTGCTTTGAAAACCAAATACCAAAATCCATGTGACTATTTTGGTCTATCCTATTTTGATATAATGTATTTGCTTGTATTCTATTCTGAAAGTGTCCTGCTGTCCTCATTTAAAAGAGCTATAAAAGCATACCATGTCAACAAGTTTACTTCCGCTAAAGAACGATGTATTGATTTTCAGCTTTTTGAGTATCTTAAGGATAACTTTGCTTCAATTGCCTATCTCAATATACAAGAGTATAAATACGATATAATTGCTACCAATCTTAGCATAGCTCTGACTCATATGCACCAGGAAGAGCCACATAACAGAAACACATATCCAATCACACGCTTTCTTACAAATACTGAATCAGATTTATGTGATGTAATAGATGATATTTATAGAGCTGTATCTGTTATTCTGAGTTTGTACTATTCTATTGAGTTTGGCGCCTTATTTAAAGGCGACATCCTTTTCTATCATCACATGCTGAATGTTTTTCTTTTATTTAATTCTCAGAACCAGCACCTGCAGTATGGCTTAGCTAGCCGCTGGAGAAATTTCGTTATGCGCCATGGGCTTGAGAGCGATAGTTTTGTCTCTATAAACCAGATAGTAACTCTTAAGAAAAATATTGTAGATATCTTTTCTTTAGATACCTTATGTGGAATACTGGAGGACAGTGATTTTAATGATGTCATTGACACATGTTTTAATAATATAGAGACGTGCTCTAAAGAAGACCTGTGCAAAAACATACAGTTTAAAATCTTATACAGCATCATAGAGCATCTTGGTGCACTGCATGCCATTATCTTCAACTATAAAGGACGCCCTTTAACACATACTTCTCTTGCTAACATTATTAATAATGCCTTGAAAGACGCCTCAATTAATGAAACTCAGTTTATATCTGCTCTAGGTGACTTTTATATCAAGCTTAAAAAGGCTAAACTCAGCAAACAAGACACTTCACTAAAACTTTGTAAAGTGTACACATCAGACAAGAAAGCATTTGCCCATCAACACCATTCTATAGACCAAAGACGCTCTAATGCTTTCCGAAAATACTTGCTATACAGGCCAACAAACTTACATAGTACTAGCCATTACACCTTTTCTACACCACGAGTTAAATCTAAACTAAGCTGCCAATGTAGTCAAACTTTACTTGTTTATATTATTATTGTTCTCTCCATTGGTCTTTTACTTCTGGTAATTGCTCCACTATTCTATATGTCTGTTTCTTCAAATGAAAGACATCATTATAACCACTCTAAATAAAGAACGCTTACTTGAAAACACTTTATGCCATTTGAAAATGTTTGTTCCACTGTTTATTTAAAGCTAACATGTACTTATTTTACAAAAATACTTAGTTTATTTCTTATAAATCATTCTTTACTTGAAATCTGCTACAAAGCCAATCAACAACATACACCAACCAAAATGCAATACAAACATATAAACATAAGCGATATAAGGATATAAGAAGAACCATACATATAATCAGTCACATATATACATACATGTAACACATTAGTAAGTTAAAGCGTATAGGATTGTGAAAGGAAAGTTATGGATTTAACTAAAAAATATTTTATGATCACAATGAGTATAAGGAAAAATATCATTCAGGTAGCTCTTATTTATGCAGTTATATTAGGACTTGTCTGGGGTAGTGCATCACCACTAGATAGTGCATCAACCTGCGAAGACAGCAACAAGCAACAAGTAAAACCACCTTTGACTACTGAAGGAGTTTCTTATGATTCCCAATCACTATCACAAAATACAAATATACACCTAACAGATAGCACTACTAGCCAAGAACAGAAAAAAAACATACAATGCGCCTACATAGCAGAGATAGCAAGATATTTGGTATATATAGAAAACAAGCACAACAAAATGTCAGAGGAAGAAAGTACCTCAAACAAAGAAGAACCCATTACAACACCTACTGTGTCAATAGAATGGATAAACACTAGCGATACACAATGCAGTAAATTATATGCAGACTACATAAAGATATTAGGTCAAAAATCAACTAAATCGCTTGAATACATACAAATGCAGATCAGACAAATACAGGCACTAAATACAGAAAAAGAAACAAACATAAGCCAGTTGCAAACCACTGAGCTGATTTACATGCTTAGTCGCCTAATTAAGAACTCTATATATACAGAAACCCATGACCAGAGTTTAATATCCGACCTCAAATCAACAGTTAAGCTATATATTGCAGAGAACAATTTAATTGATATATATAAGGATAAAGACTTCAATGTCTGGAGTGCTTCATTAGATAAAACAGAGACAGATATAGACACAACCACAGAAATATCATGTACAGATACACAAATACATAAACAAAACCTAAGGCTTTTAATGAAATGCATTGTTACAGGCTATGCCCAATTCGAGTTATATGCTAATTTGTATCCATATCAAAAAAGCATTAAGTATTCAATGTCATACGATACACTTACGGTGATTGTAAATGAAGAAAGTATAGACAGTTTTAGTAACTGGATAGAAGCAGTAAAAGACAAAAAAAGAGTTAAAACTCTTATTATTGTTTATGACTGGGTTCCCAAAGAATATACAACACCAGCGACCGAATTAGATCAGACCCCGCTAAACTATCTACGAAATCTATTCAAACTGATTACTGCTGACCGGCTGATTCTATGCGATTCTTTTAGCAGCTTTATAACAAAGCCATTTGACATTACATTATACTCTATGTCTAAACCAAGCTTAGCAATTAAGAGCCAGCTGCAGAACAATATATCAGATTTAATACCAGCACAATTTATCAGGGTGCACTGTATAACCAACAAAAACTCTCTAATAGTATCCATACTGAAAGAACTGGATTTGTCTGAGGTGACCACCCTCCTTCTACAAAATGACACGTTATTAAACAAAGACTTATTTATAACCATACACAAATATAATATTAAGGAACTGGTTTTATCTGGGGATATTAGTGGATTAGCAGACTTATCCTCATTTACAAATGAGTGTATGAATGTAGAGCTAAAGTTTGACAAAAGTATAGAAATTAATACCGAAACTCTCCCTATTGCAATTGCGCTGATCAACCAGCTCTATCCAAAAAAAGCCGAAATAAACAAGGTGCTCTATACAGATACCTTATTCAACACCGCAAATACTCTTCTGACAAGCATAGAAAGTAGTGCAGATGAAAACCCAAATCTAAGCATCCAGCTATCTAATACATCCAAACTCCCATCAGAAGACCAGGCAGAGTTTGTAAGCACAGACTATCCCAAACATTCAATGCCCTTAAAAATGATTGTTTATACTGATCCAACAGCAATAGATGCAAAGAAAGCTGGAGTGAATATATATACATACATGTGCAAACATATTATACACAAAATTACTAAGATGAAGATTAGCTTCAAGAACAAGACTGAATTAACTGCCTTACAAGAGCATACTCCCGATACAACACAATTGCCCTGGATTCAACAATCTCTAGGAGCAATAGAGCTAGGAGGCATTGATAATCTCCAAATCAACTATTTATATAACATTCAAAAGAGTGCATCACAAACACCTGCTGAGAATACTGAGAGTGAGTCTACAAACAAATGTGCATCAGAAACCCCACAGCTACAGCCACAGCCAACTGATACTTCTAATAGTACTGCTTAATAAAACCATATGATTTAACTATTTAATTATTTACCAATCTAGTAATATGGATTTTAAACTATCTAGCAGAACAAGAGTCTACTAGTCTGATAATTTAATGGTCAACTTCTAACAATAGAAGAATAACACAAGAACACAATATATTATATATTATTTAATTACTATATCCAGGCTATTTATTACAAACTAGAACAAAATACATATTATGCCTATTGATGATGTAATATGTAGTATAAGATACAGGCTAAAAAATATTTTCTATTAAATTTTCTATTAAATATAAATTTACCTTAATAAGCAATCTGATGTAACCATCCAAATAAAGTAATTTTAATAATAAATCTAAAATTTTTAATACATACAATGAACACACATAATGAGCATATCCCTATAAAGCTGATTAAAGACTTTTCACTGACGACAATAACTGCAGACAAGCCCACAGAAAACGCATTGCGAGAGAAGATCAAACAAATTTCTAAAAGTAACTTTAACGAAACATTTAAGGTAGCTATAGAGCACATTGCATGCTATCCTAACACAATGTACTCGCTGATAGACACAACACAAATGGAGCCAGACAGATCTCGAGCTATTTACAACACACTATACTTACGGCTAGCCGACAAAGACATATGCTTTTGGGAAAAAGATACAGATTTAATTAGGCTTGAAGCACTAGCATCTGATGGCGAATCCAATTCCGAAGAGTTTGTCAGAGAATTCTTTAACTACTATTTGAAGATTTTAGATAAGAACGCACAGATACTCTCCTTGATTTACAAGTATAACAGCACAGGCAGATACTCAGATATGGTCTACCTGACAATGTACCAGCGCACAAAACAAATAATTCGATACAAGTTAGAAAGCCAGCCAGGGACAACAAGTGCATCACATTCTCTATATACCCCAAGCATTCCAACAGTCTATTTAGAGAAGTTGGGTGAGATATTTAATCTAGATGAAATTGAGCAAAAAGTTACTTCTGATACACGTAAAGAAATAGTGGAGGAGGCACAAATACTAACCATAAGCGAGTATGTGTCTAACCTGATTATGGAAATAGACTATTATATTCTCACTGCCAAGAACCAGAAATTCAATTCCAGACAAAGAACTAGCCCAAGTCAAGGACAGTTTGAAGAAGATCTAACTGCACCACTGCTAGAAAACGAAATATATGACGCCCGTATTCCACTGGAAGATTTACCTGCTAAGATTCGCCATAGAATAATCCACTTATATACGATTAGCAAGAATATCAATAGTATATATATGCCTCTTAAGAATGCATATACATTAAATGACTACAACATGGCAAATGAACTTAACACCCAGTTTAATTTAATTGAGAATATACAGTCTCTAAGAAATTTGGATAACTTAATACATATAGCCATGAAGGAAATCATCTATAACCAAGAAATGCCTACAAAAGATACATGCCTAGGCAATTTGACTCAATACCATTCACTAAGTGAAGACCCAAACATCTATAATTTAGCTATTCTAAGCAAGAAAGCAGGCAACAGATACATACAAAGAATTCTGTATCCTAGCGATAAACAATGCCTATTTCTAATGATCAGTGGAAGCATTACATATATTTGTTTGGCTGCACTCTGTATATTTGCAGCAGCAGTTTTATTTATGCTATTTGGCTCTCCCAAGCACATATCTGATATTTTCGACTTTATTAAGACCCACCATTGGACATTTGTTGAGTGCATGGAATTTACGCTGGCAGCAACCACAATCTGTGGCAGTCTAATCATGGAGTGCTTACTAATGGCAAGCTCTATTGTTATGGCCAAAGTATTTTGGATGCTGTTTGTTCTGTTTATACTCTCTATAATACTACTGGCAGTATTTTATATAGTAGCTGTAAAGATAGTTCTTTTGCACATGGTTTCGTTTATTTTGGTGCTGTTAGCCTTTTGGGCTATATACTGGGTTGCGTGTCTTGTATACATTAAGTCTCTGCGGGAAGTATACTTCTTGAAACAACACAGATTACTATATACTGTGTTGGCTATAAGCGGACTATGTAGCTTTGTTTTTCTTTTAGCGATGCTATTTTTATCGCTAAACACTCTACCGCACACTATAGCAGCAGTCTCTCCGCATGCATCCCAAGTAGTATATTCATTGCTAGTATAGTGGTCTAACAAGTACATTCAGATATTTTAGGATATTTTAGTAATCTATATTTATTCGCATCCATTTAAATTCAAGAAAGTAAATAATGCAATCTATTCACATCTTTTCATTGACCTATTTCTTTTTCATCTCTTATCTGATAGTCTAGATGCAAAATAAATATAAATATCACATAGCGTTCAGATAGATATAGATCGCAAGACCTTCTGGTTGCTTCTGTTTCCAGCAAAAGCAGGCTATAAGCAAGCAACTCCTGGAATGTATTAGCAGTTCACTAATTGGTAGAGATAAAGTTAGTATTATTGATATATATATATAGAAATAAATAGTAAGGCATAAGACATAATAATATAGCATATGCAAGAATATCTTTATTAAATTAGCTAGATGTCCAATAGAATCATTGTGTACGATGCGCCGCCATATAGCATATAATAAACAAAGAAGAGTGCTTATTTAACGTCTTTTCCGCTCTTGATTATTTCGTCTATCATAAGAATCTTTGTCACAACAAGCGAAGCGGCCTGGATAGCGTTTTCTATAACTGAATAATTGTCTATGATAGAGCTGGATACAGCGTCAACTATCTCGCCAGACAATATCTCCATTGTAGGATTTTCAATAGCAGATGCTCCTATTTTTGAAAGAGTTTCAACAGAATTGTGTCCCAGGTTGCGTGCAAGTGTTTTGGGAACAGCGAGTAAAGCAGCTTTCCAGGCCACAGCAGATGCCTCCTCTTCTATGCTTGTTCCTTTCTCAATAGACTTTGCAAGCTGGGGATATACCGAGGCTCCTCCTGGAAGCACACATCCGTCTGCTAGACCGCAGGATATAGACTTCAATGCAGCTTTGACTGCTGATTCTGTATACTCCATGTGGTATGGCGATATTCCCTGAATCAAAATAGTACATGTCTTATGGAAAGGCGTCTTCTCAATAAAAGTGTACTTCTCCTCTCCCACAGATATTTCTTTTACCTGTCCGGCAAATCCAAAATAGTCTGGCGTCAGCTCAGAAATACTACTAATTGGCGTGCATCCTGCCAGCTTCTGCAGTCTTTCCATGTTTCTTTTCTTGGCCCGTCTCAAAGCTAGAATGTTGTACCGGGCAAAGACCTCCAGGGCATGTGGGTCTATTCCCTTCTGTGTAATCAGCATAAACTGCGGAGATTGGCTTTGGTGGGCCTGGGCCACCTTTTGCATGCACTCAATTATTTTTTGTATTTTGTTCAGAATCAGGCGTCTTTCTCCTTCTTCCAGCTTCAGCTTATCCTCGGTTCGTTTGTAGTAGAACTGTGCATTTAGCTCCGGCTTCTCATACTCAAAAGATATATTCGTGCATAGAATAAACACGTTCTCTAGCTTCTTTGGCATCATTGGATGTCGGCCGCCATGGTCTAGAACTAGGCCATCCACTAGCCTCAGTGTCTGATTGGAGTCGATGTTCATCATCTTTATAATCTCCAGCATTTTTAAGTCTGTTTCTGTTTTGTTTGTGGCCGGATTTGTCTCTGTCACCTTCTCCACTGCCGAAAGAAGCACTTGAGAATACTCTGCTGCTTTTTTCTGTGAGAACTTGCTTCTTAGCGTGGTATGTGCCAGGGCCTTCAAATAGCTTTTCTCTTGGTCAAATTGGATTTTATGTTTCTGCAGTTCATCAAGCAGCTTTTTCTCTTGTTTGAGTATTCCGGCAATAAGTACCTGTGGATGTATCCCTTCATGCACATACTCTAGAAGTTGTTTGAGCAGAGCAGAAATAATCACGATTGTAGATGTTACTCCATCTCCGTACTCGTTTCCCTGCTGGGTCAGCAGCTTGGACAACAGCACTGCACCAGGCTGGGCTAACTGAATGTTTCGCAACAACTCCAGTCCATCCTTTACTATTCTTATTTCTCCTGCCGGGGTTATAAGCATTTTTACTGCACCATTTGGACCTAGCCCGTTCTTTAGGGCATTTCCTAGCTGGTAAATAGCCTCTGTGTTCAGAACTATTGCTTGTCCTGCTTCTGTAATTTGTGTTTCCTTTCCTAAATACGACATGAATAAAAAAATATTTTAACTGTAATAATTATACTCTTCCTTGCTGCACTTCCTGTCTTCCAGCCCATAACACACAGCTGCTTCTGCATCTAAGCTGCCTCTTTTTACCGATGTTTAATTAATATAGACAGCACTATAATAAACACACGCATTTATTCTATTATCAATGCACACTAAGGCAGAAGATACAAAAGTGCCTATTCTAATAGAATATCTAATAAAACATCAGGGATTTTTATGAGAAAGATTCTGGCCGTGTATTTGATGATTATGTGATAATTTTGTTGGTTTATTGCCAGGTTGTTTTTGTTTGGGCCAAAGTTATTCAATTGGTTAATACAGATATATATACCTGCAATATATAACAGAGTAAAATGAGTATCAGGACGGAAGAGAAGCACAAAAAAACAGTTATAATAGAAGAGAGCGATAGAAGCATAGAAGAAAGCATTAGCCACTCAGAGGAGTGGAGCCCAACAGAAACTGAACACATTTGGGTAAACACACAGGACTCTATTATAGGGGACAAACCGTATATATTGCCAAATGGCGAGATATACAAAAAACGAGCCAGAACAATTATGACGCCTATGCAGAGCGAGTCTTTGAAGAAACACTTCAAAATCAACCCCTTTCCGTCGGCAGAAGTACGGGTGGCTATTTCGGACACGCTAGGCATGAAGCCCAGAACAGTTCAGATATGGTTTCAGAATCAACGACAGAAAATGAAGCATGCAATACAAGAGGAAGAACGAATTAAAAACCGCAGGGACCCCAGCACATATACAGGCGAGAAAGAAGAAGAGCCGCTCTGGGTGCTGGCACAGCTATCATGCACTGTTTACAGCGCCAATAATGCAATGTAAATAAGATAAAGCGTCAAATATACAATATATGGCTGAAATTATAAGATACTGTCCTATTCTATTACGTCATAGCATATATCTACAGATGCTATATAAAAATATTTGTATATTCTGCAGTGCTATCATTTGACTTGCTTGTAGCTAAAATATAATACCGCTTGTTCAATATAGACTGCGCTAAATTTAAAAGTGAAACTTTGAGACCTGCAGTCTGCAAAGTAAAGGCCCCATCTTTGTTACCTTCACAACAACCAGATACACCCCCGCATCAACTCTACTACTCTAATGCTTTCCTGTGCCTTTGTATAATAGCATGTATTACTGATATTCAGCACAATCAATAAACATGCACAGTTTATTCTACTTTTAGCCTGGCGCATCACTGATATCTTATTTTATTACATCAGTGCACTTTATATAATATATATAGTATGCACAAACATGCTGTCATATCTCTTTAATGCCTCAAAAGACTACATGCACGCTTAATATATACATGCTTCTTACTATCGGTATACTCTCCATATACTTACATGTTCAGCACGCATGTCACATATTAGCATCCAGCCATATCCATGCGTGCCTATACTTATGCATTTATATATCTGCACTTACATCTGCATTTGTGGTCAGCCAGTCTTATAGAATGTGCCAAACAAACAACAATAAGCACTTGCCACACCTTAAAGACACAAGATAAATTCAATAATAACCTATCTTTTCTTATCCGTTTTTAAATCTCTTCCAAATAGCTGTTATCTACTATAAAGCTAAACCCTTTCTAAACAAGTGTGTAGGGCCTAAACATCACAAAGATATTTTGATCTGGATGACTCATTTTATTTAATGCTTATTGTTTATATAGCGATTGGATATATATGAAATGGATAGCCAAAATAATATGTGCCCTGATTGTCCAGGGGCTATACGCTGTTTGTATTAGCTCTAAAAATACGGCGAGCCTAACAAAGATGGAGATGAGTATACTGATAAAAGAAAAAGACCGGATATTTAGCTCTCAGAAGAAAGAAAAAATAGATGCTCTGGCTCTTCTAGGAATCACAGATGAAATTTGCAAGAGTTTAGAATCAGCTACTATTTTGGTGTCTTCAGCTAATGATCTGCCCAAGGATCTTATAGTCTGGGCAAAAGAGTACCAGCAATCTAAAAACTTGTGGTTCTACCACCTGCTCAATATATCAACATGTCATACTCCAATAATAGAGCACACAAGCATATCAGACTTAAACAGGATTATTAAAGACCCATCTAACCAGCAGCACACAGAGCTCAAACTAGAAATATGCAGTCTTTTGAAGGAGCAAAAAACAAAGCTAGGCATACTTATAAGCGTGTATTCATTTGATCTATACAATTCCCTGTCTTTTCTGGACATTTTTTCGGATTATATTTTTGTGCTCCTGGGATGCGAGTTGAATAATGTATACTCAACTCAGCTTATTCTTAATAAACTCCAGCACACCTCTCTCGTGGCCTTTGCTGTCTGTATACGGTGGTATAAAAGAGTGTTTGTGGTGCGTAATGTATATAATATAAAAATAGACTGGATAAAACGGCATGCTCTGGCCACTGAGATGCTGTCATTTGGGATCAAGATCCTTCTAATGGTCTTTCTGCTCGTCTCTTTGTCTGGATGCATTCTTATTGTGATACTTCTGCATATGCTGACTAACAGCAGGAGCACTGCCAAGAAAAAAACTATTCTAACCTACAAAGAGATTAAAAAGATTCCTGTGTCGCTGTACCATGAGGATTTGTCTGTCTTGCAGACCCAAATATGCGTCATTTGCCTAGACAAGTTTACGACCTCCTGCATTTGCCGACTGCTTCCATGCAACCACATCTTTCACATTGGATGCATTGACCCTTGGCTGTCCACCCGGTCTATCAGATGCCCATACTGCCAGCTGCCAATTGTAATCTGAAACACCAAGGTTTGTTTGTATATTTCTACTCTGTGTGTGTTTGTGCCAAATGCAAAGAGAAGACCAGGAGTATGAGTATTTATATAAAATTGTGCTAATCGGGGACAGCGGCGTGGGAAAAACCAACCTGTTAGAGCGGCTGGCCCACAACCGCTTCAATACCAGCACAAAATCTACTATTGGAGTAGAGTTTGACACAAAGTGTTTTATGGTCGATGGCAAGAAGATTAAGGCCCAGATTTGGGATACGGCTGGACAAGAAAGATACCGGGCCATAACCTCCGCCTACTACAGAGGCGCTGTAGGAGCCATTGTTGTCTATGACATCACCAGAAAAGAATCTTTTGAAAATGCCACCCACCAGTGGATCAAACAGCTAAAAGACAATGCAGATGGAAAAATAGCTATTTCTCTAGTGGGAAACAAAACAGATCTGGTAGACCGAAGAGAAGTTTCTCTGCAAGAAGCTCGGGAAGTAGCTCAGATAGAAGGTCTGCAGCTTACAGAAACATCTGCCCTTTCTGACGTCAATGTTAAAGAAGCTTTCCAGCTGCTTATTGAGCGCATTTTCCGCTCGCAGAAGAGCTCTAACCCAGACAACACTATGGCCAAGGCTGCTTTCATAAACATAGAAAGTGATCAAACTGTCAAAGGAAACGGTTTATGGTGCTGCTGAAAATTATTTTCATGGATCCAAAGGAGAACGCCAAAGAGAATCAGCTGCCTCAGGGCCCAAATGACTCTGAGGACATAGAACTGTCAATAAATGAGATATACCAATATATTTTAGATAATCCCGCTGTCATCAAAAGCGTGCATCGAGAAGTAAAGGCACTAGAAGAAAACTCTTTGTCTGGGCGCAGACACTCACTTTCCTCTGCCACTGTATGCAGCCGCTTGGAACAAGCAAAGAAAGAAAATAAGCGGCTGGTAAAGCTAGTTGAGAACCACCAGAATGGCAAAGATCTTAACAAAATTACAGACCAGCTCCGCAGCTCTCTTTACGAAATATTCCATGACTTTCTCAAGTACTACCCAGATGTTGATTCAAATAAAATGTATAAGACACTTGGCCTAAAAAGCATAGGCATTTCCAGATCAGAGCTGGACCTTCCATCGGATGAAGAAGACTCCAGCCACTCTCGAAACTCAGATTACGAGCCATATAGTGACTAGACTAGCACTCTCATTTACTTAAAGACTCCATTTTATTTCTGTTGTTCATTTTATTTATTATCACATGATCTTTAGTCTCTTTTGATACCTATACCACATTTTTGTCAATTAGCTATTCTTATGCCTCCTCTTTTGTCTATTGACCACTTATATATCAAGAAACTATTTTTAAGGCTTATATCCAGTATAAATATAGCAGTATATATCTAAATGTCTTGTGTAATTGTTTTTGCATTAGATATCTAGGCATCTATATTGTATCTGTATCTGATCTAACTCAGATATGCGATAGAACCTACAAATTTTATACAGATTAGCAAATTACCTTATTGCTTAGTATAGAAATACTTAAATAGAATACTTAAACAGTAGCACCATACATATTTATGCATATTTACTGTTTTATCTTGTATTTATGAATCTAGAATCTTTAAAACATCAATACAACTATGCACTATATAATTTATTTATTGTCATCTACTCCTCTACTCCGCTACTCTTGAATCGTTGTCCTGTGGAAGAAGCATCTCCTGCTTGCACTCCAAGAACGATATAAATAGTTTCAAATAATCGCCTGCATGGTCCATATATTCTTTGCCCAGCCTTATCTGTGCTTGTATCTGCCTCAGAGACAGCATCATTCTTAATATATGTGTCAGTCCATACGTATCTAGTATGCTGGATGGATCCATGGCTAAATTAGCTATGTAATATGCCCTTTCTTGTTTATACAGAATTTGTGTGTGCACAGAATGCAGAAATAGCTCTTTGAGGCCTTGCACTGCTTCTTTAATCTCTTCTGTTAGTTGCGGCTTTTCTTTTATAGTCTCATTGTAAAAGTACGTGAATATCTCTTTGGCGCTCATGCTTGGCTTGGCTGGTCGCTTATATTTATGCATCTGAGACTTCTCCTGCACCAGTATCTGTCTGTACTTGGAAGACAGTATCAGCCTTGGCCATGGCACGTGTGAAAGAATAATTGTAGGCCGTTCAGTCTTTTCGCTCTCTTGCTCTGGCTCTATCTTGTAAATAGAACTTTCTGAAACCCATTTAATATTTCCTCCCATCGTTTTAATTTTGTACATCGAATGCGACTTTGTCTTTGTTTTCTGTCTTTCTTTACGCTCTATTATTAGGCCTTTCTCCTTTTCCAAGCCTATTTTTATGTTTACTATGGCTCCCTCCTCGTAGTCCTCTTTTGTGACCATGCGTTTAGTAAATTTTTTTCATCTTCTTTCTCTATTCTACCAGTCACCAAAGCATCATTCTCTAATCTCCTGCCCTCACACTGGTCCATAAAGCCATTCTAGAATAATAAAAAAGGAGGGAAAATATTAATTATTGGTATTTGTATTATGTAAGGGGCGTTGTTTAAGAAAAATTTTTATTTTCATAACGAAATGCAAGTGCAACAGACATATAAAGAAAACATCAATGATGCGAACACAACTGAACCATCAAAAGGGTTCTTCTCCAAAACAATGTCTCGAAAGAGCTGTGGGCTGACAGACGAATGGTGGACTATGCTTGACATCAAGGAATCTGTAGAAATATTAATTATTGATGACAACAAATTAACTATCCTTCCAGCAGAAACATTAAGGAGGTGCTTTCCAAACTTAAAGATACTCAGCATGAAGAATAATCAGCTGAAAAAAGTGTCAATAGAAGCACTAGCGCATCCACTTCTAGAGGTCCTAGACCTGGAAGGGAATGCTTCCTTGAACAAGCTTGTGATGGAAGAATGTGATCAGAGAGAAGAGAGCAAAGAGGATGAGGGTAGGGCGGCAAATAACATAGAGGAGCACGATGCGCTTCCTCGCCTGGGGGTGATGAACCTCCTAGGCACACAGGTCTCCTATATTCACGTGTCTTTCTTTAAGTCTATCCCGCATCTTAATCGTCTCTGGATGAATGCAACAAACCTGTGCGGCGGATGTGGATTTGAGTTTTTAGGCCACTTTCTTCTTCTAGAGCACCTTAAAATCACGGGCGTAAGCACGTCTTCCTGCGACAAATGCAAGTCAGAGAAAGCTATGGCAGGCTTCTCCACCGCAGTCAAGAACTCTATTTACAACATGGTGTGTAAAATGATCACACTTACTGAGCTAGATCTATCTGGGAAAGACATGAACATTGACTACTTTGTCTTTCACTTGCCGCTTGCCAACCTGGCTACCCTCAGAATGCAGGGCCGCCTTGTGCGAGACATGAGTCTGAGAGACTGGGCTGGCATTCTGAAAACTCTTAAGCATCTGTCCCTTGGGGTAATTGACGACCTGGAAGATCTAAATGCACAGAAAATAAGCAACGACTCTACTTTCTATGCAGAAAGAATCCTTGAGGCCACCAATCTGGAAAGCCTGTCCTTTGACTGCGAGACCTCCCGAAGAATCAAATTCTCTTTAGGAACCAAAAAGATCATATTCCCATTTCTCAAACATCTTACTATCAAGAACTGCGATCTACGCCCTTTGACCTTCTTTAACAGAGAGAATGCGCCTCTGTTGGACAGTCTTGAAATTATCAGCGCCTCTTTCACAGAGGGATACTTCTATACCATCAAGAAGCGACTAGGAAACAGGCTGAGAAGCTTAAGAATTGGAATAGAGAAAATGGATGCTCCACAGGCAATATATGATCTATTCACATTCATTAGAAGCCACAAAGATCTGGAGATACTCCATCTAACTGTATGCGATACAATCACAGAGTCTCAAAGCTTTTACAAGTATTTCAGCGATAGACCAAATTTAAAAGAGCTTTACGTCATAGGTAAAATGAACACCCATCGAATGAAGCGGTTCTTATACCAGCTAGGGCATTGCTCCACTCTAAACACGCTGCTACTGGACATAGAAGCTCCTTCTGTGGTACTTTCCTACTTCACTCCAATCAAGAATCTAGCTATGCTCTCTTTGAAGTCCACTTTTACTTCAAGCATAGACCAAACGCTGCCTATATCCAAGGCTGACTTGTCAAAAATACAGGAAATGAAAAACCTTGTAGTGCTGGATCTGTCTTTCTGCAAGCTGGAAGAGTTCCCAGCAGAAATTCTTATGCCACTTAAACATTTAGGATACTTGTATCTAAACAATAACCAACTTCCTTCCCTACCAAGTGAGCTAATAGCTTATCTTGCATCCAAAAAAGACACTGTCATGCATATTGACGTGTCCTGTAATAATCTAGACCCCGATGAAGTAGAGACACTACTAATCAATGGCACCTGGCTTGGACAGTCTGGATTTATACTATATTAGAATACGCTGTTAACATGAATAAACTTATTTAGAAGGCTGTATCTTTCTATTGCATTTTATAAACTCTTATAGCATCTTTATGTGCCTTATGTATCTTGTCCCTTGTGTACTAGCTCTGTTCTTGTATCTATAGCACACCTATTTATGTTCTTCTTATTTGCTTGTCTCTATCAAACTCCTATTTTATGCTTATCTCACTCTTGAAATATTTTCTTTTTCTATAATGACACAATTATATTTATATTTATTTAGAATAAGATCAGTAATAAACTGATTTAATATTTTATGATATATCAGACTGCTAACTAAATAATGATTCATAATATCTGCTCTAATTACTTCTCCTATATGTAAATAGCTATAAATACGTGTTTTATTTATTGGTGAAATGAATATAGAACTATACTTACATAAGCATTTGGTGGGCTGTATCTTTGTTGTTCAAGATATATACCAGCAGTGACACTAGAACTATGATTGCTGCAACAGCAACTACCATTATCACTAGGCGTCTTGATACGGTAATTGACTTAAACTTATCTAGAAGAGTAGGATTGGTATTTAAAACAGACATATCCTCTACTTCTTTTGATGCAGTCTTATATAGCTCATTTATATCGTTAACTAGCTCTTTTTTTAGCTTGTTAGCTAACTTTGGCCTAGTGAATTTTTTAAAGAATGAGTCCTTATCTGAATGTATAGCAGCCAGGTTTGGAAAGTCGTATTTTTTTCTAACTAGCTCTGGTAAGTGGTCGGCTAGTGTCTTGAAAAACCTAAGGGCATATTTTAGTTCTTTCTGCTGTACTGCATCTGTTGTAATGTGGTTATGGCTATATAATAACTTATTCATCAAACTACTTACAGCTATTGTTATTGTCTGTGAAGGTAGTATCATTTTGTCCCAGTTCTTCAGTATCTCTTCTGTGTCTTTTATTTCTTCTATCTCATCTAAATTATTATAGTCTATGCCTTGTATACTATTTTTGCTAATATAGTTTAGTGCCTGTTGTAAGCTATCTATAATATGGACCTTTACTATCTCATTGAATTCATTACATGCTGTGAGTAGATGATTAAATTTTGTTATTATAGTGTTTTTGTCTTTTAGATTTCCTCTTATATCTAAAAGGCCTAAAAGTATATCACTGAGCTGGTTGCATATCTGTTTCTCTAGTATTTTTGCTAGCTCTTTTTTATTTTCTTCTGTAATATTCATTTGAGGATCAGCTATAAAGCTGTTTAATACTGAATCAGAATTTATATCCTTAGGATTTCCAGTTATTTCTATTGCACTACATATTCCTTCAGCATATAATTTAATCTCTTCTAGATCCGGTGGACTTTTAATAAGTGTATTATTTGTGTTTAAATTTACTCTAAAATATTCAATTAATTCTTTTCTAATCTCTAACAATACCTTGTCAAAGGTCTTTGGTGATTCTTTAAGCGAATTTAGAATACCAATTATAATATCTTTAATAGATTTAGAATTAGTCTGTTTCTCTTCTTCTGAATTAGTGATCATCTTAATTTTTTTAAGATTAATCTATAATCTATATAACAGCTAATTTATCAGATAAAACTATTTCATTTGTCTTTAAGAAATATAGGTATTTATAATTATCAATTAGCTATCTTGTATATTTTAATAAAGAATACGCTTGTGTATAGTCTATATACACAGTCTTTGCTATTTCTATTATTGATATTTCTTTCCTTAACACACCTAACCAGCACTAACTAATACACAAAATAATAAAAGTAAACTCTTGTCTTTTCTTTGTTTAGCAGGCTTTTCTTTTTCTCTCTTTTGCTCTTATACAGACAAATAGACAGATAGATAACAATCACAACTGATACATCTAGCAGGCAGCTGATACAGAGATATATGATACTGACAGACCACTAGAGAAGACCATACAGATAGATAGATAGATAGAGACATTTAATGACATTAAATATAGATATACTGACTGCTAGTAACAAGAAAAGAGAAAATAATTATTATTGCTGTAGCAATAATAGTAATAGTAGTAACAGGTAGTTGAATAAGGCAAATAATACAGGTATATATATTAGACTAATTCACATCAGACTTACTAATCCATTTAAACAGTAGTAAATAAATATTTATCTAATGTATATACAAATATAGTACAGGAACAATAAATGATATAGCTAAATAACAGATAAAATCAGAAATAAAATAATTAATGATTAATGATGAGAGATTATGACGTCATAAAGTACATAAATAACCTAGAACAAAAAAAAGTATGAAATACAAAATATATATCTGTCTAATAATAACATTTCTATATATACAGCTGTACAGACAGAGCAGTGGAGCAAACAAGAAACAAAAGAAGAATCCTGACCAATGTATAAGTATGGAAACAGATAAATGCATACAAGAAAGAGCAATAGACAGTACAAACAGATACATACAACCAAATGAGGCTAGCTGGCAGTCTAGCCTTATTAATGAGAGATATATGTATTATAGATATGTGCAACCTATGCAATATAATCAATATGGATATTCAGTTCAGAGTGCATGGCCAGTAGAACAAAATAATGCATATAACCTAGACTATAGTACAAATACTAGTTATAACAGAAAGGTGTCTAGAAAGAGAGCTAGAGCAGAACAGACTCCAAATACAATAGATAGCATAGACACAAACAATAGTATGAATGCTGCTCTAGACATGCGTGTACCTTATAATACTAGAAGAGCTGAACAATCTAATATAGATATAGCTATTGCTGGTACTAGTGCTGCTGATACAAATATTAGTGATAGTGCTGATATTCTAATGGATATAAAAAGCATTAAAAAATATATACATATAGAAGAAGAGTATATTGTGATAAATATGTATATCTTTTGTAAGATAAGAAATCTAGCAATACTAAAGAAAGAAATAGAGAAATACAAAGGAAATACAGTATATATCCAGTATAATGCTGCAAGTATCCTCCAAAAGGATATAGCCAAAGTTATGAATAATCTATTTAACAAATATAGTACAATAGTAGTGTGGAGTAATCATAATAAACAGAAAAAAACTAGCCAAGAAGAAAAACCAAATACTACACTGTTAGGGAAGTTTAATAGAAAACGCACAGAAATGCAGCAGTTTACAGAGAGAACAGACAAATATATGAACAGTGAAGAAAACAAAAATAAGAAAAGAATAGTACTATATAACATGTCTATACGCTGTATTTGTATGCTAGATGATCTAATAACGAACAAAGATATTATTAGCTGCTATATCACTAAAGGTGACAGTGAG
>JALPMX010000029.1:0-16262 GCA_024244045.1 Nematocida sp. AWRm80 | reverse complement strand
TAGACACAAACATATACTAGCAGTACTATACACAGACATACAGACATACAGACATACAGACATATATACTATAAACAGAATAAACAGAATAATAAAATAAAAGACAGAGAGAGAAACAGACTTGAATAGATGGTGACAGAAAAAGAAAGAATAATAAGGCTCTAAGAATTTAGTTAAATAGTCATTGCATACCACTCTAGCACCTTACATAAATAGAATCAGAAATAGAAGTACTAGAGAAATAAAGAGAGAAACAGATACTTATAGAATAGCATAACTAGATGACTAAACAGAAACAGATATATCTAGACGTATGTATGGCTGTATAGTTAGTGCTGCTACTAACAGACACATACATTCACAGCACAGCCATACGTGTATTCAGACTGGCTACCAAAGAATGAATCATAGAAGTAAACCTCGTCAGAGCAGTCTTTGATTGCTGTACCCGCACCAAGACATATGGCTCGTGCGCCTGCTTAGAGAACACAGCAGCCAGCTGAAGGGCAGAATCAGTAAATGGCGATAAAGAGAACTCTTTCCCGTCTTTGGACTGTAGTAGACACAAAGTGCTGTTCTGGCTGTATTTCTTTTTCTTGTGCTGCTCAATAGCAGTATACCTTCTCTCAGCCTGCCTAAAACTGCATAGACACGAGAAACAGCAAATGCCGTGCACAGGATCAATTGCAATGTACTGGTCACCAACAGAATCAGCTGTATACTCTGGTGGCATGTCTATAGGCCTACTCTCTAGACCTTTCTTTTCAATCGCATTATTCGGTGAGGTATTGTCTGATACACTATTTAATATATTGCTGTCGTTAATAGGTTGGCCGTTAGTAGCAGGACTGTCTGTAGCTATGTTTGTTTGCGTATCTGGATGGCTGTTTGTACCTAATGCCTTTGTGGACGGTAGATCTAATAGCATATATATGTATCTGTTGCATTTGCCAGAACACTTGTTGTGCAGGTCTAGTCTTACAAGCTGGCTGATTATGCCACACACTGGTTGGAAAGAGTCTGTAGAGGAATTATATGAATCTGTAAGGGAATCATAATATATGCGTGCAGCCAGCTGAGTAGGCACCACTATGACCTGAGATTGTTTGTCATGTATGTATGAGAGACCGTATGTGCGGATGTTAACAAGTGTCATTGCAGCACCAAAGATGTGTTTGCCTGTCTTACTCTTGCTGTTGGCGGGCACAGTATGTAGACTGACTGTTGTATAGGGACATATATTATTTGTTACTTTGGGCGACACATTTAGAACTATAGGCGCATACATAGTAGTGCTGTCTTTGGCTCTCTGGTCTCTGTTACTGCTGTTACTATTATTATTGTCACTATTCTGTATACTTTCTTTTTCATACGCATATTCTTTTCTTGTCTGTATAAGCATACTTTGGCTACTATTTGGCTGTATGGATGTTTGTGGTGTATGTAGAGCTGCTTCGGCACTCCTGGCATGGATACATGTGGCACCTGTAGAACAGCTGCATGTGTCTGTTTTCTTTGTAGCTGCTACTTCGGATGTGCTTGTGCACTGATCACTTTTGGCACTGGCCACAGAAGGGTCAAAAGCACTTGTTGATATAGGGCTGGCAGATATTAGAACAGGCTCGCTAGGAATCTGCTTTATGCAGATGTGCAGGGCAAACAGGTGTCGGCTGTTCAGCTTGGCCGAGAATGCAAGCAGCTGTTTGTACTGTTTCTGTCCAAGCATGCCCTGGTCTCTGCTGTATACGTGTAGCTCCATGTACTCTATTAGTGTGGCAAACGAATAATTTGTTTTATGCTGGTGGGTATATTTCACAATGTCTATGGGCATACTGTTCACATAACAGCCGGGAGCACACATAATATCTGCATTATCTGACATACTAGGTGGTTGTACACTCTTGTTTACTGGTCTATTGGATTTGTGTTCTCTAGCTGGCAGGAAAAGGTTGGTTATCACTACTTTGCTTATTGGCACATCGGTTTCTAGAGTGTTCTTGTATGCATGCTCAAGATAGTTTAGGTGCTCCATCCGGATATATACTGTACTGATTTGAGATGAAATTCGTGCATTCTCCACAGGTATAGGAATAAACACATTCGATGAACTGACAGTGCCAGATGTATTGGCATAGCACAAATGAGCCACATCCAGTGCATGCACTTTTGCCGTATGTGCATGCGCCATACACACTTTGGTGGGTGCTGTGCCTGTGACCACAAGTATTATTGGCCGGACATTGAACAGGCGTGCTGGCAGCTCTGCAGTTGAGGCCAGACCACAGTTGCTGACAACTATCCGTGCCTGCTTGCTCTTTACTGTGCTGGATACTTTGTGCGAGAACACACTGGCCAGACTAATTGCTGACTCCTTATCCAGGTTATGCAGTACCAGCATATCAAGCACTACAGAAATAGTTGGCATGTTTGCATTAAGTGCTTGTACAGTTTCTGGTGAAAGCGCCTTGGATAGCGCGTCTGTGCTCTGCAACTCGATGAACAGACAGACACCTGCACACTGTGCCCACTTCTCAAATGCGCTTATAATCGTGGCATACTCGCTGACTGCTGGCACACCAATCTGGGAGCATGACAGCAGAACATTAGTGCTATACTTGTGCTTTACAAGCTTATACACCTGTGTGTCTATTACTGGACGCGGATAGTTAAATGCTGGATTAGTGAGCAGGCGATACGTGTCTGGGGCGCTTGTGTACAGCTGCTCCAGTGATAAATAGGCCTCTTCTGAAGACAGCTTCTCTCTGGTGTATATGCTTTGGGTGAATACCTTTTGGTGTCCCTCCTGGCTGAAGGTGACATGCACATACACGGTTCTGCTCTGGAATAGCCTAGCAGGTATATCACCATGTACCTGACTCACTTCACTTCTGGCTAGACTGCTGTTGGATATACTTGTATAAAAGATAGTTGTGCTATATGTACTATTATCTGCTGGACTGGTGTACACAGGTTTGAAGCAGCTGCTTCCCTGGACAGATCCCATAAGCATCCAAGTAAGTACACAGCACACAGCAAGATGCAGGACAGTCTGCTTGGATACTTTTTTCTTTTTGAACAGTTTTGCTAATATACTGTTCATATTGTACCTAACTGAAAAAATATTTTTCATCTCTCTCTATTCACTAAACTGCTCTTTATATCCCGTCCTACCATATTAATATTATAAGTAACTACATCTGTTTTTATTACATACAAACACACACATATACAGCTGTACAGCCACATAGACACACCCAAACAGACTAGAACAGCTCCTTAATAGTTAAGAGAACATATATACGATAGTAATGCATACAGCTAATATATACCAGCAGATACATAGAGATATATATAGATGCATTCTTGTATGCTGATTGGAAAGTGTATTATCAGTATTGAAGGAAGTGCAATAACAGTATTAGGGCCTAGTGCAGCAGAGAAGAGTGCCCGCCATCTATCACATACAGCTTGAAGAGGCATGCTGCTACTAGACAGCCGATTATGGCCACCACTAAAATAATGCTATTGCGTCTCTTGTGCTGTCTGCTAGCTGCAAACAAGCCTGCTTCTGGCTCTGGTCTCTGCTGGCTGTAGAAAAGGGCACTCGTATAAAAGCGATCCTGCAACTGCGGACATGCTTTTGAGCTGTCAGACACTTGGGTCTTGTAATTTGGCTGGTTGGTTATATTCTCTAGGCCATCAATAGTCTGAATAATCCGAGCAAGTCTGTGGTCATTGTCTAGGATAGTGCTGTCATATACAGGTACGTTATAATGATTATCATAGTATCCTGTATCATTATCTGAGCGCATTAGTTCTGGTACTAGCAGGCCTTGTGGCTGCTGTTGCTGTTTCTGTTGTTTCTGCAGGTACTTCTGTAGAATACCTTTTTTTCTTCTATACTCATTTAGTAGAGAATCATACGCTGTGTCTATCTTCTGGCCAAATTGTGTTAGGTTAGTGCAGAGCATACACTCCTCGACCAGGTGCTTGTACTTGTTATACATGTCTATTTTGCTACTATCCCTCATATACATAGGAACGGCTAATTCCACATCTACTATCTCATCGTAGTGCTCGATGATGCCTAATAGTAGCTGCACTGTTTTGCTATTCTCTGCATCTTTCTGGCTTGCCAGACTGCTGTCCAGCAGGACTGTGTTTAGCAAGCTTTCTATGCAGTCCTGCAGATTGTGGTATTGTTGCATTTCAGGCGAGTTGTATATGCTCTGGACTGTCCAGTCAGATGAAGCTTCCATTGATATCAAAGTGTCCTCTGCCATTCCTGTTTTGTGTTTGAGTATGGACAGCAGTCGGGCATGCACTATATTTGCATTGTTCTTGTTTGTGTATGTGAGAAAAGAGAGCAGATAGTCTAGCTTATAGAACACATCAGACTTATAGTTGTATGTATTTGACAGCAGAGTGTACATCTGCACTATATGCTGCCTGATATGTGCCTTGTATTTATTGGCATCAGATATAGTATATGTACTCCATCTAATGCTGCTTACTGTCTGGCTGCTGCTTGTGCTTGGAGACAGCATGCCAAGGATAATTATACACCAGTATTTTTTGAGCAGATGGACTAGCACCTTATTCTTTTCGTCGCTGTCGGAGAGAATGTGCTCATTCAGAAAGCATGCTGGGTCTTTGCTAGTCAGATACGTGCAGGTGTCTATATCAGTATTCTCTAGGCCTCTAAGCATCTCTTCTATCTGCTTGTCATTTATCAAGTTGTCAATAGTTGCTTTGAAGATCTTTAGAATAGTGGACATTGATAAAAATAATATAAGTACTTGGCTATTTAACTGATAAATTATTAAACAAATGTCATTCGCCTATACAGTATTATAATACAATAAAATAGACCAATTATCAGCATAAGTACCTGTCTAAATAGTAAAGTATATATACTAGACTAGACAATATATAATCTATAATGTATATAGCAGCCGCTGTATGCAATAAGCAAGCTGCAGTACAGCTATATACATTATACAGCCATATAGTAATACAACAATACATCACAGACTGCACTACATAACATATCACCACTGATATATCTAGCATGTAGCTGATACAAAGATATGCGATGAACGTATTTCTGGTAAATAAAAGGGCTGCACATATAATACATGTCTGCAGAGATAGCATAGCAGGAACACGCGTAAAGACAGAGTATAAACACTAAACACTAC
The DNA here is from genome assembly GCA_024244045.1 of Nematocida sp. AWRm80. NCBI lineage: Eukaryota > Fungi > Microsporidia > Nematocida > Nematocida sp. AWRm80. The sequence goes on along the minus strand of JALPMX010000029.1, from coordinate 11,061 downwards.
AACAGAATAGCTTGTTTTATTCTTTGAGGATATATACCTACCACACTTGCTGCACTTACTGTATATACTCTGTGTGCTGTACATACTATGTATTTTATACTGCACTTAACATAGCCGGCATACCACTGTACCCAGTAAATATAATCGGTGCAGTAAACAACAGACATAGAAGAAGCAAGTAGGTACAGGAAAGTAGACAGATATAAATAATGCAAATAACGCAAATAGTAAGTATGCACCTGTATTACATACGCTAAGTATGCAAGTCTTCTACGGTGTGCCATACTCTCTCAATACGTCGGCATATATCTCATTGATAAGCTTTATGGACTGTCTCTGCATTTTGGCTACTTCCTCCAGCAGAGTCTTCAGCTGCGACTTGATCTGGTTTATCACATACACCTTGCGCTTCTCTGTAGGCACGCCAAATATCATCTTCGATATAAAGTTCTGCTTCACCGCCATCGGCACTGTCTCTTCGTTGTACAGCTCGAAGTGCTCGGCTACTACCTCAATGAACTCTCGGGCCTTCACTGGCGGGTTGAGCACTGTTGTGATTGCATGGTAGTACACTCTTTTCAGATGATCCAGCATATACGGCTGTGGGCATGCGCCCAGCATGTAACTCACGTGGTTCAGTGCCAATGTCACCATGTTCTCAGAAAACAGCACCATCCGATCTGTGGCCTCAAGATGTGCTATGGCTAAATTGGCTATTGCATTTGGCTCTTTGGTTGCCACGCCTTCATACGACTCCAGCCGGACCTTCATCCGTTTCATGGCACCTACAAAGTCACTCCCGTCTCTTCCTGATAAATAGGTGGCCGGCAGATTCACAAACATGTGGTATGAGTCATCGTTCGGATCTTCCCCGTATGCATCCACTCGTTTCCGTTCTTTAATCGCTATTGTCAGCGACGAGAAGTACTGTCCCATGTCAATAACAATGCCGTACAGAGAGTCCAGATAGGCTGTTGTCATCTTTAGCAGAGTCTGCTCCTCGAATGTCACGTTCTTTGGTATTATCCGGCTTCTTTTCTCTATCAGGCTGTTTATCTCAGCTATTCTCTTTTTTCGCTTTACCTCGTTTGCCATTTTGTTGGCCTCCTCCAGGTCCTTGCCAAACTGCTCGTATGTGTCCAGAATGTCCATATAGTGTCCTAACAGCTCTGCAAGAGTGGCTGTTCCCATCCCGATAATCCGTTTGGCTGAGGCCTGATACGGGTGTACAGCCAACAGTATGGCTGTCTGCCGCACTACCTCGCCCACTTGTTTGTATATCTCTTCTGACCGGTCCACTCGCTCAATCAGCTTCAGCAGCACATCAATGTTCTCCTGTTTGTGTCCTAGAAGAAGCCAGGCCAGAATGTTTTTGTCCGTAGTCTCGTTGCAGACAAACTTGCCGTTTGGGTCCACTACCTTATGTATCTTCAGGAGTGCCTCCGCATCCTCTGCCATCATAAGCATCTGTTTTGTCACTGGGCTCTGCAGGAATATGCGGTAAATAATTTCTTTCAGAAACCGGTGTGGCCGTTTTGCTGCGGATATATACTCCTTATATGCTTTTTTGTACTCAGCTAGCATGGCCTCCACCGCTTTTGTTTTCTTCTCCCCATTGGCGGCCATCTTTTCCTCGTTGTTGTGGTCTGGCGGCAGTCTGCTCAGATACTTCTCGTCTGCCAGCCGGCGCGCTGTCCATATACCAAGTGTCTGATACGAAATGCATTCCAGTAGAGACGGATTCCTGATGTTGGCTGCCATCTGGTTGGCCTCGTCCTGCTCTTTCTTCTTTTTCTCTTCATCCTCTGCGCTTTTGCTCTTCTTGAGCCACACTATCACTGCCACCACAGAAATGATGGCTAGCAGCATCAGCACTATTTTGATCAGTACATTGTCTTGTTTCGGGCGTTTCATCAGTGATGTAATAAAAATAAAATTAATCCCCGGATAAATAACTGCCTGCAGAAAATAGCAAGCTCATTGATGGTCTAGCTAAAAAGTCTTATTGGATGCTGCTACTATTGCTTTCTTTCTTTTATTCCCTGCTGTTTATTGGCTAGCTGATATTACTGTACTGCTCTGCCAATAACTATACCATCTGATTACATGATAAGATATTGATTAATAGTATAGTGATTTGTATGATTATTGTATGATTATATAAATATGTATGCATCTGAGGTGTTGATATCAGACTATCCTAATAATAGCAGGCTGGTCTAGCCAATACTAGCTGACAAGTATAGTTCATGCTTGTTTGATATGGCTGCTGTTGGATACTGTCTTTGGCTCTTATCCTTGCTATCTTTTTCTGAAATATAAACCAAGCACAAATAAAAATACGCTCTATTTATTTTCTCTTTTGCTCCTATGCCTCACTGTGCCACAGCAAATTACAATAGCCAATAAAACATGATATTTATTATAGATAGTACTAGAACAGCTAGCAGCATATACATCAATAGGGGATAGAGAATAGTCAGAAACAGAAAAGGACAGTAATTGGGGAGCAAAGTACAGCTAGACAGCAGTATAGCAGGGAACAAATACATAATACAATACACATAACATACTAGCTGTACATTCTAATAACTCTTGCATGATCATATACACATACCTGTAAGCAATATAGCTATAAGCAAGATAAATAACAAGCAGCTGCAAATCATAAATAGAACTAGACACATAGATATATTATGTAATACAAATAACAGAATAAAATATAAACAGACACTTACTGACAGATGCACATACAAGACAAATGCTATTTGGCAATCCATCGCTCAGACCAGGCATTAAAGAAGCCTCCATATGACTCGGCAGAGGCAAAGTACTTGTCTCTCACCTGCTGGAAGTACTGCTTGTACACATCACGGCCTGCAGAGTCTTTTACATAGTACTCCAGCCGCGCCAGGTGTGTAAATAGCACATGCATCCAGAATTTGTCAGCAGGCCCCAGTACAGGAATGAGCACAGGACTCTTAGGCCTGCTAGTACTTTCATCAACCACAGTATTAGAGACATGCTTTGATATCCCACTATTCTGCTGGGGAGAGCAGACAGAAGAGTCAGCTGTTACTTGAGCAGGTTCTGGCTTAGGGATATGTAAGCCGAGCATAAGTGCATGCACTATTTGCGGAGTCAGTGTCTGGCCTATGTATGGCTGAGTAGCTATATTCAAGTTAACAGGCTCTAGATTAGAAATGATATTTACACTGCCTAGATTACTTAATGCGCTAGTGACCACTGATGCAGCACATCCATCTTCTGTTTCTACTCTGCTGCTTGATGGACTGCTATTCCTAAAGACCTTTTGCATATTCTTATGCTTGTTTCTGTGACTAGCATTATGATGTGTTCTATGCCTATTATCTGCACACTTTCTGTTATTGCTGCATGTGGCCTTGGAAGAGGTATTTATTGGCAATGGCGTACTGGCATATGTGTTATAAACTAGTAATGTCTGAGAATATACTTCAGATGTATGCACCTTCTGGATACTGCTGGGAACAGATGGCCACGCCTGCATAGTTTCCTGGCGCTTTTTGTGCTGTGCTTCTTTGTGCGCCCGTTCTTCCTGTGCCAAACTGACCAGATAGTTTATCTGCGGCATGTACTCATCTTCGCTGTTTGGGGATTGCGGAGTAAGTGTGTTTCTATCTGCATTTTGTCCGGGTGCTGTCTGAACAGCTCTCATATCTATTGCTTTTTTGTCCATTGCCTGCAGAAATGCAATCAGTATATGCGAAAGCATCCAAGCACAGCCATCACTTGATTTTATTATGAACAAAGCACACATAGACATAGCATTGCTAAATGCCTCCAGAAAGCACCAGAACACACAAGCAATATACAAATACATTAGATCCAGCTAAGAGACAGCTCTTTTCTACAGGGACCGTAGCCGGGGATATGCTTGCTCTGTTTCTATATGCACAGCGCGTTTGATAGCGTCTTTGGCCAGAGCACGCACCTCAGAGTGCTGCAGAGCCTCTTTCGGAGACATAGCATGCCTGAAGCGCTTGTGTTTGTGGTGCCATAGATCCAGCACGCGTGTCACTTCCAGCATGTACCATTCTATACCGTGACGCGTAAAAAGAGGCTTTTTGTCTATCTGTCCCACCAGCCCGGCCTGCAGCAGCACTTTCTTCCCTAGGGTGTAATACGGCGGGAATCTGTCGCTGGGCACAGCCAGCGGGAATGCAAGCTTCTCATGCTTTCGGTTGGTAACCAGATACACACGGCCATCTACCACAGGAATGCATCCGATTGTTGGCTTTTCTTTGATAGCAGGGTATCTGTGACTCTTTCTGCTAGTGTGTCTGGGAATAGGCGGAATGCCCATTTTGTGCTCTCGGTACATGAGATGCATTTTGATAAATACCGGCCAGAGAGAAAAAGCGCATAGCAAACACCCAACAACAGCGCCAACCCATACGTTCATTGCATGCCCAGGCCACATTCGTATTTATTTGGACAGCACACAACGTTTCATGTTTGCTGGTATGTTTTATCTTCAGACCTATCTAACTATTTAACTATTTAAGCACACAGCCACCTGCCACCAGCAGAAGTATGCCTACACACTGCCCAGCACCAAACAAGAAGACTCAAGAACCCAGGCAGACAAATTATTTCTGTTTGTTCTTGTGGCAGACACATAAAACTAAATTAAACAAGAGCTCAAACAACAAATACAGATTGTCTAGTGTCTTACTGGCAGTACAGACAGCAGTATAGCTATTCCTTGTACACATTGATTCAGTGCTGTTTGTTCCGTAATGGATAATATATTACCATATTTATGTGTGTTTGTTTTATTCCTAGGTTAATATAGTACACGGCTTATAGTGTGCTTTTGCATAGACTGTCTAGCTCTGTCTGTATGGCAATAGATCTATTTTGTGTCTTCTAGCTATACCTATTTGTTCTATGCATGGATATGTTAAGCCAGATAGAAGATAGTGCACTAAAGCTTATTTATTTTTAGCTGGCATAAATACGATGTGCTGATTGATTAGATTAGATTAGATTGATGCAATTTTAATGCGTCTCAGGCAATATACTCGCATGTATACATACATATATGCTTATATACACACATACTTACTTATGTAGTTGTAGTTGTATTGAGCCATCACATTAAAGTATGCTATAGGCTATAAAAGATACAGGTGGATAAAGAAGATACAAAGGTACAAGCAGGTATTATAATATATATGCTGCTAGTGTAGTGGTGTGGGTGTATTAATACCTAATACGCCGTCAGTAAGAGGTATGTGATTTAAAGAAGTAGAAGGATCCCGCCAGAACCAGAATGACATAATAATAAACATAGCTAGAGCAAACAACATAAATAGCCTCATTCTTCTTCTTCGAGTTCGTTTGGCCGGACTCATTCTCAAAAGATTGCCCTTATACAATGGCTTATCATTATATATAGTGAATGGGTCATATTCAAAATATAAACTGCTTTTATGAGACGCTAGTTCATCTTCATTGTTTGATAAACTTCCTCTTGCCACTGGTATTGTTTCAGTATCAGCTGAGCCTTCTATCATGCTTATGTGCGTCACAACAGGATTTGAGAAAATGTTTTTCTGTGCATAGTAGGGATTGTCCAAAATAGAGTCTAGGCACTTTAGCACGTCTTGGAACCTTTTCCTGAGCATCTGTGAGGTATTCGGGTCTGAATCAAACAGATCATTATACGCTTTGGATTGTGCATATATATTAAGATACGCCCTGTTCTGATAGCTTTTTGTTTCTGGATCGCTGTATATATGCAGACGGCTCACTAGCTGTTGAAACACTTCTTTAACCCTGTCCAGCGACTGGTTCTGTTCTGTGCTCAATATGCTATAACCTAAGTCTGGTACTAGATGCAGCAGTGGTATAGAGTTCTCTAAGGGTCTGTACTCATATGCTTCTATCTCACTAATTGCTGTCCAGTTGTCTATTATGTACATAAGCATGTTAACATCCTTGAAGATCTGGTGCTCTGGTCTGTCCGACTGCAGCAGGTCCTCATTTGTCAAAGATTCGCAGTCGCTGCTCTCTCCCTCAGAAACAGTTGCATAGCTGCTGACACTATTAGCAGGAAGTCTCTGCTCCTCTGTAAACGCAGCACTGGTTGATGGCGGGCAGTCCAAGTAGTGATTGGCCGGGGAATACTTGTGTATGCTGCTCTGCTTAAACTGAAATGACTCTATTCTGCTGAACAAAGTCTCAACGTAGTCTAGTATGCTATAGTACTCAGCCAGCTCGGGAGAGGCATATACGTCCTTTAACGAGTATGGCTGTATTTTCTTTATCTCATCAATCTGCTTACTCCAGCACTGAAACCGGTTATTAAGTATCTCTTTCAGTCGTGCCTTAAGTACATAGTGTGTAAATACAAATCCAGCTGTCTCCATTGAGGCCACATAGTCAAACTCTAAGAAGGCTTTCAGTGCTGTTTCTTTCTCTTGTTCTGTAGGACCTGCTGCCAGGCCTTTGTCAGCGCTATTACTCGTGGCTGAATGGTCTATATCTGTGCTTGGCACCTCTTCATGACTGCTTTCTTGCTGACTGGCTTGACTGCTAGTACTAACAGGTTGCACTGCATCTCTACTTGTGGTGGCTATAGAAGCATTAATCTCTGCTATTCCCTTGTATGCCATAGAAAATACGTCACCGAATAGTTTTATCTCTATCAGGAAAGACTCTGTCATTTTCTTTACTTGTGCATCTATTTCTGACTTACTAGGGCGTCCTTTGTTTAGCCAGGTTTTCCAGCCCTTCTTTCTCTTCTTGCCATCTTTATGCTCTTGCTTCAATGGTCTAGTGCCTGTTGATATCATGATTTCCAGCTCTTTTAAGATTGTCTTGTGTTTCTCGAAAAATGAGTCTATTATTGCGCCCCAGTGCTTTATCAAGTACTCCACAAAAAAGGCTTCTTCTGGACTGGCTGTTTCCAGAACCTCCAAATTGAAGTAGTGCTTGGGACTGTGGTCTGATAAATTGAATCCAATAGACATGTTAGTCTTCTCCGAAATAGCTCTTTCTACAGCATCAAGATTAATCAAGCCATCTAAAAACGTAGTGATCATAAAAGACAAAAAATACTTTCTTTAATATAAAATATGACTCAGCCCCAGTTAGGTTATTTCTTTTTTATTGCTAACCCTTTTACATTTTTGTATTACGTCATATATACCACACATTATCCATTACTCATTTAGCACATGACCATAAATAATATATGCGTAGGAACTAATATAGTAGTGTAGATGGTATAGATGATATAGATGATATAGATGGTATAGTGAGTATGATAGTATTGACAAAGACCAGATAGATATGGCAGAGTAAGATTCATTGATCAGTACAGGCAGTATAAGAAAGTAACAGGTGCATATTGGTGATTGCTCTCAGAAACCTGATTGGTGCTTAGGTGGCATATATCTAGTTCCAGTACTGCTGTGCTATGAAATCACTATACAGAAATAGAATAGCTTCAGTAAGATACAGAACCACATTTACATCTGTACTGTTGTGTCTGCTAGAGATTACACTTGTTTGTGCCAGTGCTCTGGAAACAGTACACCAGAATCCGTTAATGTCTAATGCATCATCTAGCAAATCAGAAACTATACCTCACATACAAGAAAGCCCTAAACAGCAGGCTATTGCAGGCACTGCGCAAGAAAGCCCTCCAGTCATTGGCAGACAAGAATTAGAAGCCTGCTGCGACAACAAATACATATACGAGCAGATAGACCAGCTGCTCAGTGCCAAAGAAAAGAACCGACAGAAAATAGCCTCCTTAGAACAGGAGCTAGGAAAAATGCAGCCGCAATACCCGAAGTACGTAAACAGACTCGGCCTAGAAGCCCAGAGCCAGCACTTTACCAATCTGCCTGCCCCAGACCTAGGCTCAGACAATCAAAGCAACCCTGCATCCCTGCTCACAAAAGAGAATCATCTGTCTCTTTACACTGAAGCACAGCTGATACAGTCTATTGTGCACAGTTTCCTCTCTGTTGTCTCTCTTTCCATCCACATGTTTGAGTCTGAAAAGACAAAGACGCCATCTGCCGCTCAGCAGATCCAGCAAGTGCTAGACAGGCATCCCAACATAGAAAAAATAGCCAGCACCATGAGAAAGTGTTTGTTGCCAAAGGCCTTCAATATAGAGAATGCCGACGAAACAAACATGCAAATATCATTGCAGCTGATGCTGGACAAAATAAGCGAAAAGCATTTTGGTGCAGGCTTCCTCAACCCAGAGAACAAGACCACTGACGAGTTCTTCAGCAGAGCCAAAGACTGCTTATCTAAACTAGAACACTCGTTCTCATGGAATCTGTACCCAGACTTTCCCCAAGTGCCCCAAGCACTACAATCCGCACAGGAAACTATGTCCAGCACAAAAGCCTCTTTCCTCAAAGCCCTTGACAAGACACTTGCAGCAAACACTTCAGAGTCTCAGAGAGAGAATGCAATGGTATTAGCCACTCTGCTTGATGCTTATGCAGACAGTGCCATGCACATGGATGCTAGCTTACTTAACCTAGTGCAGGCTCGTCTCAAAGGCCTGGCCGAACAGAAAGTGCAGGAGCTATACAAAGAGCAGGAAAATAATAACGACACAGATTCTACAAGTGAAAGACGCCCATTTGGCTTGTTTGTCCCCAAAGCCGCAGAAATATATAGATATAGCAGCCTAGACAGCTTTGCCCAAGGCCTATACCACACAGACAACTTTGTTGAACTGCTTGTGCAGACGCTTGTTCTGTACCGCATCAGAATACTTGAGTGGCTCAAACAAACAGGCAATCTTACTCCTCCTTCGGAAAGCAGTTCTTCAGTCATACACACTCCAGATTCCACCAGCCCACAAAAGACTTCCCAGGTACAGCAGTCAGCTAAACCTGCATCTAGCACAAGCAGCAGCTTGTCTGAACAGAGCCTGGACCTAGAGTTTGACCTTGACTTTGGCTTTAACGAAATAACCAGCATGTTTTTCAACAATCCCAGAACAGAGTACAGGAAGCCCAGAAGAAACATCCAGAAAGAGAGCGAGAAAGAGAAGGAGGAAAGGAAAAAGAAAGAAGAGATGCAAAAAAGAGCAGAAGAAACGGGCATTCCAATACACATACTGAACTTCCTAGATGCCGTAGACTACATGCTACTAGCACTACAAGCACATCTAGACATCAAGGCAGCAGAGCCAAAACAGTCCAATGAATGGCAAGCCCAAATAAAGAAAGCCAAACACAGAAGAGCACTCTCTAAGCAACAAGCTGCCACATATGATCCCAATGATGCTTCTGAACACACACACTCAACCAGAACAGTAGACGATCCCTCTAACAGCAATATGCCTGCTTTCTTCTTAGAGCACCAGGAATACAATAAACACAGAAAACAGAAAGAACAAAAGTACGCACAACAACAAAGTAAACTACATAAACACTCTAAAGAAGGATCAGAAGCATCAGAAGCATCAGAAGCATTAGAAGAAGCACTAGAAGAATCAGGAAAGAAGAAAGAGTCTGAAAGGACTGAAGAGACAACAAAGTCTAGTTCCGTGAAAGAGTCCAGTACATTAGCAGAACACCAACCACTTAACAGTATGTTACCGGACAATCCTGATCTAAGCCAACTAATAGCAGCAGCCCAAGCAGCCATTGTCAGCACAATCAGAAAACATGAAACAGGCGCATTTTACCGTACTATTTCTGAATACACTGCCATTAGCCCTACTTCATGCACACTTACTGGCATGAATGACTCACTATACAATCTAGAAGACTCTACTATGTTCATTTGCCACCCATTTAAAGATGATATGCTACAGCTGATTAGATCTTCTAAAATATATTATAAAACTCTTCTGCCAGCCCAGTCTGTTGTCATACTCCCTGATCTTGATCTGCCCCAGGAAAAAGAGACAAGCGAGAACCAGGGAACCCAAGAGCCAGAAAAGAAAACCATGAGTATACAGTATGGCAATCTCATTAATATACTAAAATGCATAGATGATCAGCACAGTCTTGGCATATCACATATCAGCGAAATCAAGACAGGGAACAACGTAGAGACTCCATTTGTACTTTCTGTTCCTATTCTGTACTTCAATGCCCTGGAGCAAGACCTGTCTAAATCGCTGCCAGCAATATTTGAATTCCAGAATGTACAGACCCTAGGCATTACACCGCATAGCAGTCTTATCAGCTTGAATGTGCTAGATAGCATCAAGAACACAAACATATCTTCTCTTGTCTTTGTTGGATCAAACACTCGGGCACTAAGCACACACGCTCTGAACACAAAAAAGAGTGTAGAACATTTACACATAAACATTCCTGTGTACATTGATGAAACCACTATGAAGGACATTTACAGCGCATTTGCATCTCTGTCCGTTAAATCCCTTACTATTACTATAGGCCATCTGTTCATACCAGTACAAGAAACATCCAATATACACAGGACTATCAGCCCATCTAAGCCACTTATTACCAGTAAATCACATACTGAACTAAAACCACAACAGAAAGTATCTAGTGGTATTACATCAGAAGCACCAGGTGAGTCTGAAGCAGCAAAACTATCTCTGTCCCAAAAGACTGCACAGCCAACCCAGGAAGAGTATAAAATTAGTAGTCTATCTAGCATACACTTCAATGTAGAAGTGCTTTACAACAGCACACACGATACTGCCAAGACTTATTTACTCGACCAGCTAGAACATCTTAACATTGAAGGCTCTTACATTACAGCTGTAGAGATAGAAAGTATCCAGACAAGACATCCTATAGAACTTAGCAAAGAACACCTATCCAAATCCAAATCATCTACACTTTTCCTAAAGCCACAGCCACACAAAACACTATCCACAAGCACACAAAAACTATTCAAATCAGATACAGAATACACAAAAGCAACAGCTGAAAAAAGACATTCTCTTTCCTCGGCACAAGGATCAGTAGTGCAACCACCTTTGATAATCTAGTCTCCTAACTGGATCTAGTCAATAAACACAAATAACAGGTATTTTAGTCTTTGGCTTTG
>JALPMX010000038.1:0-169242 GCA_024244045.1 Nematocida sp. AWRm80 | reverse complement strand
CTAAAGAAGACTAAAAAAGGGTAAAATGACAGTAACATCATCTGTAATGACAATACAGCTAGCTAGACCAAAGATACAGTGTAAACCAATGATTTATTTACTTTATTTATTTATGGCACTAGCAATTAGGTATTTGGTGTACCTAGACTGTTTTGCCAATAGAGCACAATAGAGAAATGCGTTAGATGAGAGATCTATGTCGTATGGGACCATGTAGAGTGTTCTAATAAACCTGTATCTCTTATCTATTGCCATTTCTCTGATTATCTCATAGAGAATAATATACATTATACACTCAATCCATTCATTGACGTATATTTTCCTTTTTCGGATATACCTATGATATATTCCATATAGAGCAATAGATACTCCAGATAACAAAAACGGCTGATAGAAAACATTCCTAATAGCCAAAAATGAGATACAGCTCCACAAGCAGTATTCCCTCATGACCTTTACCAAATACCACCTTTCCCATTGCTCAATCATCAGAAACAACCCCAAGAACACACTTGCCATTGCAAAGGAGTATCTAAAGGTTATTCTCTCCAATAGACTATATCTGATTGTAAAGATAAATAGCAGTAGATCAGCTGTATCTATAATTACTCTTCTACAAATAGAATCACACTCTCTAATAGCTTTTCTCCTGTCTACCTTGCCATTAGAGAGTCTCTTTAGAATATTAACTGCCCTGGATACATTCAAGCTGGTTACCAGGACAAATGACACAATTATCCAGAAGAGCACAGCCACAGCCCACAGAAACATTTACTGACTTAAAAAATGAAACATTTTTATGTCCTTGGCTATTTCGCGCTCAGTGTAAAGATAAAACAGCTCTGGCAAATAGAATTCTCCCAGTCGCTGCACCTGGTTCTCTTTGTAGACCTTTATATCCTCTGAAGACATACACGTCATATCCCAATACTTAGATACTTTCTTAAGTATTCTTCTCTCGCAGTACAGGCACCAATACGAGAATATCATTGTTAATAGCTGCTTAAGGATACTTGTTATTTCTCTGAAGAGAATATACTTATCCACAAAGGATAGACCGGAGGTATAAGGAGTACATACTCCTACAGCCAAGAGAAGTAGTAGACCATGAACAAGTATATTATGAGTATACATCACATAGAACTTATATCCAGATAGATACTCTTCCATATGATGATATATCAGATTACCAATTACCCCGAAGGAATATCCATCTAAAATACTCTTATTGATTACAATCAGAGTAGTCAGTCCATTTGAAATAATATTGATAGGCTCATAGTCAATATAAGACTCTATCTTCTGTGCTGACTGGGTGATATCAAAATGGCCTACTCCCATTTCCTTCATTGTATCAGATATCCTTGTATACAGCTCAGGAACCACTACCACACTCCTTCTGATTCCAGCTGGGACAAATATCCTCATTGGTCTTAGGGCACTAATGGTAAATACTATCATTACCAATATGATAAATATGTAAAAGCCAATCATATCATCCCAGTATCCTTTTAGTAGCTCAATGTGAAACTTAAACAATATTATCCCAATGAATACCTCCTTAAGAAGCTCTCTAATATACATATTCTCATTTATCTTGGTACCTCCAGTGCAATAGAATGTAAATATCTTACTGATCATATTATACGTCAGTATTTTTGATAAAGCACTAATTACGGTAATACTCTTCTCCTCCTTATAATACTCATGTAGAATAGTCTCTAGGATAATCAGTCCTATTAGATTCCTTGTAATAGTTAGGCCTAATGAAATAAATACACTCTTGCACTTATCCCGATTATAAACTAGTCTACTTAGGTTAATACATCCTCCGGCACCAACTATACCAAATACAATTAGATAAGCAGTCTTAATAGAGTTTACAATATTCATTTTTAAATTGCTCCGAGGAGAATAAATAAAATATAGTAATTGACTAATCATATGACGTAATAGTTAGAGTAAATTTAAAGCAGTATAGTATTGGATAGGACAGTTAGAGTATATTAAATAGGATAATAAAGAGTATAGTCTATCTTTATTGTACTCTAGTGTAATAGTACTAGTGCTATAGAATGGTTAGGGTGTTTAATGGTGTCTATGGCTGTGAGTATGGGGAGAGTGGTTGGGTGGTTGGTGTTTGTCTGAGTTTGGGTTGAGAACTATGACATTGGGAGGTGGTGCTGTATTGTTGTTATTGTTGTTGTTGCAAACTACTGTATTGCTATCCTTTTGGCTTTGGCTATTTTGGCTGCTGTTCATTAGCAAACAGATGACTCCTGCTACAACAACCAGGAATACAATTGTGCCTACTAGTCCATAAACATTGAATAGGTAATCAAACATAAGATACTCTGTGGTATTAGTTCTTTTATAGTAGATTGATTAGGTAAAACACTATTTGTCTGATTAGATGGTGTAATTGGTTATTCTGGAGAGTGATTTTGGTTTAAAGATAGCTCTGTACTTATTGGACTGCTTCATATCTGCTTTTTTTGATTCTTCTGTCCCTTGAACTATTACGTCATATAATGGGTCTTTTAATGATTCTTCTTCTGGGAGCATTTCAAAGAGAGGATGTCTATTGATTGTATCACACATATACTCAAATAACTCTAGTACATCTGTGGCTATATATAGGTACCCATTGGGGTTTAAGATGTAATAGTAGATATCTAACATAATAGATGAAATAATTCTGGCTTTATGCTTCTTCTTCTTGAAATGAGGATCTGGGAATAGAATAAACATCTTCTTTATGCTTCCCTTCTGAAGATAGTTCATTATGAACTTCATACTATTTGTCCTAACTACTTCTATATTCCTGTACTTGGTGTTTATTGGATGTTTTTCATTTGGGATATTTGTTTCAGCTGGTCTACTCTGAATAGGTGTTCTAATGGGAGTTGGAGTATGTGTGGTGGTTATATCTGTAGTAGGTGTTCCAATGAATGGCACATGCGTATACTCTGTCATTGGAGGTGTTTTAGGTATATCATCCTCTGATGGATACTCTAATTGAGGAGGTATACCTTCATTTGAGTTCTGTAAGTACTTTATCTTTAGCTTGATATACTCCACTAGCTTCTTTCTTATTTCCATTCCCAGGATATTCTCTTCTGGATACATCTCTGATAGCTTGAATAATAGTCCTCCATATCCACAGCCTATATCTACCATAGTAGCCTTATATGGATATGCTTCTGGAGAAAGAGGATACTCTAAATCATGATCTGAGAATGGATTGCAATGTGCTCTCTGTCTGAAGTATCTTTTTTGTGGGTGCTTCATTTACCAGTTTTCCAGTGTAAAATTAATTAAAAAATATATTTGCAACCATAGTTTCCTCTTCTCTTCTTCTTCTCTAACTAGACTATTCTTCATCTTTCTTCTATAACTAGACTATTCTTCTTCTATTCCTCTTCTATAACTATTATATTCTTGATTTATCTAGCTATAACTAATGGCTATAGCTAATATAGTCTTTGTCTTTGTAGTTAATGTATTTCTTGATATGTTGGATATACATGTATTTCTATGTTGCTATAGGATATTTGGTACTCTTGTTTTAGGATGGTCTTGCACTTGTGAAGTATTTCTGATGGTGATTCTTCTGGGAATATAAGTATCTTTAGCATTGCTATTCTTTGTTGTCTGTCTAGAGACCAGATTCGTATATCTTCTACCGATTGTACATGTGTTATCTCTAACATTCTTTCTTTTACCTCTGATACATCCACTGGAGACATCTCTAGTATTATTTGAATAATCTCCTTTATCATCCTAATGCAGCTGATAGTACTAATTACTATACATACTATATTCATTATTACATCTATTATTACGTAATCCTGATTTATATAAAGCACCAGACTAGTAATTGTAATTCCAATGCATTGTATTAGATCATTTAGAGCATGCAAATAGACCGAAGTATCTGAAATGTCTGAAGATGAACTGCTTGTGGCTTTATGAGCAATGTAGAAATTGACTATATTCACAATGATACTCAGAATACTTACGTACAATACTATTTCTCTATCTACTTTCTCTGGTGCATAGTATCTTTTGATGCTCATTGTGATTAGGTAGAGGTTAGGTATTACTAGCAGTATTACATTGATTATGCTACTTATAACTTCTAGTCTGTATAGCCCAAAGGTACATCTGTTCAATATCCTATCTATATATCTGTGGCTAACCGGTCTTATACCTATATCTCTACCTGTGCTACCTACCAGAATACCATCCTCTAGAAGAGATCTGTCTACTCCATCGATTCTTTTCTCATTCTCTTGGCCTATTTGTCTATCATACACTACTTTACTCATTTGTGTTTCTTGTATTCCCTTTGTATTTATCGTATACTTGTTGTATCTGGCTATTATGTGCTTGAATAGTATTGTGATTAGTATTCCTAGTAGATCATTAAATATATGGACTACTTCATTCAGAACAGATAAGGAATTGCTCTTGTGGTGTCCTATTACCTCAATGATAAACAGAAGCAGTGTATTGATGACTATTAGATACATATAGGAAGACATAAAAAAAATATATTCTTACGTAATAAATACTATTGTGTTTGTTTGCTATTTCTATTCCCTCATCTATCTTCTGATTGATAAAAAATTGTTTTATGACGTCATAGAGTATTAGTAAGCAAGTGATTAAAAGAGTATGTAGTTGAATGACTTTGGGATTATTTTATTCATCGTTTAGGTTGTAGTAGTGCAGACCATACTCTCCTGATGTTGCGTCTATCTTGATATGGATCCAATCCTTTAGTCCTTTCTTGTGCAGATACTGTCTTAGGAGCTGTTTTATGTAGACCTTTCTTACGTCCACGCCCAAGTCCAGAACAATCTTGTTCTCTGATTTGTTTACCTTTGCTATCAATGGTCCTCCTGGCAGTTGGTTCTCATCGTATTTTGTTAGCTTGTTGTTCACCTCTACAAAGTTTGCACACTCTTCTATGTCAAACATCTCGTCCTTTGTCATTTCTTTGCAATTGACTATTAGCTCTCTTCTCTTCTCTGAAATTGGGTTTAATATTCTCTTTCTGGTCATTCTTCCAAGTACAAGGGAGTAAAAAATAAAATAAAATAATACTCCAGCCAACTTTTCAGAAGACCAAATCCAATAGCACTCTCCCAATACCATCTATTTCCAGCGCTTTAAGTGCAATTGAGATAGCTAATTAGATTTATCATAGTCAAATAGCATATAAACAGTATTTATTATTAGTAATAGTACCTGTAGATTATAGTGCTTATAAGTATATTCAGTACAGCTAATAGATAGATAGATAGTATTAGCTAGGAGTTAGATAGTATTAGCTAGCATTGGTACTATTCTCTTGAGTGTTCTTCTGGGTTATATAGCCTGATTCTGTAATAGAATAAACAGATTGGAATTCCTTAGAGAGAAATAGGTCTTTGTGTGGTATGCCAAGGGAAGTAGCTTTCTTCTTGAACTCTTTTAGTGGATAGAGAGAAGTACCTGGAGGCAGTCTAGTGAAGATGGAATTAAGAAGAGAATAGGCACTGGAAGTATCTTCTTTGGTAGATGGAAGATACTTTTGGAACTTCTTAATTAGACTGAATTTGACTGCATTCTTTTGTGTGCCACAGAAACTGTCTAGGACTACTCTAATAGCCAGATCAATATCTTTTTTGGTGACGATAGATCTCAAATGCATTCTGGCTGATGCTTCTGATATCCTTACAATTGATTCGATGTGTCTAACAGTGATAGGCATACTTCCAACAGAGACACTTTCTTTTCTTAGCTGAGTATAAAGAGAAGAGAGTCTTTCTGTATCTATTGCTTCAATTGTAGGTGCTATTCTTTCTCTGGCGTAGGAAATGTACTTTCTTAGCAGTGCTTGTGGTATAGTAGAAGTATCTTCTGTTTTGGATTCGGATGGTATTTCTCCTGTGGGATTCTCTTTCTCTTCTGCTGGTGTTTTCTTAGATATTCTTTTCTTGTGGCTTTCTACAATGAAAGAAGCTAGTTCTTTGTCGTACTGAATGTTTTGTGGGTCTTTTACAACTGAAATTATGTCAAATCGGGATATAATAGGATCAGAGAGGTTTACATTTTGTGAGAAGGTGTAGGTTGAGTTGTATCTGCCCCGGATAGGGTTGGCTGCTGCTATCACTGCGCATCTGGCCTGGAGACTTGTCACTATTCCGGCTTTGGAAATAGAAATGCTTTGCTGCTCCATTGCCTCGTGTATGCTTACTCTATCTGTGTCCTTCATTTTGTCAAACTCGTCAATCAGACAGACTCCTTTGTCTGCCAGGACAAGAGCACCCCCTTCTAAGGACCATTCTCTGGAGATTGGGTCTTTTCTTACCATTGCCGTAAGACCTACAGCAGAGGCTCCTTGTCCTGTGGCGAATACAGCTTTATGCGATATGTTCTGAGTGTACTTTAGCAACTGACTCTTGCCCATTCCTGGATCTCCTAGCAGCAGTACATTTATATCTCCTCTGACTCTGTGCATATTACTGGAGTGCTTATGTACGCCTCCAAAAAGTGCTAGAGCTATTCCTCTCTTGGCCTGGTACTCCCCGTGGATAGATGGGGCTATACTATTGATAATTAGGCTTAGAATGTTTTCTTGCTTACTTAGTCTCTTTATCTCTTTCTCATCCTCTGCTGTGATATTATATAGCTGTGAGTCATCTCCTCTCTTAACCAGGGAGAGTGCTTCAATGGAAGTGTAAAAAGTAGGTGTGCTACTTCTGGAGAGCGTATAGTTATTCTTGTATATGCCTACTAGCTCTATTTCATCTCCTGGTCTTACACTGTCTATCAGATCGTACTGGAGTATCACTTCTTTTGATCTGGGTAGTCTGCCTGGTAGGACTGTTCCTGGTACCTCTTGTATACTTACTTTCTGATAGTCTTTGTAAATGGTTTCGGTGGTGTTTATGGTCAGTGTGCCTGTACTTTGGCATTCCAGGCATCTGTTTGGTTTTACTAGCTCTGTCTCTACCAGGAATGGTCCTACCACTGCTTTACATCCATTGCAGGTATACTTGACTAAAGAAAGGACCGGGAATACTCTGGATCTCTTGGTTACTATTCCAATTACTCTTACTAGACTGTTTAAATGGATGTTTCTTAGGTCTCTGATATTCTCCATGGTAGGTATATTTACTATCCTGGCTACTACTGTTGCTCTGATCTGGAAGTATTTGGGATATATCCTTTTTACTACCCTATTCAGTGCTTCATTTATCAGAGGTAATACTTTTATCGGCAGACTTATAGCTCCCATAGCAATAGAGCTACAATACTCTTCTAGCTCGAAGTAGTCTATTGTTAAGGAACTGTCATTTAAAGAGGCCATCTGGTCTATTAGCTCTATGTACTTTGGCTTACTGAAGAACACTTGCATTTTTTTGATTATTGCCCTTTGGACACTTTCTTTGTCCAAAGAGTTCTTGAGAATCTTGAACTCCGGTACCTCAGAGACACTTTCATTAGACTGCTCTTCCGAGTCTTTCTCCTGCTCTGAAATACTATAGTCTTCTATGTTTATTTCACTGTTCATTGTATTTGTAAATGTATTTCCCTGCATTCTTATCTCTTCCTCAGCTGCCTCTAGCTCTTTTCTTGTCAATGGTGGTATATACTCGTCTTCTCCTTCCTCTACCTCATATTGATCTAGCTCTGGCTTACTTACATAATCATTTATGTAGTCATTATTAAATAAATCATCAGACTCTGAATTATCTTCTAAAGTACTCTCTCTTCCTTCTCTCTCCTCAGATGATTCTCTCTGATTATCTTCCTGTGTATAGGTCATTCTTTATAAATTTAAATTTTTATAAATATATATACCATGAGTACCACCCACTATAACACCCATCCCATTGAGGATGAGAGCATCAGAGAAGAGATAGAGACTATTCCAACAGAAGAAAATAACCATTCTGAATTTATAGAAAATAATACAGATACCACCACCAACACACCTACAGAACCAGTAAATAACACAGATACATCTCATATGGATCTGAAAAAGAAATGCAAGTGCAGATTCCCAGTGGCCAGAATAAAAAAGATCATGCAAATAAACGAAGAAATAGGAAAAATAAGTGTCTCAGCCCCAATTGTAATCAGCCATGCGATAGAACTATTTTTAATAGATCTTCTTAAGCAGCTAGAGACTCAAGCAAAGAATAAATCCTCTAAGAAGATTGTTCTGTCCCATTTAGAACTATGTATTAATGAGAATCCAAAGCTAGACTTTCTCAAAGGTATTCTCCCTAAGAAATAAACCTATCTTCTTCCCTATCCTCTTACTATCTTCTACTTATCTTCTAGATAGACTATTCCTTAAGTATCCTAATACTCTTAGTACCCTTAGTATCCTAATGATCATTATACTGTTGGTTATACTATTGTATTAGTATATCTGTTATTATGTCTCTGATGCTAAATCTAATTGGTATATCTATCTAAGTAAGGATGTATTTATATGTATATGAATGTATTTTAGTTAGTTAGGGTATGGTAGGTTGTGGTGGGTTGTTATTGGGGTGTATATGGTAGGATATAGTGTATTAGTGGTATTTATTAGTATATACTTATTTATTTTATTATATATATTTTTTTATATTTTACCCCCTGAGAAATGTCCAAACTAACTTCATTAGATACAGTCGTTCGTTTGATGAACAAACAAGATAATATTAGAAACATGACAGTTATAGCCCATGTGGATCATGGTAAGAGTACATTGACAGACACACTTGTAGTGAAGGCAGGTAGTTTGTCAGCTGAGAAATCAGGAAGTAGATTTACTGATACCAGAGAAGATGAGCAGAAGAGAGGTATTACTATCAAGTCTACTGCTATTTCTATGCAATTCAAGCTGAAGAAAGAAAGTTACGAGTCATTCTTAAAGGAAAAAACAGATGAGAACCACTTTTTGATCAACCTAATAGACTCTCCGGGGCACGTGGACTTCAGTTCTGAGGTGACAGCTGCTTTGAGAGTAACTGATGGTGCTCTGGTGGTTGTGGACTGCATTGAGGGAATATGTGTTCAGACAGAAACAGTGTTGAGACAGGCCATTATTGAGAAGGTGAAACCAGTCTTATGTCTAAACAAGATAGACAGAGTGCTGTTTGAAGTAAAAAGAACCCCAGATGCATTTGCCAAGTCCCTAAGAAACACTGTTGAGAGCTTCAATGCTACTCTGCTCAAGTTTTTGATAGAGGAAGACAAGGACAATTCAAATATCAAGTCTCTAGATCCAGCAAAGCTAGAGATATCTTTCTGTTCCGGTCTGCAGGGTTGGGGATTCACTCTAAGACAGTTTGCAGAGTTCTATGCTGAGACTCTAGGAATTAAGAATAATCCAACAGCCATGAACAAGTTCCAGTCCAACCTATGGAAACACAACTGCTACTACACCACACAAGACCCATTTGACAAAGCAGGTAAGTTCTCTACCACTGGTAAGCCAGAAGATCTAGCCTTTGTGGTCTTTGTGCTCAACCCAATATATGTAGTCAGAGACCTATGCCTGGCTGGAGACAGAGACGGTTTGATTACTTTCCTAGCCAAGTATGAGGTAGAGCTTAAGAAGTCTGTCCTGGATGACATTTCAGATAAAGCACTCTTCAAGTTCGTAATGAGAAAATGGCTTCCAGCAGCAGACTGTCTTCTAGAGCAGATGATCATCAACCTGCCAAGTCCAAAGGAGAGTCAGAAGTACAGAGCCGAGTCTCTATACGAAGGACCAAAGGATGATATATTCTGCAATGCAATCAGAAATGCCGATGCTTCAGAAGAGGCACCTGTCATTATGTATGTCTCTAAGATGGTACCGCAGGGAGCAGGAAAGTTCATTGCTTTCGGTAGGGTATTCTCTGGAGTAATCAAGGTAGGAGCTTCTCTTTACGTTCAGGGACCAGACTATGAGCCAGAGCAAGGCAAAGACCCAAAGGCCAAGGTTATTTCCAGAGTGTATGTCATGATGGGAAGAGCCACCCCAGAGATCAAACAGTGCCCAGCTGGTAACATTATTGGTGTCCTTGGAGTTGACTCTGAAATCCAGAAAACAGCTACTCTCAGCAGCATGAAAGGATCTTACAACATCAAGACCATGAAATTCAGTGTCTCCCCAGTCGTGAGATACTCTATTCTCCCAAAGAACACCTGCGACTTACCAAAGCTCAAGGAAGGTCTTACAAAGCTCTCTCAGGTAGATACTCTCTGCCAGGTCCAGTACATGAAAACCGGAGAAATAGTCATAGCAGGAGCAGGAGAAATGCACGTGGAAATCTGCATGAACGACCTGGAAACAGACCATGCCAAAGTACCAATTATCAGAGGAGAGCCACAAGTATCCTACTACGAGAGTATTTCTGATGCAATGAGCAATGTTGTCATGTCCAAGAGTGCCAACAAGCACAACAAGATCTACATGGTAGTCGAGCCACTAGCAGAAGAGATCACCAAGGCTATTAAGGACGGAGAAATGATTTCCAGCGATCCAAAGGTCAGAGTAGAAATGTTCAAGAAGAAGCTAGGTTTCTGTGACGAGTGGGTCAAGAGAATCCTCTGCTACTGCCCAGACGACGTCGGTCCAAATATCATTGTAGACGCCTCCAAGGGAGTACAGAACCTACACGAGGTAAAGGACTTCCTAAAGATGGGTCTGGATGCCGCCGTGAAAGAAGGACCAGTAATTGGAGAGCCAGTCCAAGGACTCAAGCTAGACCTAATGGACCTGACACTTCACGCAGACGCAATCCACAGAGGAGCAGGTCAGCTTATCCCAACCATGAGCAGACTAGCCATAGGTCTGATTCTGGCTGCCAACCCAATCCTTTACGAGCCTATCTTCCTGGCAGAAATATCCCTCCAGGACCACATGATTGACGCAGCTATGCAGGTTGTCAAAGGCAGAAGAGGAGAAATCCTAGAAGCCATCTACAACAGCCACAAATCAGTGCTCAAGGCCTACATTCCAGTCCAGAGATCATTTAAACTAAACAAAGAGCTTATGGAAAGTACCGGTGGTGGTGCATCCGTAAATCTATTACTTGATCACTATGCTGTTGTCCCAGGATCCATGCAAAAAGAAGACTCTCCAATGTATACCATTGTTACAGAGCTTAGAAAGAAGAAAGGCCTAGGAGAACTAAAAGATCCATCAGAATACTTCTGCAAGGAATAATCACTTAACTAATCCTCCATTGTTCTTCTTTATTCATCTGTCTAAAGTGTCTTTCTTCACACTTATTCACTCTTAGAACAGCCAAGTAATAAACCAACAATGGATTATTTCTTTTCTTCTATTATCTATCTGTTCTTTATCTTTCTTTCCTATCTAAATTGTCTTCTAGGCTATTTATACTGTTATACCTTGATAAGACTATCTGTTATATCTGGATGATCTATTGTACTGGTGATATCCTAAGATAATAGGTCTATGATGATACTATTTATTTATTATATTTATATTTTATTTAATGAGCATGGAGACAGGTGAAGAGCTAGTATCGTACTGTATAGTACCTAATAGGATAGATAATATAGCAGCAACAGGATGTGAATCAGGAGATATTATTCTGCATAGAGTAGAGTCTGGTAAATTAGTTCATCTTCAGTCATTGAAGCATCATAAGGCTGCAGTATTTGACTGTATATTCTCAGAGGACAGACTGTATTCTTGTTCGTATGATGGAAATGTGGTTATTTGGAAGAAGCTGGGAGAACAGTACCAATTTGAAAGGAGTATTAGTGTATTCTCTGGTGCTATTAATTCTATCTGTGCCATTAAGGACAAGATTATCTGTGGATGCTCTGATGGGAATATCCGAGTGCTCTCTAAAGAGGGAGATACTCAGAAGGAAGAGTTTGCCCATCGGTATGGAGTAACTTCAGTCAGTGCCAATGACAAATATTTAGTAAGCAGTGGAATGGATGGTCTTGTAAAAGTGTGGTCTCTAGAAGATATCTCTTTACTCACTGAGCTCAAAGACCATACAGGTGTAGTGCGTGATTGCAAAGTAAGTATTAATCCATACTCTACTTTTGTCTTTGCCACCTGCTCTGATGATGGCACTGTGATTGTCTATACCGAAAAGACAAATGCCAAGGAGGGAGAGAAAGAGAAAGAAGACCAGGACACTCTCAGACTGCATAAAGACATTCACAAGCTAGATGATCAGTGCTACAGAGTGAGCTGGAGTAAAGCTGGATACGCATTGGCTGTAGGCATAAGCAATGGCACCATTAAAACATTTAAGCCAAAGAGCAGCTTTACCTGGAAAGAAACTTCTACCATCACTGCATAATAAATCTTCTTTCCTTCATTATTCTTATACTCTTATACTTTTACTTGATTATTCATTGCTTAACTGTTCTTTATCTATCTATTTACTTTGTATTCTATTATCTTACTACGTTATTATCTTATTATCTTCTTACCTCATTGTCTTGCTGCTATTAATGTCTTATTGTCTTATTGTTCTGTTGGATTATGTCTTATTTGATACTTTATTAGTGTCTTACTTTATCATTAGGTCTTAGTTGAAGTATAGTCTTGAATAGAGTTCAATTATAATTATGATACTTTTATTTTTCTAGTACAGGTTTGGTCTTGAACTCTAAATAAGATGTTTATAAACAGCTTACTCTAGAAAACAATGACATTTAGGAAATAGTGTTTACTTGGTGGGAATAAGATAAGAGAATTAGAACACTCTTCAAATGAGTATCAGGATAATAATGCAAGGATGTTTCAAATATTTCTTGTAGGAGGATAGTGTATTTACCATGGTCAAGAAGCATATGAAATATTGTAAGAGAAATAGATGTAAACAGATAGGTGGAGCAAGAGTATATGGATGGTTTTAAAACAAATGTAATGTACGTGTTTTATACCGGGGCTTTTATATCCGAACATCTTTGCTCTCTTATGAACTTGAGAAACATGCAAGGATTAAATAAGGCTATAGCCTATGTGTTATACATGTCTCGCTTATATGCTAGTACAAAAGAGACAATGGAACACTGGGACAATGGCGTATTTATACCATACGAAGAAAAGAATCTTGTACATGCTCATAACAGGGTGGACTACAGTATTAGAGATGATACTGTAATACCTGCCTGGTCCTCGGGCGTGATAGAACAGAGTGAGAACAAGGATGTTGTCTGCTTTGATGGGGTCTGCAAACAGTCAGGGAGTGGAGACATGGTCTTTAGGAATATTCCTCATCCACATGACTCTTCTGTTATTTTTGATCCTCTCACTGGAAGAAACCCTCCTCCTGGCTGGAAGATTCCTGGAAGAATTGGCACCGGTTTCAAAAGGATAGTGCCCTTTGATAGCAATAATCCCAGTGCCGGCGGTGTGCCTGTACCTATTCCTCTGAGTGGAACAAGTACTCCACTTGATTCTACCCCTTCTACTTCTATTCCGCCATCTTTGGTATCTACTCTTACTCCAGCCTCTGGTTTAGGAGATGGTCCTACCAGAGACGAAGCTCTAGGAGTGCTCTTCTCTATTTCTGATGACGATAACTTTATTATCTTCTCCAATGTCTATATGAACCTACCACTTAAGTCTTTTATCTCAAGCATTTCTCTCACTGCAAATGAAGTATATGCTCAGGACAGAAAAGAATACCTTATGGGAGAGCTAGAAGGCAAAGGAACAGCAATTCCATACGATAATGGACTAAACATTCTTTACTCTCCAAAAATGAACTTCTACATCCCCAGAACAGCTCTTTCTCTAACTATCCAGAAGGGAAGAGTTGTATATGATGGGGAGTTCATTAGGTTTATGCGATCTATTGGGATGGATATTTCTCCATTCACCCAGATCACAGATCCAGATGGTAAAATAGTCTATTACATCACAGTCTATAATGCTACCTTTACCATGCCTAATCCACAGACACCTATTCCAAGTCAGATACTTGTTACCAAGGAAGGGTATGGAATACTGCTGCTTAAGGCCAAAAGGATAGAAATAGACAAAGGAATACTCATTCTTACTCCAACAGCATACGACCAATTAGATATTATGAATGCCACAGACTCAATGCAGAAATATACTACAGGAGAGACATCTAATCCCTTCACAGATATGACGCATAAATACAACTATGGAGAGGATGCCTCTACTGATGACGAGAGTGTACCATCCAGCACTGACAGTAAATACAAAGAAAGCAGTTCATCATCTTCTCCAGGCAGTAAGAATGCAGATGATAGCAGTTCTAGTTCAGATAGTTCCTCCAGTGGATCTTCTAGCTCAAGCAGCTCTCCAGACAACAAGGCAGCAGACAAGTCTACGCCTTCTAGTGATTCTAGCTCTAGCTCGTCTAGTTCATCTAGCTCAAGCAGCAATGGAAATAAAGCCGGATCCGCTAGTAGCCCAAGTGCATCAACTTCCAGCACCAGCACCGGATCTAGTTCTAGTTCTAGCAGTAGTACAGCTTCTAAGCATAAAAAGCCAACTACCATAGACGAGTACCTCGCTGAAGCTAGAAAGTGGAGAGAGAAAGCAGCAGCAACAAAAAAACCGCGATACAGAGAATATGCTCTTCATAAGGCCAAAAAAGCAGAGAAAATGGCTGCTAAGCTACACAAAGAGGCATACAACCAACAAATACTCTATGCCCGCAGTGGAGAAGCATCTACCAATGCAGACGTAGTATCAGGTGCTGCTGCTCATGTAGCCAGTGAACAAGCAGGCATCTCCTGGTACGATGGCAAGAACCAAAAGAATAGAGCAATTGAAAGAGTAATCGAAAGCAAGAACGGATCTGGAGGCAAGAATACAACTGCATTCGAAGCCAGTACCAAACAGGCTGCAGGCATTGCATTCAACCAGTCAGCAGCAGAAGCAATCATTCATGCCCACCAAGCCAATGAAATGTACTACAAAGGCATGTCTGCCACAGAATATGCCACCAGAGAAATGAAGCACGTGCTTATGGGAATAGCCATGGAGCATGCAGTCTTCAATGTTCACGGACGAATGCACCGCAGCAAAAGCTACTCCTCCTATGGAGTCAAAGCAGCCAGATCATCAACCAGATGGCTGAAGAGAAGAATCAGAAGACTAATAACCATGAGAAAACTCACCAGAAGAACTGCCAGTAGATATATGAAGCAGGGAGCCACCTCCAGAGGAGTAGCAGTAGCTGCCGGAAGACAAAGAGCTGCAGCACGTGCAGCTATTCATGCCTACAGGAAAGCAGCAGCCTACCATTCTAAAGCCAGAAGCGCCTTTGCCATGGAAAAGAAAGCCAGGCAGTCCAAACACATGAAGGCAGCCAAGTATTACAAGAGAAAGGCTATGAGCTACAAGAAAGCCTATGCTAAACACACAGCCACCGGAGCACGCATGGGCGATGCAGTCCAGCAGTTTAACAAAGAGAAAATGGCAGAATGCGCCAAGCAAGCAGCTATTTTTGCAGCTACCATAAACAATCCGGATGCAGCTATAACCAAGGCTGATCTGCTTGACCTGCAAAAGGCTGTAGCTCAGATCTTAACTAGCTCTCAGATTCAGGTGCTCAGTAAAGCACTTTCTCCTGCTCAGCTAAGAGTACTTACCAAGCTGCTCACTCCTATCCAGGTTCAGCAAACTCTTGTGCACATTGGAGCAATGACAGTTGAACAGCTACAGCTACTACTGCTCAAGCTACAGATGAAAGGCATAGAGATGCAGAAGTTCAATCCTAGCAGCTTCCCAGGCCTTCTACAGTCTGCAGCCATGCCTCTAAACTTCCCTGCAATGGGAGCTATGGGCGGTGTTCAGGCACTTGCCGGGTCTTCTATGGGCACTCTTCCAATGGGCGAAGATGACTTAAAGAAGTACCTGATCCAAGGACAGTTCCTATTCCAGATCAGAGAAAACCTTTTGTCTCCAGCACAAATTGAGACCCTCAGGCTACAGGCCACCAAACAAAGTAGAATCATCCAGAAGCTAATTACAGATCTAATAGCCACTAAAGGAGAGATTGAAATGAAGCTCAAACAGAAAATGTTTGGAGATAAGATGAAATCCAGTATAAGCACATGCAATCCCCTTCTGGGCCTGCAGTCTGGATACTCTAAAGGCGTATTTGATGGCCTCTACAGCCCGACAGTACTCAAAATGGCTGGAGATATCTCTTTGAACTCAGACTCATTCTATGCTATTAGACAACTGATGTCATCTTCCACTGTAGCCAACTACATTGGCATGAATCCAACTATGCTCTCACAGCTTCTCTATAACCAAACCAGCAACAATGACCTGATGTGTCTGCTTACAAAGACCTTTATGAACCAGCCACAAATTGGATCTATCCCAACAGATGAGTCCACAATGATCAATGCCAGGTATGGTATGGCTGAGAACAAGCTTTACGGTATTTATGGCTCTTCTTTAGGCCGTCTAGAGCAGGCACTTCTTTCTGCCTTTAATCTAATTAAGAGCTCAAGTGTCAAGTGCAATGGACTGCCTAAACAAGCCAGAACCTGCCAGATTATCCCATTCAAAATCTGATAATATTCTTCTAATCCTACCAAATACTTCAATAAATCACTAGCAATTACTTTCTTCCTGCCAAAGCCTTCTTTCTTCTTTCTAAAGCCTTCTTTCTATTAAATACTTTGCAGTTATATCATTTTCAATTGTTTCTGTTTTTAATGCTTTCTTTAATAGGACTAGGACTAGAACCACATGATCTGACAATTAGGGCTATAGACTTAATCAGGAGTGCAGACAAGGTGTATTTAGAGAAATATACAAGTATAACAGAGAATGAGTCTTTACTCTCTGAAATACTCAAAGTAGAAATACACTCTGCATACAGAGAGGATATAGAAGGAGTAGCTGACTCAGATCCAAAAGTAATTGAAGAAGCCAAAGTATCACATATTGCATTGATAGTGGTAGGTACTCCTCTTTTTGCAACTACTCATACGGAGATAATGATCAGAGCACAAGAGCTAGGCATTAAAGTAAATGTGCTTCATAATGCTTCTATTCAGAATGCCTTTGGATGCTGTGGATTTAATTCATATGGGTTTGGTAGGACCATCAGTATCCCATTCTTTATTCCAGGATGGCATCCATACGATTTCTACAAGAATATCCTATTGAACTATACCACTGGAATGCATACACTCTGTCTACTAGACATAAAGATCAGAGAGCCAACCATAGAAACACTACAAGGACTAGAGAATAGAACATATACCAAGTACATGACTATTCCAGAGGCACTAGCACAGTTGAAAGAAGCAGAAGAGCATTTTGGCACAGAGAATATACTTGGAAATAAGCTGGTGACAATAGAAAGACTAGGCACCCAAACAGAAAGGTTCTTCTATGGGACAGCAGAAGAGCTCTCTTCTCTTTCCTTTGGACCACCATTGCACTCGCTTATTATCCCAGCCAAGACAATGAACAAAATGGAAAAAGAGTGCGTAGAAAGATTCTTTAAAGCCTACAAGCCAGAACCCTTTTAAATCCTAAACTATCCTTTTGATTAGACCCTTTTCCCCTTCTTCCTCTCTTTTCTCTTTCTAAAGCATCATTCAGAGACAGATATACTATGATAGTTTACTTTCTAAAATATTTAAAAAGATATGCTTTCACCAGGGCTCGAACCTGGGGCCTTCGGGTTATTAGTCCGATGCTCTAACCGACTGAGCTATGAAAGCTCATTTAAATTTACAAATAGTAGTCTCTCTGGTACTAGCAATTAGAACAGTAAAAGCAGTAAAAGCAGTAAAGGCAGTAAAAGCAGTTTGAATTGGAGCAGTGAAAGGAGTGCTTGGTTAAATAAATATTTTTTTGGTTTCTCAATGACTGACGAGATAAAGAGGAAAAGACTAATTACTAGTGCTTTGCCTTATGTGAATAACCTGCCGCATTTAGGAAATATAATAGGATCTTTACTTAGTGCAGATGTATTTAATAGATACTGCAAGATACGAGGGTATGAAAGTACTTTTGTCTGTGGGACTGATGAGTATGGGACAGCTTCTGAAGTAGCTGCTGACAAGTTGGAAATACAGCCGGGAGAATTATGTGCAATGAACAGTGCTAAACACAAGGAAATATATGACTGGTTTAAGATAGAATGTGATATGTTTGGAAGAACCACTAGCAGCACACATACAGAACTGGTACAGAAGCTATTTTTGGAGATGTGGCACAATGGATGCTTTGTAGAGAAAACAGAAGAAAGGTACTTTTGTGAGGAGTGCCATATGTTCTTGGCTGATAGATATGTTTCAGGAACTTGTTCTCTTTGCAATTCAGATCAGGCACGAGGAGACCAGTGCGATGGGTGTGGCCGTATGCTCCAGCCGGCTAATATCATAAATCCTAAATGTTCTGTATGTCAGAGCACTCCTGATAAAAGACCTACAAAGCATCTGTTTTATAGCTTAGAGAAGTTCCAGGAAAGGATTTCTCAGTGCATTGATGAGAATGTATCTAATTGGACTCCAGCTGCCAGACAGGTAGCATTGGAATGGAAGTCCAAAGAGCTCCATAGCAGATGTATTACTAGAGACCTAAAATACAATTGGGGTATTCCTGTTCCTCTGCCAGAGTATGAAGGAAAGGTGTTGTATGTCTGGTTTGATGCTCCTATAGGATACATGTCATTCTGTGAGGATATAGGCAAGCTAAGTCTATGGAGTGATCCAAATACGGATCTGTATGAGTTTATGGGCAAAGATAATGTGTTTTTCCATAGTGTATTCTTCCCAGCCCTTCTAATGGGAACAGCAACCAGATACAACTACCCAAAGATGATATCATCTACACACTATCTTAAATATGAGGATGGTAAGTTTAGTAAGTCACAGGGAAGAGGTATATTTGGATCTAATCTAGTGCATAATCAACTAGGACCAGAAGGTATTTGGAGATTCCATCTGATTAGAACTAGACCAGAAACAGATGACTTTGATTTTACCTGGGATAGTTTTCATACTTCCCTTAACGGCATTCTAATCAATACAATCGGTAACTTCTGTAACAGAGCTCTATCTTTCATTAATAACAAGCTAGAGAAAACAATTACCAGCATAGAAATACCACAGGAAATACAACAGAAGCTATCTACAGTGCTAACAGAGTATATATCCCATATGGAAGCAACAGAGATGCGTGCAGCAGTAGAGAAGATAATAGAGGTAGCCACTTTAGGAAATGGATACATACAACAAGTATTCACAGAGAAGGCATCACAAGAAAAAGTCAGAGAAAGAATGTCTTCTTGCATCAATATCATTCTTCTGCTGGCTAGGATGCTATATCCTATTACTCCAACCGAATCACTAGCACTTTATCAAATACTCAATCTACCAGCTAATATTACTCTTCCAGAAGTATTCTCTCTTGAAATATCCCTGGGACACACGATTAATCAGCCTACCCTTATTTTTAAGCCACTAACAAATGACGAGATAAAAGAGGTGATGAAACTATGCACAAAAGAATGTCCATTCAAGATCAATCCAAGAGCAAAGTAATTTCTTCTTTACCCTTTTGACTACCCTTTCTTATCCCTTTCTAGCCTAATATGCTATATCTTCCTAATAAATACCTATAGTTGATTCTTATTGATATTCTATCTAATATACACTATTTACTATCTATTGATATCTGTTTAATCTATAGGTATTCTAATTGTCTCTCTTATTTCTTAAGGAATTAATAGATCATATTACGTCATATATAAGAGAAAAAATTTACATTTCTATGTCTAAGCTTGCCAAGTTCATACCAGTTAAGATACTCTCTAGTAAGATAGAGATTATTTCTAAGATATACCTGGGAAAGATAAACAATGAGGATGCTGTTCTGATAATAAACAAGACAGATATTCCAGAGAGCATTCCTACTGCAATAACAGATAGTATTATACATGAGAATGACGTATATACCAATGGCACTATTGAAAGCAAAGAACTAATGAAATACACTATAATACATCCTGCTTCTTCAGCTACAATATTGAAATACACTCAGTTTAGTCATGTAATGGTTTTAGAGACATATGAAATGTATAAGAGTATAACACTACCACTAGCCCTGAAGAAAGGACCATCTAGTAAATGGATTGATAATATAATCACAGAGATAGAAGGACAAAAGGCCCCTTACACAACAACTATGAATGAAATAGTTCTTTATAACGACAATGACTTCTTTATACTTCCAGACCTGAAATGGGATAGAGCCAACCTATCCTCGCTCTATTTACTTCTGATATTCAAAGATCCAGCAATCTATTCCCTTAGAGAACTAACGGCAGAGCACTTGCCAATTCTTAACAGGATCAAAGAAGTAGTAAAAGTACTATTAAAAGAGACATACAACTTAGATATAAGCAGCGTTTGCTTATATTTCCATTACTATCCTACATTCTTCAGGGCACATATACATATATCTTCTTTATGTACCTCCTGGATGGGCACTAAAATAGGATCATCTATCCTATTAAATGATGTAATAGATAATATTACTATGAATAGTAATTACTATCAGAGAAAAAGCCTAGAAATAGTTATCTCACAAGGATCATATCTCTATCAAGGCTATCTTAAAGGAAAAGACTCTTTAGTCTAATAAACACCAATGTTTTTATTGATTGCTAGTATATTTCTAATTACTCCAATCTACCTAACTAGCCAAATTGGATGATCTAATTTTTCTGAGTATTCAGATAAGCACTTAAAACTAAAGTGTGTTAAATTCAAATTTTTATACTGTTTTGTTTTTAAGCAATGATTAGATAAGATAGATAAGATAGATAGGAAAATGAGTAATAAAAGAGTGTATCTAAAAAAGTAAAAGAAAGTATTAAATGTGGTTTATTTAGTGTGGAGAAGATGCCTTTGTCTTCTTGGGAGTGTGTTGTTCTGTAGTGTCCTGGTAATAGTTGAATATGCTTCCAGTGTAGTAAGGATGGGCATTAACAGAAGTATCATCATTACTGGTTGCATATAGGAATAACTTGTCTTTTTGGTTGTAAGAAAGATATATCTTGGATATGTCTGTCGTAATCGTCTGTTCAATGTATCTTTGTATTGGTCTAGCTCCATATTCTGGAGTGTAAGACTCCTGGATGATTCTTTGAATAGCACTGGGCTTGAGATGGAAGTAGATGCCATTCTTGACTAGTCTTTGGTTGATCTCTGCTAGGTATATTTGAACTATGTCTTCTAGGTTTTCTTGTGTCAGTGGGTTAAATACTTCTACTCCATCTACTCTGTTAATGAACTCTGGTGGGAAATGTCTTTTGAGTGCTTCAATGGCTGCTTCTTTGTTAGAGGCATTTTCAAGTAGCATTTCAGAACCAATATTTGACGTCATTAATATTACTGTATTGCTGAAGTTAATTGTGCGTCCTTTTCCATCTGTTAGTCTGCCGTCATCTAGTATTTGTAAGAATAGGTTAGCTACTTTTTTATCTGCCTTTTCTATCTCATCAATTAGTATTATGCTGTAAGGTCTGTTTCTGATCTTTTCTGTAAGGTATCCTCCACTTTCGTAGCCTATGTATCCTGGTGGTGCTCCAATTAATCTGCTAACTGAATGTTGTTCTAGGTATTCACTCATATCTATCCTGACCATGGCTTTTTCGTCATCAAATAGCTCTACTGCCAATGACTTAGCCAATTGTGTCTTTCCTACTCCAGTTGGACCCAGAAGCAAGAATGAGCCTATGGGCTTGTTTGGTCTGGAGAATCCTGCTTTGTTCCTGAGAATAGCATTTACAAGTGATTCTATTGCATGGGACTGGCCTACTACCCTTTGGTTTAGTCTGGCTTCCATTTGTAATAGTCTTTGGTTCTCTGTTTGTGTTAGTCTTTTGACTGAGATGCCAGTTAGGTTAGAGACAACTTGTGCTATGTGTTCTGGTCGTATGCAAATGGCGTCATCATTTGTCTCCAGGCTATTTAGCTCATGTTCCAGATCAGGAATTGCAAAGTGTTTTATGTCGTAGGCCACTGAAGTGTTTCTGGTTCTTTCTGCACTGGCTAGCTTGGCCTTTAGTCCTTCTAATTTGGCTTGTAGCTTTTTCCTTTTTATTACGTGCTCCATTCTTTCTTGGTACTCCTTCTCCATTGGCTCCATTTGGGCATATAAGTTGGCTAGTTTAGCATTTACTTGTTCTAGTCTTTCTTGTATATTTAGCTGGTGGTCTCTTGTCTCATCTGATTGTATTGCTGTTTTCTCTAATTCTGTTGCCCATATCTTTGATTTGAGCTCCATTATCTCTGGGGGCTCACTTTCCAAAGATAGCTTAGCAGAGGAACAAGCATTGTCCAGAAGGGTTATTGCCTTATCTGGCATATGTCCTCCGGAAATATACCTGGATCCCATTTCAGCAGCACATTCTAATGTTTCATTGAGTATTTTCATTCCATGATACAATTCAAATCCTTCTCTCAGTCCTCTAAGAATAGTAATTGTATCTTCTACCGATGGCTCACTTATACTCACTCTCATAAACCTTCTTTCAAATGCTGGATCTTTCTCAATGTACAGCTTATATTCATCGTAGGTTGTAGCCCCAATGCATCTGATTTTACCTGAGGCTAGTCCTGGCTTGAATAAATTAGCAGCATCCATAGCTCCTTGTGTCTTTCCTGCTCCTAAAATCATATGTATCTCATCTATAAACAGTATTATCTGTCTATTTGATTCTTCTGTCTCTTTGATTAGTGTCTTTAGTCTTTCTTCAAATTGTCCGTGGTACATTGTTCCTGCTACCAGAGCTCCTAAGTCTACACTATATAACTTACATCCATTTAGTCCTGGTGCTTCATTGTTTGCTATTAATTGTGCTAGTCTGTTGACTATTGCTGTTTTACCTACTCCTGGTTCTCCAAGTAGCAATGGATTTGATTTTGTCTTTGCCATTAGTATTTCTAGTGTTCTTCTGATCTCTTTGTCTCTGCCTATTACTCGGTCTAGTTTGCCTTCTCTGGCTACCTCTACCAAATCTATTGCAAAGTCATCTATTGTATGTTTCTCTCTTTCTTCTTTTATTTCTAGCTTCCTAATTATCTGTGATAGATCTATTTCTGCTAGTATTTCCTTAATCACTGGTAGCTTTAATACTGCATATAACAGATGTATTTCTTCCAATTGAGAATTCTCTTTGTTAGCTAGGGTACTGGCTGTATTCAATACTTGATTTAGTTCATTTGTATTTGGTACTGGATCTATTGTTTTTGTGCTCTGTGGCTGATTGTCTATATGATCCTGTATCTTCTGTTCCATCTCTTTCTTGCATCCTTTCAATGCCTTCTCTACCTTTGGGTTAGTAGAGTTTATTAGAGCAAATAACAAATGAGAAGCATCTATTGTATATGATCTCTTCTTTCTTGCTATTTGTTCTGCTTCTATCATTATTCTATTTAGTTCATTTGAATTTAGTCCTTGACCGTATACCATTGTAATACTAAACTACTATTATATTTATACTTTTATTGTTCTAGAATACTTCCAGAAATATACCAGAACTACAAGTAGATACTCATTATAATGTAGTACTTAAAGGGTATTACTCTTATAAATACTATTTAATTAGATAATTACAGTGTATTTAGAATAAGAATAAGAGTAATTGGTTTATTAGTTAACTGTTTCAGGGAGTACATGATGATAAAATATAGCACTAACGAATATAATTAGCATAAAGAAGAAAATACCTAGGAATAAGAGTGTAATAGATGTTTTGTATCTGCAATCATTAGAAGATGAGATATATTCCAGCTGGTATACTAACTGTTTCTTAATGACGTCATTGAAATATTTTGATCTATAGCATGTTGTGGTAGCCCCTTCTTTACTAGAATTACATAGAGTAACTGATACATTAGAAGGTAAGTATTTAATTTCTATGTTTCTTAGATTATTTAGTGCTTGGGTTTGTCTATCTTTGAATTCAGGTTCTGTAATATAATATGCCATATAATCAGTGAATGTTTTTGTTTGAATATTATACGTCATATCAATATTATAATCAGCTTGTTGTTTAAGGAGTCTGTTTGTGTAGTAATCTCTTAGATTATTTGTTAGTTGTTGATAGTTATATTGGCTAATATCAGGATTATCTAATGATGTAATACTTTTTATAATTTGATCTTGTATATATACATTGTCTTTGTCTGTAATTGTATTTTCTATCAGTTTTAGAGTATCACTGTATCTGATTATAGATAAGATTTGTTTTATCTCATCGGATTGTGATATATCAACTATTCTGTCATCATTAGCTACTTTCTCTAATAGCTGTTCTATGTTCTCCAGGTAAGTGATAGAAGGGTTTAGTTTATGTAGTACATCTGCAATTAAATAAACATCTATCTTATATATTTCATTCGTATCAGTTGGGTATACGTTGTGTTGATTGATAAGAATATCAATTAATCTTGTTCTCAATAGGACTATAGTATTACTGTTATTAGAAGTAGCTACTTCAAATGCACTATCTAATTGTTCTAGCTCATAAGTATAGTAATCACTATGATTAGGTACCTCTAGTAATGTAATTAGTCTTAGGATGTTATCTGCTCTGGTCTTTATCTTTTGGGCCAAGTTATATAGCTCTTGTTCTTTATTTCTCTTGTGTTTTAGTGCGTTATATAGATTATCTATGTGTGTTAGATCATTAAATGTAATTATATTTATCCAATGCTTATATATTAGTTTCTTAGCTATTACGTCATTATTTATTACTTCTGGATTTAAAAACTCTGATGGATGTATATGAGCTAGAGTAGTATTCAATCTGATTTTAAACTCATCTGCAGTAATATTTGATCCATTATGCTCCTGTAAGAAGGTAGTCAATTCAGATTTCATTCTCTCAAGGTTAAATGCATCTACATATCTTGTATTATCTCTTATCATATTCAATAAGGCTCTATTAAGAAATTTTAATATAAAAACGGATTAAATATTACTATGACATCATAATTGGAATCTAATAGACAAGAGTATATTAACTAATACTACTTTATAATCAGATACTCTAATTCTTCTAATTCTTCTAACTAACTTACTTAACTGTTCTAACTAACTAACTCTAATTTCCTAAGTGATACTATTTCTATTTGGTTATACTTTATATATTTGCTATTTATTTTAAATTATGAAATACTCATTTGAACAAGAGATATTCTCAGTGGAATCTATTGGTAATAGTGAGAATATAGTTGTATTACTAAATGGTACAGTGTATTTAATTAGAGATAATACTGTTAATAGAATAGTAGAGCTAAATGAGATAGTAAGACATACACAGATATGTAATAATAGACTGTATATAGTTACAGTTAATGGAGTATATCTATTAAATGAGTCTAATAAGATAGTATTATTTAAGAGAATAGATGGATCTAAAATAGTAGCAATAGGAGTATCTAATGATTATAAGATAGTTGTACTAGGTGATTATGAAGGTAAAATAATAGTATTCAACAATGAAGATGAGTATACTTACCAGGAGCATGAAGATATGATAATGGGTATAATAGTGACTAAAACAAATATAATATCAGCTAGTGAAGATGGAATAGTAAACAAGACAAGAATAGACAGTACAGAGCCTAAAGATACCTATGATATAAGAAGTGCTATAAGATACATGGGAGTATATAAGAATGACTATTTGATAGTTGATGCTCTAGGATCTACCTATGTATTTGATAAGAAGAATAATGATTTCACAAGATACAAGAAGGTACTTCCTAAGGTAACAGAAGTATATACTATTTTAGATGATATATATACTATGCATAATAATAGTTACTGTAAATTAGTATCCTCAGGGGAAATAGAGAGACTAGAATTACCTTCTATTAGAGTAGATGGTATTTATAGTCTGAATAGTAAGATAATGCCATACTCTGGCCATGAATTAATCGATTGGAGTCTTAAGGCAAAGGAGGTAGATGACTTCTTTGATGACTTATAATAAATAGAGAAATAGAATTTGAGTTTTTTAAGTATGACCAGAAGAGAGTCACCCTGGATAAAGAAGTGTATTGGTAAGATAGATCAGCATATAGGAGAACCATGGATAACAATAGGACATAAGATACAGAATATATACTCACATACACAAGTATCTCTAGAGAGAAGAGAAGAACTAGAAGTAGATCCATTTGGAAGTCATTGGGAGGAGATAGGCCAGCTAAGGGAAGAGTACAGAAGATACAATTTTATTGTTAGCAGCGTAACCAATCAGAAAGATAATACAATTAGAATGACAATATCAGACAAATACACAAATATTATGGCTAATACAAATACCAGTGCATTAGAGAAAGCCAATAAGACATCAGACCTTTCTCTGCACCCAACAGAACTAAAGGATCAGAATTTAAAGCTCATAAAAGGATACTTTGCACTAAATCCAAAGACCCAAATGATAGAACTAGAAATACTAGAGTTTCATATAGAGAAGATAGGAATATCCAGGTACACCAAAGAAACAACCAATATAAATAATAACAAGAAGATAAAACGAATCAAAACACAAGCACTAGAAAGAATAGAAAGATACAAGAACAGAGAAAGATTAGAAAAAGCACTAAAAAGAATAAGTACAATAAAAGACTATACCAATGGAGAGTTCATAACAAGCATAATACCAATAGAAAAAGAGTCTATCACAGAGGACAAAAGAGAGAATACTATTCAAACAATTACTTTAGACCAAGAAGAAGAACAACCAGTAGATCCCCAAATAGAAACAGATTATTCAAAGGCTCCAGAGGAAATACTAACTGATTCATCTATTGTTATAGTTAATGAAGTACCTATTTCAATAATCAATTCAGAAATAGAATGTAATACAACTGATATAATAGACATGGGAAGTGAACTAGATCCATTTGCAGATTACAATAGCAAAAGAGACAAAGAAAATAGTATTATAGATCCAAATAGTAGTAAACAGATAGATTTACCAATAGAACATAATGAAGAACAAATAGAAGTAGTCAATTCAATTAATATCATATCAGAAGAATCAGGTAATAGAGAAATACCCAAGGACATAGATCAATCTAAGAGCATAGACAGAGTAGAAGATATATTAGAGACCAAAGATATAGTAAATAGTATTAAGAGTATAGAAGAAGAGAAAGTAGAAGAAGAAAAGGATATAACAGAGTGTGAAGAAGTAATACTCTTTACCATACAAACAGTAGAAGAGGAAAAGGATATACCAGAGAAGAAACAATCTAAATGTAGCTATAAACAAGAGAAGAAAGATAGGAAAGAGAAGAAGGATAAAAAAGAGAAGAAAATAAACAAGATAGAAGATATTCCTGTGAAGAAGAGTAAACCAGAAGAAACATCCTTTAAACACAAGAATACTTCAGAGAAGGAGCTAGTTAAAGAAAAAGACCAGAAGAATATTCAGGCATCTAAGTCATCTATAGAAATAACCTTGTCTCCAGATCAGAAACAGCCATTTAAATCAGTTACAGCGATACCATCTACTCAGACAACCCATTCACCAGATAGCTCTAGACGCCAAAGTGAACCAGTCCTAGGAACACAATCAAGAACAAGAGCACAAACTAGATTTGTAGTTACTTCTACCTTCAGACAGAAATACACTCCAGACACATACACCAGAAACATACCACATAGATCTATTAATACAACAGATACATCAATCAAGCAAATACCTAAACTATCATCAACACCAGTAAAGCAGTCACATATACTTTCTCCTATTAGAACACATATTAATAGGCTTATCACCACTACACCCCAGAAACCTAAACCAGTAGATACACCAATTACAGATACAAGTACTATGCATCCTAGTATTATAGCAGATGTAAATACCTCCAGTAATGAAATAGATCAGGATAATATCATCAATAGTACATTCAATTCCCTTAGTAATAAGATAAAGATACCTAATATATCCCTAGATAACAGTATCATTAGTAAAGATACTTCAGATATAGATCAATTACATCATCAAAAACAGAAAGAGACAAACAAAGATAAGAAAACAATTCAAATACCAGATATATCCGATATAGATACTAAAGATAAAAGTAAAGAAGCAGATGATACATCCCCAGTAGAAGAGATATCAGATAGTACAGCAGAGCAAATAATGAATACCTCATTACATCATAATAGAAAACCATTTAGAATATCTGAGTATTTAGGTAGATCTAAAAAGTAAGTGTATTAAATGAGTATTACTTATTGATATTTATTACAGATCAGTATCTGCTGATGATATTTTCAAAATGATCTTCTAATCTTCTTCTAGCCTCTCTATTTAACTTATTTAGGCTGTTTAAGATCCTTTTACTCTAGATTCTTATCTTCTTCTCTAGGCTATTATGTAATTTATAGCACTTTGTACAAACATAGTTCATAATCAGTGCTAGATTCTCTTCTATGTCTTTTGGCCTGTAAAGAATATGAGAAGTCTCCTTTTTGCATCTCGTGCACTCTTTGGAGACTCTTCTGAGAGTAGGATCATTAACTAGTTCTTTATTGGTACTACTTATTATATTCTTGTTGTTTGTTTTTTTGTAGTTAACGCTATAAACCACAGGGCCTACTGCTTCTTCAAAGTGCTCACAGTTCTTGCAGGCTAGATAGAGCATTTTTTCTTGTTTGTCTTCCTTTGGATAGAGCATATTATTGCATTCTCTGCAAAATTGCTTGGTCTCTTTGGACATTAAAAAAATTCTTTCTCTTTCTGAGATTTATCTTCTGGTTGTCTTTTCTCTTTTGAATTTGTCTTGTTTTCTTGTTCTTCTCTTGAACTGGTGCTAAGAATAGTTAGGCCTTCTTTTTCTGTTGTCTTTTGTCCAGGGATCTTTCTCTTTCTTTTTTTGTCTACTTGGGAATTCATCCCTTAGCTTTCTTTGTTTGCTAAGATACTCTTTCCAGGTGGTTTCATTAAATCCGTAATTGAAGTAGTCTGTTATATCTTCTCCTGGCTTATTCCAGGGCTTATCTGTATATGCATCACATTCTAAAGTGTATGTATCTAATAATTCTGTTCTTTCTGGCTGGTCCTCCTCCTCGTCATTCAGTATAATTTCAAATTCCTCACTAGACTCTCTATCCTCATTATCGTATGCATTTTGCATGAAAAAATATAAGAGAGAAATTAAATAGAGTATCCCAGCCAAAGAAGAACAATTAGATAAGAGTATCTAGTATCCAGTGTATCAGAAGGAATAGATAAAGAACCAGAAGAAAGAATATACAAGAGAGTAAGAAGAAAGGATATAGCTGGTATTAAGAGTGGTAGTTAGTGATAAGATAATTTATTAAGCTAGTATCTCATACGAATAGTTCTCTGGTCTCAGTGGTCTAAGTGCCTTTGGTTTAATGAACTGCTGGTACTTGTGGCCAGGAGAGTGGTCTAGTGAACTGTGATCGGGTGTATAGTAGCTGCATTGGATGATTGAGAGATTATCTGTATCTGAGGAGAGAGATAGTGTTGTTTCTTCTCCAGCAGGCTTTTCTTGATCCTCCAATGGTTTTGTTGTATCTTCTTCCTTTTCCAAGTCCTCTGCTTTTCTTGGTTGCTGCGGTGAGACCTCTGCATTCTCTGTGCTTCATCTTGTTGGTGCATATCCAGTTGAGTCTTGGGTCTTCTCTGATGCTCTTAACAGTTGGGTCTACTAGGATAACTTCGTAGTGCTTGTAGGTTGTGTCTTGTCCTACCCAGTAAGAACTTAATAATCTTAGTCCTCCTAGCTTCTTTCCTACTTTCATTTCTGCCATGGCCTGGAGACTCTTTCTTTCCATTTGCTGGTGGATACCTTGGCCGCCTGGCTTTCCGTTTGTCTTTCCGTTCTTGGCTATTCTTCTTCTACCTCCTCTTCGGATCTTGACTCTGTATATAACTATTCCTCTCTTCTTTAAGTATCCTAGTCTTCTAGCCTTGTCTGGGCAGGTTGGTCTTTCTGCTTTGTGGATCATACCTCTCTGTCTGTACTCCCAGCATCTAATTCTCAATAGATACCTCATTACATCTGACTGTTTGTTCCTTTGGATCTGTGCCATGTACTCATATGCCGACATTCTTTCTACTGGGGATACAAAAATATAAAAAATAAATTTAACAAAATAATTTCACCAGCCAAAATAACTGCTTGCAAAATGATTCTTTCGTCATAGCCTACCCTTTTCTAACAAAGAATTTTAATCAAGAGTAGACAGTAGAAGAGAATAGGAAGATTATTTGAATATTCTTTAATAGGACTGATTAAATGTATATTTATATTATAAATGACGTAAGACAGTGTTTATCTAACAGTATACTTTAGTATTTACTGTGCTTAATATACGTGTTTATTTAACCAAATATAGTAATAATTAAATGTATATATAGAGATAATAAAGAATAGGTTCTATGAGAGTAGAGAGTATAGAGGATGTATTTGGTCTGGCAGGGTATGTTGCTGGAGGTAGAATTGATGCTCTAGGAGAATATCCAATAGAAATGAATAGTATCTATGTAAATGAGGTAGAACAGGATACAGAAGGGTATAGTGGGTTATTTGGAGATATAACCATTAGTAATAATAGCTCTGGAAATATAACTGTGCCTGAGAGTATGATGTATGATAATATTCCAGATAGAGGCCTACGAATGGGTATATTTGACTATCAGATAGAAAAGAAGATAGTTCCAGAGGAGAAAAAGGTACCTTTGGAAATAGAAATAGAGAAAAGTATATGTCCAAGACAGTTATTTGACTCCAAGGACTGGCCAGGACTAAATTTGAAAGATCTAATACTCTGCACAAATGACCTAAATGGGATTGAGAAGAGAAATGACAAGCCACCGTATTCATACGCTATCCTCATAAGAAAAGCCCTTAGCGAGAGCTCTGATGGACAGCTAAGCCTGAGTGGTATATACAAATGGATCAAGGACAAGTACTCTTATTATAGAACAGCAGACTCCTCCTGGCAAAATTCAATCAGGCACAACCTTTCCCTAAACAAATCCTTCCAGAAGGTAAAAAGGCCTGTGGGTAAACCGGGTAAAGGAGGATACTGGAGACTTAGTCAGGATGAGTTAGTTTCAGGAAATGTAAAGAAGAAGAACAAAGAAAACTCTAAGGACATAGAGAAATAAGAGAAAAGAAAGAAAAGGATAATCAAAGATAAGAAGACAATAAACATTTAATGATGTAATATAGAATGGTATATTTATTTGATATGTTTAATAGTTATATTTCTACTGGCTGTTGTGATGTATTAGTCTCTTTAAGTGCCAGAAGAAGATTCTTATCAGAGTATACTTCTAGTTCTACTTGTTCTCCCCATCCTTCAAATACTCTTTCTATTGCTTTTGGAATGATAGGTAGACTGACGGTATTATGATCTGTGTTATATAGCTTATTGACTCTAATGATTACCCTGCCTGTCTTATTTGACACACCCATGGTAATTGTGTTTTTATTGACTGGTTTACCATTGATTATTCGGCTGTTTATTAGTAAAGCATCTAGTATGTTTATTATTACTCTGTGCTTATCCTGTGAGTATATACTGTGTAAGAGTGGCAGTTTAGATCCTATTCTAATGGATATTCTCTCTAGGGATCCTGGATACTTGTTTTTGTTCTTTGTGAAGTACTGTTGGGCTGTAGATAGCATTGCCCTCATAGGATATATGTTAATATATGTTGTGCTGTCATTGTACAGTCTAGAAGAGACTATCTTATTGTATATTGTGTTGTAAATAGATGAGTAATTCATAAAAATAAAAAAGAACCGGATTATATTCTAGTAGAGTATCACTATTATATCTAGGAAATATGAAAAATTTTAAGATCTATCAAGATATGGATAAGAGTATAGATAACCGATTGAAAAGACAAAACAACACCACAATACATAAAGTATATAAAGCACATAGGATATAATCAAGTTAGATGTATAACAGTTAGCTATAGAATAAGGCAATTATAATATGTATAGTCTTATAGAGAATATAATATAGATATGTTATTTATTTAAGGAACAGGAATACATTATTAATGAATCATTCAACAACATTATGAAGAGGTGCCGAGTACATTGATAATAGCCAGACCATAATAAGAAATAGTAAAGCTGTTCCTATTAAAACAGCAGCAATAGCTA
Source organism: Nematocida sp. AWRm80 (assembly GCA_024244045.1). Classification (NCBI taxonomy): domain Eukaryota; kingdom Fungi; phylum Microsporidia; genus Nematocida; species Nematocida sp. AWRm80. The sequence continues at coordinate 137,055 of JALPMX010000038.1, read as the reverse complement.
GATAGATAAGATAATTAGGAGGGTCTTCATCTACAAACTCTGGGTCTTCTTCTGTTTTATCAAATACATCTTCTATTAGCTTAACTACATACTTAGATATACGACTGATGTAGCTTTCTGCTGCAGGATTTACAATTTTTACCTTGTTTATATCTATCAGATTCTTTGCAATCTGTTGAGTTCTAGCAATAAGAGTTCTTTTAATAGGAATAGAATCAGAATCCAGAGTAAGATAGTCCTTAACTGCTTTTTGAATACTCTCATTATTTATAGTCTTATCCGTATTGACAAAACATTTTAGTATCTTACTGAATGAAGAATTGATTTGGTTACGTATAGGGCTGTTATCTATAATTTTCTTTTCCGTAGTAGAGAATCCTGTAGTATTAGTTATATCTGGCGGCAATGAAATATGTTCTAGTAGCTTAATATTAACATAATGATAAATAATACTCTGCAGTCTATTATAATGAGTCTTTATATCTTCAATTGAAGATGAAGGATTATTTAAAATATTTAGTGACTCATTTGCGTAATATATCATTGACTTATTCTCAGTTGATGGGAGTCCTTTGTATAAATCTCCCATTGTCAGTGGCTCTAGGTCTTTGATATCTATATTTCTATCACTAAGATCAGTAGTAATCTTGGTTAAAAGATATTCTAGATGCTCTTTGTATTCAATTCTGTTAAACATTTCTATATCAATTAGGCAATTATACTTATCTAATAGGTTCTCCTCAGGGTATTGAGTATTAAGGGTTTTAACATCGTCTTCTATAAGGATAAACTCATATAGTCTTTTAGTAAGTAATTTACTCATCTTTTCTTTATACTTTACCAGATTATCATTATACTTTTGCTTATCTAAAGCATCTAAAGCTAAATCATAGACTAAGTCATTAACTTCCAGAATATCCTTAGGTGAAATCAGTGTCATAATAATATTAGTCCAGTAATCTCTTATTCTTTCTTTCTGCACTATAGTTATGTTACTTTGTTTGCTTATATAGCTCGTTGGATCACTTTTTAATAGTTCTTGCTGCAGCTTCATAGAGAGATTAGTCCAGAAGTCTACAGAATGCTTCTTGGGACCTTCTGGCTTATAAAGGACAGTATCTATTATATTATCTAATTTAGTTTTATCTATCACTATCGGGATTTCCATTACGTAATTATAGATAAAAAATTGATTAAGCCATAGCAAATATAACGGTATCTTCCAATAAAAAACAATACTCTTATTGGTTCATATATTATCATCCCTTTAAAACCAATCATATGCAATAAGTAAATAATTATGTAATATTTATATTATATATTATAGTGATATTATATATTATTACATCATCTATTACATCATAGTTATAAATAGATCAGTTATTTATTAGTTTTCTTCTTTTCTATCTTTGAGTAGTTTGTTTAGAATGTTAGTCGGTTGATGAGTTACAGAAAGAGGATATTCCAGCAAGTCAGTGTACTCTTCAGTGCTCTGATATCCAGCTGGAAGTGTCTTGATGCCATACTTTTGGTTTCTGGTCTGTGACATTCTTTCATTGTAGATCACATGAGAGACTTTAAAGTCTTTTCTGTGTCTGGCTTGAATACCTGTTCGTTTGATGACGGTTGTATTAGCATTGTTTTTTCTAGGTTCAATAGACTCTCCTCCCCAAGTATTCCAACCAGGTATTATCTCTTCTCTTTCCAACGGAATATCTGTTGTTACAGCCGTCTGTTTCTCTTCAGTAAACTCCTGGTCTACACCTAAAATAGATTCTATATGGGCACTCTGTTGGGTAGAAGAGTTATTATGTCTATTACTATTTGTGTTAGTGGCAGTTAGATTATCTGAATTGGTATTGTAGGTGTTTGTGATTATTATTGGTTTGGTATTGAGCCGTTGGGAGAGAATAGAATGTACTTTGAGCTCTGGAGATATTTCTTGTCTGTCAGAAACGTCTTCTAGCTGGGTTTCTGAAAGTTTTATTGCCTTTGAGACATCTTCTGGGACTATTTTCATTGGCTCAGGTGTTTGACTATGTCTTGGAGCATTGGAAGATGTGTCGTCATCTGAGAAATCACTTTCTTGTGCTTCTTGGGAGGTTTTGATCTGTATTGCTTCAGCCATTCGTTTCTGTTTCTGTTCTCGCTGTCTTTTTCTGTGTGCTTTGCTTTTGATTTTTTTGTTCCACTGGTTCTTTTTTATTTGCAGGTCTATCCTTAGTCTTTGTGCTCTTTTCTCCTTGGCTTTCTGTATCTCTTCTTGAGAATAACGTATTTTAGCCAGCTGTTCCTCTAGTGTACTCTCTACTGGTAAAGAGAATATACTTTCAGCTTCTTCTACAACAGGCTGTTCTCTCTTTTTATAGTGCTCCTTTTTAATCTTATTTTCTTTGTTTGCTATCCTTAGAGTGCTCTTCTCCACTAGCTCAGTGCTTGGGATTAAGTCTTTTATTGAGATGCTCATAAAATTTTTACAGAATGGAATACTATGCTATAAATGATGCACTGGCAGAAGGCACTTTATTCAAGGTCAGACTGAAATGCAATCTAGACAACAAGTATCTAGAAAAGATACTAAAAGGAAGAAGAATAGAAAACAATCTACTTTACCTCCCATACTACATGATAGAATGTTTGTTAGGCACAGAGTATATAGAGGTAGTAGAAGTCCTAGACAAGAAAGTAGAAGAGCACATAGAAGGATCCCCAGAACACTGCAATCTAGAGGACCAGCAAATATATATGCTCCAGAGCAAACTACAAAATCTTCCTCTTTTATCATCAGAGCTAAAGGAGCAAGTAAGAGAAATGCATCGAAAGAGAACAGTCAAAGGAACTAACCAGCTGAGCAATGACAACGAAAAGTATCTGGACCGGGAAGAGAAACAGATTCTAAGGAAAGGAAGAGCAGGATGGAAATAAAAATGGTCATGCCGAGGATCGAACTCGGGTTATCAGATTCAGAGTCTGAGGTGCTACCGCTACACCACACGACCTTATTTATCATCATCCAAATAGATAGAGAACACTAAACAGAAGATAGTCTCTAGACAAGAAGACAAGAAGACAAGAATGATAATTAGTAATCTAATCCAATATAGTAGCTATGTAACTAGTGAAAGTATAAGTAGAATGATCTTAAATGAATAAAGATTAAAGATGTACAAATAGCATTTATTAATAAGTATAAGTATGCTTGTAGTTGAGAATAGCTGTATCTGGTATATTTCTTCTAAGAGCCATCTGTAGCACACTAGTCATCCCCTGATACTCTGAATAGGCATTTGGATTAGTTATTCCGAGTAAGGCTAGTTTTTGTATGTGCTTGTCCTTTGAGAAATGGTTTTGGAATTGGGTGGGTACCTGAGAAGAATATCCGCATAGACCACAAATGTCTTGTTTCCTTTGGGATTTAGTCTCTTTCTTGTTCTTTAGTTCGCTGAGATACTCTTCCTTCCAAAAAGATTTACTTTTCTTATGTTGGTCTAGTATCTTTTGTACTGTGTATTTAGTCTGTTCTAGGTACCAGGAGTATTTCTTGAGTATCCTTTGAATATATCCTTGTGTTAGATATAGGTACTTTGGTGGAATAGTTTTATGTGCATTAGAGTTGGTATGGGCACGTATTCTTTTGATAGAGATACTCTTCTTACATTCAATGCAGTATGCTTGGTATGATAGTCCTTTATATTTGGCTGGTGAGAAGGGTATTGGAGGTGTTTGAGTTGGTAATTTGAGGTACTTACATCCAGAAAGGAATAGGACTCTGTATTTAGCATAGACCTCTTCAAAGGAGTCTTTGTATTGCAGAGATTCTTTTTCTGAGTTTAAGTGCTTTAGGTACTTGAGAAAAGGTGTTTGTATCCTTAGTTCCCTATGAACAGTCCTAAATACTCTACTAACTGCTATCTTAGTCTTATTTATATACTTTATTCTCCTATCTAATCTAGATATCTTGCCTGATTCAATACTCTTATTACCTTTATTATTCCTAATGACGTCATTCTTATCTCTATTATCTGTTGGGTTTCTGTTATCTGTACTTATTTCTCCTATGATCTTTGTTGTTCGTATAGGGATATTAGGTGGGTGTTCTGATGGTAGTATTTGGTTTCTGAGTGTATTGTTTAAGATGGTATTTGTAAGGTATCTTAGGGATGCATTTATGTGAGTATGTGTTGTATGGAGTGTTCTATAGATATTCTTAAGAGTATTCATGGTGGTTTAGATATCTCTTCTAAATAAAAAATTTAACATTGAATATTTGAGTATGCCAAATGAGCAGAGTGCAACAGATACCTTATCAACAGAGAGCATCAGTAGCGAGATAGAAAAAGGACTGGTAGTCTTAGAGGACGTAATAATTACAGAAGTATCAGATGAAAGAACAGAAGAACAGTATAATAAGATAGAAATAGAGAATAGAGAATTGAGATTCTTTTCTAGTACAACAGAGAGTATAAGAGAGATAGATTTAGAAGAGATAGAAGAAATCATATACACAATAGAAATAGAGAATACAGTAGAAATACTAACAGAAAGTACAGTTTATACAATAAGTGGACCATCATTCACACTAACAGCCCTACAGATAAACATGAATAGAGTAATAACAGAATGGATAAAAGAACAAGAAATAACGGTAGAGACAGAAAAAGAGATACTAAATAGATTAATCTGCTGGGAGTACAACCAGTATCTTCTAGGAGAATACATAACAGAATACTCTATCTTAGAGAAGATACTCAATTTAGAGAATAAAGAAGAGGCTAAAGAGATACTTAAGATGCTTATAATGATAGAATCAGAAAAGCTAATAGAGTCTATGTGTGAGCATATAGAAGAGATAGCTGCACTATTCAACCTAAACTACGCCTCGACAGAAGGCATAGAAAAGTACACAGAAGATCCACTTATTTCCAGAAGCAAGGCTCTTCAGTGGATAAAGGCATCTATGCATGGTCTTCTCTGTGGAGATTACAAAGCAGTCTTTCTGTCGGGTATGATAAAGAAGGCCCAAGAAGATATCATTCTTAACCTGACAGCACAGACAAAAATAGACAAACTATCAATCACAGACCTAAACTCACTTCTTTCACAGTTATCTATCGGAAGAAACAACTCTAGTCATATAATAGTCTATCTGGGAATAGATAAGATACTAAGTATGCTCACTAGAGTAGAAGAGATAGAAGAAATACATTCATTATATATCCTATTCACCAAAGCAGAGGAAGAGACTCTTTCAGAGCTAAAGAACAATCAGGAAATGATACAACAGATATTCCTTCAGTACAACTATTTTATAGAAACAGAACAGTATGACAAGGTACTCTTTCTAGAAGGCATAATAAATAGGATACTCTCAGCAGACACTTTATGGACAGACTCTCAGCTGGCAAAAGAGATAAGAATGCTATTTGAAGAGGAAGGAGAGCCACAGATAATAGAGATAACAGAAAAATGGAGAGCTGTTAGAACAGAACATATTCTTACATCATTTCATTTAAGAATAATTCTAGCTCTATTCTCCAAGAATACTATTCCAATTGCATTTAGGATATACATATATACTTCTGGATTGATAGATTCACTAGTTAGATACTTCAAGAGACTATCACTCCAACCAGAGATAGTTTTAGTAGGACAGATACTTCTAGAGATAGTATCCAACAAGAACAAAACACTCCAAAAGTACATAACAGAAATACAGTTAAGACCAGAGGTAGCAAAGAGCATAGAAAGACTCCAAAAGAGACCAGAGGCACAAACACCAGAAGGAACATCTACAGGAGCATCTATCTTCTTAGACAAACTACATACAACACTTGTATCATTAGAAGCATTTACCATTTAGGATGTAAAATATATTATTATTATGACATCATTCTTATTATTATGACATCATCAGTATAGTTATTATTATCATTTCATTTTAGATGTATCTTCATATATATTCTTGTTTATTCTATCTAGGTTATCTTCTAGATACTTATATGCCTCTGCAGCTGTTATTCTTGTCATTGGGTTTATATCTATCATCTTAGTCAATAGATCACTTATTGGTAAGTGATAGTCTTTTGTTCTTTTGGGAAGAGTGTTTTGTTTTCCTTTGGCGATAATAGATTCTTCATTTGTGCTCTGGTTACTCATTAGAAATTCATTTAGCCTGATTTCTCCACAAATGTCAGTTATTGTACTCATCTGATTGATAGAGGATCCTTTAAATAGTGGTTTACCCTCTATCATTTCAATTATAACACAGCCAGCAGCCCAGATATCTATTGCAGTTGTATATTCTTTGGTACCTAGAATTACTTCTGGAGCACTGTACCATCTGGCTATTCTAGGTAGGTTACCATAATCATCTACTCTTCTGGCTATTCCTAAATCAATTATGGTTAGGTTATTACGTAAGTCTATTACGATATTATCTGGTTTTATATCACAATGAATAATACTCTTCTCATGTAGGTATTTTAGTGCATTAATTAGCTGAATAGTGTAAGAGAGTATATCTTTTGTCTCTAAGTGCCTTCTAATCAATAGGTTTAGCTTCAGGGTACTACCAATGTAAGGAAATACCAGACTAATAACACTAGAAGAGTTAGTACAACCACAAGTATCTAATTCAGAAGTATTACCAGTTAGGATACCTTCATGTAGTACTTCTATTAGGCTAATAATACCTTGATGCTTGCATTCTCTTAGGAATTGTATCTCTTCAAGTACTTTCTTTGGGTATACAGATGATATTCTGATCTTTCTGTTCTTTAGGACACTTACAGTTAGTTCTATTTGTCTCTCGGATAGATACATGTGTTTAATAGCTACCTGCTGGTTAGTGTCTTTGTGTATGCCTAGGAATACTATAGAGAATGATCCTGAGCCTATTACCTTTTCTATTCTGTAATTGTGACAATAGACTGGCTCCTTATTTAAGCTGCTACGACTCTTATTCTGCAGATAGGCTAGCTCATTAGACAAAGAAGCATATGACTTCCTGTTGTTCTCTAAAGGCATTGGCTCTAAAAAATAATCTAGTTAAGTAGGAATAGAAGCAATCAAGAAGAAACAGAAACAAGCATTCTAGTGAGCCTGATACTAGAGATAGCTAGAAGATGTTTCTTCTTAAATTAGATATTCTACTGTAAATATATCTCATTTCTCTTTTTTATTTTGTTTAATGTTCATTAGTGACTTTGTGAACTCGGATCTTAGGAAAACTAGCTTTGAGAAGACAAAAGAGAAATTTGAAGCGTTAAAGGCAGCCAATAATACTTCTTTAGCCAATCTTCTAGAGCTGTATCTATCTGAGAAATCAAAAGGAGCCTTAAATTACAGCCGATGTATCCTAAGGAACCAAGGGATAGTTTATAAGACATTAAAGTATGACCTAAAGCTAGCCATAAAGAACAAGAGTCTTCTACAGGATAAGCTAGCAGTATATGGAGAAATATACAAAAATAGACTATTACATAAAGAAGAAGTCCTTAAGGTAGTAGAAGAACTCTCAGAAAGTGACTCAGAGAGCATATTCAATCCAGCTCTAGGACTTAATCAGGCACTTCAAGAAGTATTCCAAATGATGGAGCTAGAAAGATCTGAAGCCATAAGAATAATAGCCAAAACCCTTCTTAGAAAGAACAAAGAAAACGTATTAGAGTATATAAACAAGGTAGAACACTCACTTACCCTCAAGTACATAACCAAAGACTCAGAAGGGATGTGATACTTAGTGGAGATAATAAAAGAAGCATTAACCAAGGACATAAACAAGCCAGAAGGCCTAAAAGAGATGGTAGACAAGCTAATATCACTGCACTGCGGCCTAGTGAAGATAGATTTTACCCTGGTGCTACTTACACCAATTATAACTCAGCTGCAAAAGGCACTAGAGAAGACATTTGTTATGTTTGGGAGTGATATAGCTGCATCTACATTATTTAGCGTGATAGCCAAAAGAGCAGATGACATCATCGAAAGTATTTCAGATATATCCACCAGTGCCACCAACATAGTCTCTCCAGAGAATGATATTTTAGATCTTCTATTCTCATTTGTACCATACGAGAACATAATTGAAGCCCTCTCACTGACTATCTGCAGAGACTATATCCTCAGTAGAACCAATAGGGATAGACTAGTAAAGATCCTGGAGAATAAGATAGGCTCATTTAGATTAACCAATATAAACATAATCAAGAAAGACTTTGAGTACTTCAACAGACTCAAAGAGAACAAGAACATAGTCCTAAAAGACATTCTTACTTCCCTCCAGGCAGACAGCCATACCTTCATCTCAGATACACTGGTAGTAGACTCATTTGTATATTCAGAGCACTACTGGTCAGAGAACAATCTAGGCTCATTAGAAGATATATTCAATGAGAGAATACAGGTACCACCATACCAAACAGACACAAAAGACAACAAGCTAAAAGACAAACTATCACTCCATTACACAGACAATCATACTTACGTAGATATAACAGTAGAACACAATAACAAAAGCATAGATATTACAATACCAATGATCTACCTAACCTACAAGAATATCCCAGAGATGATAGAGAAGTATCCAGAGATAGAGCTCTTCTGGCAGTCAATAGAACAGAAGCTATCTCCTGAATAATATTCTTCTTCTATCTATTATATTCTACTGATCTATCTAATACTTATATAAATACAGTTGTAATAGCATTCTAATGGTATATCCTATCTATTATATGTACTTGTTCTAATTAGAAATACTATTTAAAGTAGTATTTTATAAGGTAATTAAGGATAGTTAGAGAAGAATAACAGAAGGATGATAGAAGAGTAAAGTAGTTAAGTATGGTACAGAGAAGAATTAGCTAATTAGAAGATGATACTGGTAATTGGCTACTAGAAAAGAGTAGAAATATTAATAAAATGTTTTCAGTAAAGAAATTCGGTAGAATGGCCACACAGAACAGTAAAAGCATTCCTTTCAGAATAGCAATAGATGGACCAGCAGGAGCAGGTAAGTCTACCTTAGCCAAGTCTCTAGCTGACTCATTGGGATTTACCCATATAAACACAGGAATCATATACAGAGCACTCTCTTATTATCTTCTGGTGGAGCTAAAGATAGAGTTTTCTAAGATACAGACACTATTAGAAGAAGAAAGCCCAGAAGTATACGATTTAGTAAGTGTGTTCTCTCCGGAGTTCAGTGCAGGAAGAGTCTATCTGAAAGGAAAAGAAATAACAGAGTATTTAAGAACACCAGAAATAGACTCTATAGTAGGGGTGATAGCAAAGTATCCCAGAGTAAGAGAAAAAGTAAGTGAAATACAAAGAGAGCTAATAGAAAAGTATGCAATTCCAGGAGTGGTAGTAGAAGGAAGGGACATAGGAACAGTTATTATACCAGAAGCAGAGCTAAAAATATTCCTGATAGCCAGCGTGCAAGTAAGAGCACAAAGAAGAGCACAGGAACAGCCAGCAGCCTCACTAAAGCTTATAGAGAAAGAAATACAGGAAAGAGACAGACTGGACATAACCAGGCACCATTCTCCACTCATTCAGGCACCAGATGCAATAATCATAGACAACAGTTCCTTGACGATAGCAGAGACTACACAGAAGATAAAGAAGATAGCACTGGCTAGAATAGATTCTTTACAGACCTAAAAATGATTATTAAATCAATACAGTCATTATCTATCTTCTATCACTCATCACTTACTCAGGCATTCTCTTCTCTACTATTTCTTCTTTATCTAAAGAACTATCTTCTTATCTAAAGGATATTATCTGTGGAATATCTATATCCCTGTGGAATATATTATCTTCCTCTGAATATTTCTATTCTTCTTCTTGGCAATGGTATAAACTGAATGGTCTTATTTTTTTTATGAATGAGCTCAATGGAATTAGCACTATCCTGCACACAGAAGAGAACAAGCAGAATGGTCTAACTAGACTAAAGGACCATCTGTATAAGCATCCAGAGAACAAGTTGGAAATACATCAGATATTTGGTATTTACACCATATTTCTACAGGAGATAACAGGTGTTTACAGCCACTTGAATAAGCCAGAGATACAGAGTAATATTTGCATAGTGCTAGAGATAATGATAGAAATGTGTGAGCTAAAAGAGTTCAGGGACATGAGCATTCAGATACAGCTGCCTCTATTTCTCTATCCGATCCTTAATACGTCAGAGACAAATATAGATATAGAAAAGATAAAAGCCATGTGCATGGACTACATAAGAAAGCTGCTGGAGGTAGAGGGAGGAGAAGTGTATTTGATAGAATTCTTCAAGAATACCGAGCTGGTACCCCTCTGCCTAAGGAATATGGAGCTAGGAAATGAAGAGTCTAAACTAGCAGCAGCTAGAGTGTTCTATTCTATTCTATGTGTGAAAGAAGGCCTAGAATACGTATGCCAGACTTATGACAGATTTATGGCTACGTCAATTATCCTAAACTCAGTCCTGGTCCAAATGGAAACAATCCAATCGGCAGTGCTCTTGGAGATAATTATCAAGACCTACAGAAAGCTCTGTGATATGCCAAATGCCAAAGTGGTATTTGCCAAGAACAGACCGCATATGCTCTACTCAGAATACATTCGAGACATGGTCAGACAGAATACAAAGGTAAAAGCAGCCTACGAAGAGTTTTTAAACATTTTGCAAACGTAAAGATCCTTCCTCCAAAACCAATTAGCCATCTGTACTTTATCTGCCCTATCATCCTAATCAGATATATTACTTATTATGTATATTACTCATTACGTATATTACTATATATAGAAATACAACTATAGATAATAATCAGATCAAGATACAAATACAATAGGCCTAGTTATCTCTTCAATATCCACTGTACTCATCTAATTACCATTGATAGAATACTCTATAATAAATACTTCTTGTAATATATCTATATCTACCTAATGATCATCTTTGTAGATATCAATCCTAATAGATATCATTAGGTATACCACTAAGACCACTAATACCACTATGCTCTATCAGTATGTATAATAAGGATACTATACTATCTAGGTGTTATAATAGGATGTATTATTTAGTGATCATAAACAAAAGTGACGTAATAAACTATCTTATCACAGGAACAGAAGAATGATCCTCTAAGAAAACCTAGAAGAAGAGTATATTTCCTAATTAGGATTATAAGGGCTATAAATAGCCTTATATTAAAGATAACATTTAAAAATAAATTAGAGAAGAAATGGGAGGAAAAGCACAAAAACCTTCACCACTGTCGCCTTTAATGAGTGACCAGATATGGATGTGTGATACAAAGAAGAAAGACTGGAAAGTAGTAGGAAATTCATCAATAGAAAGAGCCAGATCGCAGAGTATAGTAGGAGACATGAGTATTGCGTGTGTGAACAGAGTAATACATCCATGGCTGGGAGCAGAAGGGTACAATGAAGGAAGAAAAAGAAGTATGTCAACTACGGCAATGCCAGGACTAGCGTTAAGACTAGGCCTGGAGGAGAACAACGAGGTGTATCGGGGCGTATTTAATTCTCTGAAGGATGGAGTGGCAAAAACCACAGAAGACGTAAAAATGGAAAAAGGAACTTTGTCCACTCTCAGAAAACGGTCTCTAGATCCAGCCCTATTCTTCAATGCCACAAGAAAAGAAGCAGAGCCAGTAAGAGCAAAGACAAATCTGAAGCCAAACATAGAAAAGCTTTGCATAGTCCAATTTGGCTCAGGATACAAATGCTTTGGATTCTACAAGGAGATACCTCTCTCTAAAGGAGCCTTTGTCATAATAGAGGCCGACAGAGGAGAAGACTGTGGGGCTGTTATAGCAATAGGACCTTTCTCAAAGACACTTCCAGAGCTAGCACAGAAATATTCTATAGCCTCCATGGAAATAAGAAGAGTCTACAGAATAGCCACAGAGAAAGACAAGCTACTTTTACTGGAACAGAACGAACTAGAACAAGAAGCCTTATTAATCTGCAGGGAAAGAGTAAGAGTCAGAAAGCTAAGCATGGAAATAATCAGTGCAGAATACCAGTGGGACAGAAAGAAGCTAACGTTCTATTTCAAGAGCGACAAAAGAGTAGACTTCAAAGACCTAGTTAGAGAGCTTTATAAGATCTATGAAATGCGTATTTGGATGTTTGCTATTGAAAAGAAGCCCTCTAAAGCACTGCCTTACAAACAGTATACTTTAGAAGACTCCCTAAAGAAATAGCCAATAGAACAGCCAAGGATATTCTAGCATGCCTACTCACTCGTATACATAATAATATTTTAGATACTTGCCTTACTCTAACAGCACCTATTTACACTGTGCTAGTATTATAAATAAACCATCATTGTTCTTCCTTCTTCAGAGTATTCTTATTAGAGTATTCTCCCTATTAGAGTATATAATCATAGATGATATAATATATGATGTAATAGAATATAATAAATGATGTAATATAATAAATGATGTAATAGAAGAGTAATTATATAATTGGCTAAGAGAAGAAGGGAATGTGGGTGTGATCAGAAAAGTAGATGGTTGTGGAGTGGGAGAAGAGAAAAGTTCGTTATTTTTTTTAATTTCTAAAAGTACTATTTTTTTAAATTTTTTATACCCTGTAGAATGAGCCATAGAAAATACGAAGCACCAAGACACGGATCTCTAGCATTCCTCCCAAGGAAGAGAGCAGCAACAACAAGACCTAGCATACCATCATACCCGTGCGACAATGAGTCTGATCCAGTACATCTTACTACATTCTTTGGGTACAAGGCAGGAATGTCTCATGTACTAAGAGTAGGAGAAAGAGAGGGAAGCAAGCTGAAGAAGAGAGAAATAGTAGACCCAGTAACTGTGGTGGAAACACCAGCAAACATAGTATTTGGAGTAGTAGGGTACCAGAAGACTCCACGAGGCCTAAAGGTAGTAAAGACTATTCTAGCTGAGCACATTGACGAGTCAGTGAAGAGAAGATACTACAAGAGGTACTACAGATCAAAGAAGACAGCCCTAAGCAACTATCCACTAAAATACCAGAACGGTACTATTGAGAAGGAAATACAGGCCCTTAAGGAGAATGCAGACATAATCAGAGTGCTAGTACACTCTCAGATCACCAAGATCAAGAGTCTGAACTCCAAGAAAGCCCATATTATGGAATCTCAGCTGAATGGAGGTACAGTCCAGGAGAAGATAGAATACGCTCTAAGCCACTTTGAAAAGGAAGTCCCAGTTAATGAAGTATTCTCCAGAGAAGAAATGATTGACATAATTGGAATCACAAAAGGAAAAGGATTCCAGAGCACAACCAAGAGATGGGGCACAACTATTCTCCCAAGAAAGACCAACAAAGGTATCAGAAAGGTAGCCTGTATTGGAGCCTGGCACCCAAGCAGAGTCATGTACTCTGTAGCCAGAGCCGGACAAACCGGATTCCACCACAGGGTCATGATGAACAAGAGAGTGTACCTTGTAGGAAACGGACAAGACCCAAAGATTTGCCAGACCGAATATGACCTGACAGAGAAGACAATCAACCCAATGGGAGGATTTGTCGGATACGGAAATGTCGCCAATGACTTCCTAATGGTCAAAGGATCCGTTGTAGGCCCTCGTAAGAGAGTCGTGGTCCTTAGAAAGGTAGCCAACAGAAAATTCAAAGGAATGAATGCCGAGCCAATCACAATCAAGTTCATTGACACGGCCTCCAAGAATGGAGCAGGAAGATTCCAGACCTCTCAGGAAAAGAAAGAGTTCTATGGAAAGCTCAAGAGCCACATCAAATCCGAGGTTGACTCTGCAGATGCTCAGAAAATGGAAGCATAATAAACAGTCAGTTTAACACACGCCTTCCCTCTTTTCTTCTTCTCCTCCCTCTTCTACAAAGAAGACTTATCTTTTATCTTTCTCTTTTATCTTTTATCTGATTGCCTAAAAACCAGTTATTACTCAGAGGAATTAGTTTGCATGAGTGTGATTTATTTATTATACGCATTTAAATAGTCTATTTCTCTCTGGGTAAATACAAGGGATTCTTCTGGTGCTGGTCCTGTCTTTAATAGCTTTCTGAGGCTGCTTATGCTCTTTCTGCAAGTGTACAGATTGGTAAATGACGGTATCTTTTTGAAGAACAGATCATTTTTACTGATTAGCTTGGTGAATAGAATATCTCTGACAATTGACTCACTCATATTCAGAACTCCTATGTCTAATCTCTTGTTCATTTCTCTGCACACATTGAATATGGATAGTATTGTATTGAGGTACTGAATGTAGTATGTGTCTCTTTGGATTGTCAGCTCTGTTAATCTCTTCATTGTCTGTAGGTCTATCTTAATTTTCTTTATCTTATCTAATGATAGATCTGGTTTTCTGGTCTTTCTTTGTGCTTTAATCTCTCTTTTTCTGAAGCAAATGTATGGTAGCAGATGTGTTGGCGTGTGTTCATTTTCTGTGAGTAGATCTGTGTGCTCTGGCTTGGGTACGTCACCAAAGTCTTTGAGGTAGTCGATTGGGTGTTCCTCAATGGGAGTAGAAGTGGTTTCAATCGATTTTTTTCTTCTTTTTATTTTTGGGATGCTTTCTTTCTCTTTCTGCGTCTGTGGGATTGGAATAGAGTCTTCTCTTCTGGCTATAACCTGTTTGAGATGATGTTCTTCCTCTTCTTCTTTTTCCACTCCGGTTGTGAAGAGTATTCCTGTGTATTCCTGTAGTCTGCTTTGGTCTAGGTCTTTCTCGTAAAGCACATTTAATTTCTTGTCATTCTCTATGCGTCTACTCCTTACGCGCTTCATTTAAAATATATTGCAATTGTAAAAAATATAACTGATAGTGATAACCATATTACTATATATAGGATAAACAATGATAGTAAATTACCATATTAGGTATATAATAGATATAACTGGCATAAATAATTAGCAAAAGCAGTACAAACATATCTGTTATATTTATTATCCATTAGGGCAGTGCTAGGGGAACAAATACTATAAATATACACTATAAGCATATAAAAGATGTATATTCCACAATGAATAATAACAAGGATACAATAAGAATATAATAGGAAAAGATAGAAGGATAGATATGTAATCAATGATAATCAGATAAGGATAAGAAAACAAAAGATAAAAGATAGTATTAGCAATAAAGCAATAACTACTAGAGAGTATCTACTTATTCAATCTTCTAAACATGTCGAATAGCCGGATAGAGGTCTTTCTAACTCCTTCAAAGGTAGTATCTGATCTATGGGTACTTCCCTGGATACTACTATCTCTATTACATAGCCTATTGTCCTCTTCTTGATCATAAGTGGTGCCTTCTGGTATATCAATGTATTTACTGCACTCTTCCAGGCCAGATACTTCACTGATAACTGAGAATACTCCTGCTATTACTTTTATCTCAGATATACTGATTGTAGGCAGTGATTTCTTCAAGAGAGAGATATATAGGCCTCCATGAGAGATAGCATGTGTTCTTATCTTAGCAAATATACTATTTCTTTTGTGTTCTTCAAATTGGGATCTTTTGGCTAGTACTCCCTTCTCGACTATCAGTTCTAGAGAACTATTGATGTACTCCCTGAACTGTAGGGCTGGTGAGTTGGCTATATCTAATAATAGCTCCAGCAGAGAAAGAGAAGAGCATCTGTCCATTTCCAAAAGATTCTGTTCTAGTTCCTTAGATATTAATAGCTTTAGATCAGAAGGCACACTGGAACTGCCTATTCCAGCCTCTTTTTGGAATGATCTCCTGAGAAGAGAGACAAAAATAGTTTCTTTGTCCTGGCACTTGGATATAAACAGCTTAAAATACTTAATTGTAAGTGCTCTCTCTTGCATGTCTATATCTGAGATAATTACTTTCCTGAAGATGGTTTTCTTTGGGAAGAGAGTCCTCAGAAGGAAATAGAAGCTTTTGGTCAGTCTGGCAGATGGTATGTTCACCTGGATTGAGTTTACAAATAGAACTGTTTGCAGTAATAAAAAGACGTAGTTCTTTCTGTTTCTATCTACGCTCTGTACTTCAAATATCTTTGTCCTGTAGCTCATCAGAAGGGAATTAGACTGCATTATCAGATCTGAGTATAGGTCCAGTGTGGTAAGCGAGTGAAGTGTTTGGTGAATGGCTGGTATTTCTCTTTCTGTGGCTATTTCTATTACCTGTTTGGCTGCTGTAGGCACTGTTGTCGGTGGGAGTACCTGAAAGTATGTTGAGAATATTTCATATCTCATCTCCATATTGAATGGGGCTGGCTTGATTATCACTCTGTTCAGTAAACTGATCTTCTTTTCTGTGTGATGCACTAGTATTCCTGAGGCCTTTGTTAGGATTGATAAAAGCGTGAGCAGCAAGTTATCTGTCTGTCTAATCTCTTCTAGAGACTCTTTCCTGATGACAAACAGCTTGAACGGAAGAAATTCCTTGGCATTAATAACCGGAAGTACTACTTGCGAGCTATTAGGAACTATTAGACTAGGGGCCAGTCCATTTGGGGGAGTGACTGAAACATTTATCTGGCTGGGATTAGTACTTCCTGCAGGAATACTGTTTAAGCTGCTGGGGATAGTGGTATTACCCTGTGGCTGTCCTGTCTGAGTAGAATTTGATGATTTCTGAGTAGTAGCTAAACCCTGTCCATTGGCTGTGGTATTTGATAAACTGTCATTTTGGCCTGTTGTTTGTGCTGTTTGTGCTGTCGGTGGCTCTGCTGTCTTTGACGGTTCTTTTGTCTCTTTTGTTTCTTTTGTATCTGGCTTATCCGGAACAGAAAAGAAAGAAGATGAAGTGGATGTCTTGTCCTCAGTGTAGTTGCAAGAGGCATCTGCAAAGTTGTAAGATAAAGAACTCTCTATAGAGTATTCTTCATCTTCTTGATTCTTTCCTGCTGACTCTCTTTCTTCTTCTTCTTTCTTCTTTATGTTCACTAAGGAGAGTGTGCCCCATTTCCCTGAGAAGAGTTGTGTTAGTGATTCGTACATTTCCATATTACTGAGAGGCTTTCTTCTTTCTGAATTGAATCCGGAGTCTATTGCACTGCACAAAGCCAGAAATATGTGCGTGGCTATCTTCTCTGACTTGGAGGTTCTGGTGCCAGCGTAGGTAAATAGAAAAAAGCATTTTTTGATCTCTTCTTCCATCTCAAGGACAAACTGCTCTGGATACTTTCTTTTTCCATTTTTAATCACCCGCAGACACTCTTTCAGGTGTGTCTTCACTAGCTTCAGAGCAGCTATTTCAAACGAGGTGCAGAACATTGAATAGTCCTTAATTAAATGAGAAGATATGACCATGCTGGTTATATGCTTATTATACTGTCCATTTAAAGCATACTTCTTTGTGTAGTCCTTTAGTATTCTCATTGTCTCTGAGATCTTCATTGGCTTCTGCTGCAGGTAGTGCTTGAAAAAAGACAGCTTCTGTTCATCTACACTTCCATCCTTCTTATATATCTCCCTAAGCAACCTCTCGTGATGAGGTCTTAAACTCATAATCATCTTCAATCTTAAACATAAATAAATATTATAAATAAATAATACTTCTGATTCCCAGATGATCTTCTTAATAACACTCTTCTCAGAGGATATGTCTTCTGGTGATTAAAGAATAGATTATATTATTCTTCTTAGGAGTAGATAGTAGATGGAGTGTAGAATAGAATGATTAATTCTATCTTTTGTGAAGGTATTTATTATAGTTAGGTATTATTGTATCTGGATAGTATTGACTGTACTTCTGTGTAGACTGTCCTGAAATCTACTGTGTTATCCATTGGAGCCAGTGGGATAATAAAAGGATCTATTTGTGTGCTCTGTGTGGAGTAATCTATCCAGATAAACTGCTGTACAATGGAGTATTTCCATTTGACTAGCTGTTCTATTGCTGGATATATCTGATGGTAGATATTCGTGTTATCTGGTGTATTTAGATTGGTTTCTGAGGTATTTGTGTCTCTTTCTGGATAGTATTCTGCTGTGATATATCCTATTGAGTATCCTTCTGGACATACTCCCTCTGAATGTGATAGGATCAGTAGGAATATATCTGACTGTGACTGTGAGTTGATTATTAGTGCTTGTTTGGTACTGTGAGTTGATGTATTTCTCATTATGAATACTCCTCTGATTGTATGTATCTCTTTGATATTTGATTGTGATAGTGATCTGTGGTACTGGTCATTGGCTATTATTACTTTGCCAAATACACTGTCCTGGTTTCCATCTGTATGTAGAGTTAGCATATATCCATTTTCTGTTTGGATCATTTCGGTTATTTCGGTGCTCATTCTGGTAGTGCCTCCTTTTACAGCACAGAGCCTAGAGAATCCTTGGGATATTTCGCTTATGCCATACTTCGGATAAAGGAATGGTGAGTTACCACTCGTGGTATTAACGGTTATTCTGGCTACACTCCTGAAATAAGTGGTTAATCTCATTATAAACTCCTGTGGAGGGTCTTTTAGATACTCTTCAGAGGTATAAAGGGCTATACCATGTCCTAGTATTTCTCTGATGTACTCTGATACACCGTATTTGTTATATAGATCAGATACACTCTTGTACTCACTTAGAATACTCTGTTTCTCTTCTGGAGCTGCATTATAGAACTTCTTGATCATATTCATAAACTTATTCAGTCTAATTAGCTGCATTGGACCACAGATACCACTGGTTAGTGCACTTGTTTTTGTATTTGGTATCAGAAGGCTTTTCCCGTGGTTAATCAAGTACTGTTCATTGATTATGCAGAAGTCAATGCAATGGGATAAATTGTGTTTACCAATTAGCGTTACCACTCCCTCGTCTGCCAGAAATATTTTTGGTGTTAGATCGATGTATATCTTCTGATTCTCTAGCTCTGGACTGCTAACAAATTGGTTGTCTAATGGATACTTCATTTGCATCTCAGAGACAAACTCATTGTACTTTAGTGTCTTAGAGGCTGAACCGTAGTTGGAGGAGTGGTCTATCTGAAGTACTTTCAGATTCTCTGTGGCTAATAGTCCTGCTAAAATTGATTCTTTTATCCCGGTCCCAAGGATAATTGTATCGTAGCACTCTTCTGCTCTTGGTGTCTCAGTCATTATTTGTTTTTAAGAAATTCTCCTTTTTATTAGAAAGATGAACGAGAATGCAAATAGTGATCACTCTGAGATCAATGCAAAGCCTTGGATAGTCAAAATGCTAGACAAAATAAAGAAGTATATAAGAAGAAGGCCTGTGCTCAAATATGGAATGATAGGACTCGGTATGATATTATGTGTGGCTTTAGTGATACTATTCCATCTGACTGTATTTGGAGATGATTCTTCAGAGGGCAAAGGACCAATTAAAGACCCGCAGGCACAAGATAATGGCAATGAAAGTAGCAGAGATAATAGATCTAGTTTGAGAAATATAGAGCCGTTTAAGATACCAGAGGAAAAAGATTGTAAGAATTTACATCCATCAAATGATAAATCAGTTATTGTAACTGAGATTACTCCATTTACGTCATTTAACACATTCTCTGAGATTTATGCTAGGAAAATAGAAGTAACAAAGAAATGCCCTGATAATTTATGTGGCAGGTGCAGTGACTGCTCTTTTGTCAATGACCAACAACTATATGATCGTCTGATTGAAGCAGCTAAGTCTCCAGATACAAAAGTGGTATTATACGATACTATAAAACCGTTAGAAGAGTTTATGGATGGCCCAAAAGATGTATTCTCTAATCTATCCGAAGAGTATATTAAGTACCTGAGCAAACAGATAATGATGAACCAAGTGCTCTATATTGGCTTTACTTTCAGTGCTCCAGCTGAGTTTATCAATGTAAATATCCCAATGGTATGCAGCATCTTTGTAGAAGGCAAGTCTGAGTGCCATGCGCATAGGTTCAGGCTCAGAAACAGCCATACTCCGAAAAAGAAAGACTATGCAGAAAGGATAGAGAACCTAGTTGTTTACCGTGGAATTAACTTGCAAAGTACCCTTAAGGATATCATTCTATCTATCTGTACTCTTCAGCCAAACACCAGTACCGAAATAGATCTAACACTCATACTACCAGAAGATACAGACATATACACTGTAGACCCTATTATAGAAAGGAGAGCATCTGAGCAATTTAAGAAGCACCTGGAATATACTGATATACAATATGTTGACGCAGAGTATCTCGTAGAAAGAAAAGAGGGCGATGAACTAAAATTCGATAGGATAGAAAAGCACAAGCTAGCACACTTATTTACCCTCTTTGGAGAGAAGAAGAAGAAGATAAAGCCAAATAAGGTATTTGGAGTACTGGCACCTGTTTTGAACAAGACATTCACCAATGCAATAGATACTATAATGGATGTGACTAGGAAAATGCTGCAGGTTAAGGATATTTCTAAGATTGTTAAGGATGCTTATTACATGTACGACAGTGTTCATGCTCTTAGTGCTCTGAGCAGTATATGCAGGTGGGAGTATGCCATACGGCCACTAGTCCTAGAACTATCTGTTCTGGATGGATGCGTATACTTGCAGTCTAACGGTATAACTATAATGGATGTTGGTCCTATTGAGTCTGTGTTACAGGCTCTACTACCAGTAACAGAGCCATTGCTAGGTCTTAGCAGTGACTGTTATACGTTTATTGGAGAGCTGGTAACCTGTCTAGAGGCATCTATGTTCCTAAATGATAATCATCTAGTGGCTACACTGATAAAGCACAACTTGGCTATAAAAGCTTCCTTAAAGGTTACCAGAGCAGAGAAAGATATATTCTCTAAGGAGTATGTGTTTGAATATGAATATGATCTGGAGAAGGCTTTACAAGAAGAAACCAAAGATCCATGGCTATATTCATTCCTTAAGTCTTTGCTCTACTGCAGGTATCCAAAGAATATGGATATTAAACCAGAAGGATACTTAGAGGAGCAGAGAACCATCAGGAATCTACTGGGAGGCAAAGAAGAGAAGGATGTCTTAGATACTTTATATAGTTATTTAGCTGATAATCCCAATCAGAGAGTAGGATATGGTCTTCTGATTCTAAATGAGACACTATTCCTGGATCTAATACATGTAAGGAATGACGTACGTATAAGAGACTCTTACATCTTCCAGCACAAGTTTTTAACAAAAGTTCTAAGAAAGGCCCTAGATGAGTCTAACTTTGCCTATGGATACTTCCAAGACAAGTACATGTATGGCTGGATAACCAAATACGTGGCATATGACAAGGTACAGAAGACTCTAAACAGAACGATTATGAATCCGCCTTTCTTCATCCATTCAAGGCTATATATCTTTGTCAGGGCTATTCTGAGTACTTTGAATGCCAATCTGATAGATAAGTATAACATGAATATAACACAGCCAAAGATAGAAGAGACATTCTTCGAGTGGATGAGCAGTCTGGGTAGGTTTAGTACTGTATCATTACACCATCCATTTATATATCTGGTGCTGGACTATAAAAAGGGCACTGATCTGGTAATCAAGATAAGGGTCAAAGAGAAGAAGGATGAGAAATCGAGCGAGATTAAAATAGAAATAGGATCTTTCGAGGAAACAGCTATCCTAGAGTATGTTGAGGTGCCTAAAGAGAAGGAAGATGACAAACTAGACCAGGCTCTCAGGAAGATTCTAGGAATGATAGTTAAGCTAGAGCCAGGAAATTCCGATAGCTATGTCACAATATACTTAAGATCGTTTGCTATTGCATCACAGGCTTCCATAGAGGCTGTTTTAGGAGAAGACAAAGACAATTCTATAACTGCTAAATTTAATATTGATAAAACACAGGAGAATGCAAAGAATCTGGTAGAACAGACAGGAGACTTAAGGAAGGCCAAAATACCGGTGACAATTAATGGAAATATAAGTATGTTATTTGCCATTATAGAATAAACAACTATTTATCGTATGCTCTTCTTCTTTATTACACTATGTTTTAGAAGATATAACCTTATCGGAATATTGATTGATTAGATGCAATTTTTTCTGATTCCTGTTCGTTCATTACAAAACAAATTAGATATTGTTTATGTGTGTGTGTGTGTATATTGTTGTTATTGGTGTATTTTGGATTGGTCTTTATATTTATCTTGTGCAGTTACAGTGTAATTAGATATGGATAAAACAAGTGGCCAAGTAGGTAATAAATCACCTATAGCTGGTACTGAAAATTCTACCACTGCCCATTCTAATCCTCTTGTTCCTATAGATGCCCCTTTAACCAACCCCCTTAAGAGCCTTAAGAAGATCAAAGGCATTAAAAGAATCAATTTTCCAAACCTAAATGAGAAGGATACCAAGCTGAAGCCATTTCATCTGGCAGAAGAAGATGACCAAACAAAGATTGCTAAGCTTCAAAGAGAAATAGGGACGGAAACAATTCCACAAAAGATAATATTCTTTGTGATGAGTGTATTCATACGCAGATGGATGGAGATACTGATTGATCTTCTAATATTTGCATTTGTTCTCATCCCAGAGAACCATGAATTTATTCACGTGATCAAAGAGAAGCTCAAGCATCACAAAGAGAAAGCAAAACCATATACACAGTTCTCCCTTGCTGAATCGTTTGATTTTTGGTGCCCTATCCTTGAAGGCATTGTTTGTGTGCTCCACACAGTTATTTTCTGCCTAGAGTCTTTCCTGGGCCTAGAAATAAAGCAAGGCCTTCTTATTGCTATTGTAGCCTCACACATCACTTGTCTGTTAATAATCATGCACATAGAGATAGTAGATAGGAAGAAAAGAAAACACTCTAATCTTGTCATTACCATTATAGAACTACAAACTATCTTTCTTTCCACTCTGATAACCATCTTTTACATAAAGACCGAGGACAAGTTCAGAACGTTTATTCTGATCTGCACAGTCATTATCCAATTCCTTTGCAGAACACTCACCAGAATAGTAGAAGAGTCTCACAATGCAGTCCGAAAGCTATTCAACAACTTAAAGATTCGTATTGTCATAGCCACTTCAATCCTAATTACAGGCATTCTTATTGAAGTATCCTATCTGTATATACAAGAACATACGTCATAATAGCAGATATTTTCTATTTGTCTTATCTAATGATACAAATGCCTAATATATTCTCTATTTACACCTATATTGTTCTTTAACAATGTCCTTGTCTAAACTAGCTTATTTACTCATGCTAGTATTATTTCTACTATTTGTCATATTTATATTTCTTTCAAGTAAATACAAACCCTGTCCTATTTTAATTCTGGTACAGATTATAAATCTATGATACCCACCAAAACAATAGCAGTACACAGTGATAGCCATAATAATCTAGAAGAACAGAAACCAGGTATAGAAGATAGATAACCAATCAGATGATCAGAAGAAAAGGAAAATAGAATCACAAGAAGATAGAAGAGTAAAACAGTTATATTAATTGGAGGATTGAAAATATTTTATTTCCCAATGAATTCCAAAGAGAGTCTGAATAAAGAGCATCAACTGCAGAAGGACATTTCAAACATATCGATCAAAAAGAAAGAAGAAGAAGAAGTTTCCGAAGAATCATCTGATTTTGTACCTGTTGGATTTGATTATGATGGATTCAACACCATGGCAGAAGGAATAGTTCACTTAGACAAGCCTAAAAACCATGGAGATAAACAAGTGGATATTTTCTCGTATGAAGCACTTCTGATGAGAATAGAAAAGTATTTGAAGCCCTCGGACAAAGAAGCAGAAACAAAGATAAAGATACCAATATCAATCAAAAAGGACGGATCTACCAAGACCACTTTAAACATAACCGAAATATGCAAAGTGATCTCCAGGGACGTACTTCACTTGAAGCAGTTCATAGAAGTAGAACTATCAGCCAACTCATCAATAGATGCAGAAGGAAGACTGCTTATTAAAGGAATATATCCAGAGGCACAAATACAAAAGATAATAAGAAAATACATCAAGCAATATGTCACCTGTGCAGTGTGCATGTCTCTAAATACGGCTCTTGAGAAAGAAGACAAACTTCTCTTTAAGAAGTGTCTTTCCTGCAATGCATCCCATTCAGTCAATGCTATCCAACAGGGATACAAGGCTCTTACAACAAAGAGATCTGTCCTCAGAAGAAAGGCAGCTGAATAAGCTCTTTCAAGCCTATTTACATCATTCTAAACATAAATCTTCTATTTGAATAAATATACTTATACATAGAACAATACTATTTATTACACTCTTATACTCACATAAATATACTTTAGGTCTATTATGAATATAAATGACTATAATATATCTTTTGAATATAACCAGTATTAATGACGTAATGTTGTTATTTTAAGAAGTCTAATACCATCAGAAATGATTCTTTGTATCGGTTATTTGTCAATGCATATGGATAAGATTGTATGTGTAAGTAGAAGAGAAAAGGATATATTACGTATGCATTAAAAATAAATTATTTTTGTAAACAGAGAATGGATCAATGGAGAGTATATTTTAATTCACAAATAGCATATCCAGGCGTAATAACAGATAGCATTCTACTCTACGGAACTACTCCTCTGGTAGTGGATAGCAATGATCTAAAAGACTATGTACACACCCAAACAGAAGAAGAGATACCTAGACCACCAATATACATAGGAGATACAAAATACTTTTTTGTAAGAGACATAACCACAGGGGAAGACATATATCTTCTAAGCATCTACCAAAAAGTAAAAGCATCTCCCACAGAGCCTACAATCATCCTTTTTGTCTTAAAAATAGATTCATTTACCTGGGTTGGCTGCTTTAATAATGAACAAATACCTTCTGTTATGACTCATTTAGAGTCTGTGGCTACAAGATTGTACAATGACTATCTTCAGACAAATGAAGAATAGCTATTCCCAACCAAAAGCATAATAAAATACCAGCTACCACTAAAAATCTTCTCTAACCTTTTATACCATCTATATCCCTATCTAACTATCTAAATCTATAACAATATAGAGTTACAGATAAGCTTAAGCTTACATATATACATATATAAAATTACAGATAAGATTAAATATACAGATATAACTACAGATAGAATTAAGATTCAGTTAATTAAATACTCTAATTCTAATTACACTTCAATAAAAGTATAATTATTTTATTTTAAAATACAAAATTTAAATAAGATTCTTAATTAATGTATAATACTACAATTAAGGCTATTTACTCTCCAGTGCTTACTCTCTCAGCAATAGAGAGAATACAAAAAGAACTCAACCCAGAAATGGACTCTCCTAACCAATATATCCTTCTATTTATGAAAACCAAATTAGACTCTACAAAACAAACTTCTCAGAACTATATTTCCTTATTAACTGATATACTTAAGGATACAGATATACAAATTAAAGTTAAGCTTAAAGATACAATTGTAACTATATCTAAGCTTAACTATAATATTCCCAGAGAAGAAAAAATATATTTAAATAAAATAAAAAATAAGCTTATAAATAAGGTTGTAGATGAATGTGATATTCTAACCTTAATTATAATAGAGTTAATAGAAACAATAAATATAAAACAAATAGAAGAAACAATCAAAAAAGATAAACTCCCAGAGGACAAAGATATAAATACAGACAAAAAACTAACCATTACAAAGATACAGAATGTAAATACTCCACTGACAATAGGAAGAGTATCAAGAAAAGAACAAGAAAGTATTCTTTATACCAAACCAGGATACACAATGACCATAGAAGAATATGGAGACAAGATAAAGAAACTAATGGACCAAACAAACCAAACACAAATCACACAAAGTACCACAGATACAACAGAAGACTCTCCAGAAGAAAACAGCAGCCAAGAAGAATACCTGAGAATAGTAAAAGAAAAAGAAGAATACATATCCCCAGGAGACGGCAATAGACTAGGCACTAAATAATACAATCTTTAAACTGCTATATCTTTATTACAAGTAAACCAACAAAAGAATACTAATAAACCAGAAGAATAATAAGAAGAATATACTAGAAGTCTCTGTTTATTAGAAGAAATACTTATTTTCTCTGGAAGTAATAGAGGATAAGGAATAAAATAATGATTATTACAACATAAAATACATATTGTGTAATTACAGCTTCTACATGCATCTTCTTACTTTTCTTTCTAAACTGCTCTGAGACTGTTTGTAGCTTTTGTCCTAATGCTTCTAATTGCTCTATTTTATGTCCTCTCTGAAGAACATTCGTATAGTTCTTTATGCATACTTCTTTTGTCTCTTTCAATGCCTTAAAAGTATCTTCTAGTCCTTTATCTTGACTATATCTTTTACTTTCTTCTTTTATTGTATCTTCAAATCTAATGTATCCAGTGTTCTTAGATAGATCATTAGAATATTCCTTCAGAAATAAATCTCTTATTTTCTCAAAGTACAAAGAAATACTTGTCTTAGATAGTCCTATTTCTACTGCACTAATTATTAGTATCTGTTCAAACCTTTTAAAGTATATCATTATACTCTCATCTGAAGATTTAGTACTACAGAATTGTGTTTCATTTTCAAATGTCTCTGGTATTCTACTTATTTCATCCATTGTATTCCTGTGCTTAGTCTCAAAGTGCCTAGAAAATACAGACTCAGCAGATACTAATACTCTTCTATCTGATACTCTTACTATCTCTGTGAATAGGATACTCATAAAAATAAAAATACAAATACATTCTATATAAACTAGTATTATATAGACTATTACACTGTAATATATAGTAATATACTGTATTATACTGTAATAGATAGTAATAGATAGTATTATATAGTAATATATAGTAATATACTGTAATAGATAGTAATAGATAGACTATTATACTGTAATAGACTATCTCTTCTTATATACACATGGTTTTAGCCATAGTGAAGGTCTCTTATTTAGCTTGGAGGTCTTTTTGAAATCAAAGAAGCAGAAGTAATTGCTTTCTAGGTCTTGTTTGAGAAGGGTAAATCCATGTGATTTCATTGGGGTTGTAAATGATTCTATCTTTTGTAATCTGCTTCTTACTTCTGCTATCTTTAGTATTCCTGATGGCTTTAGTATCCTGTATGCTTCTTGTATATAGTCTTCTATATGTTCTCCCATTAGAGAGAGACAGAAGATAGCTACATCTACTGAGGCTGCTGGTAGGGGTATATTTCTTATGTCTGCTTGTATTATATAAGGATTATCTTCTGGTTTTACTAGGTCAAATGAATGTATTTTTCTTTTGGGGAATTTCTTGGCTATCTCAGCTGTACCACAGCCTAGATCTGCTATTACCAAAGAGGAATCCATTCTTTTTATCTGTCCTATGATTTTATTCAACGGATTAAATGGCCATTTCTTTGTTTGTTCTTGGTATCCTTCGTGATACCTTTGGAATAGCTCTGGATTTATTTCTTTTTTATCTTTCCTGTAAAGTATTTCATTGAGTATCCTAAATTTAGCTCCTTTTAACTGTGATTCTAACTGGTCTAGTATCTGTTCTTTCTTTAGTGCCATATAAAAAATTTACTTTGAAGAGTATCTTATTTCTGTTGTAAATTACTATTTAATTAGTATTTATTACTATTTAATTAGTCATCTAAATCAGAAAGAGAAAGGGACTTATAAACAAAAGACTTCTTTTGCTTCTCTGTGCTCTTAAGAATCTGAAGAAATTCATTGTCCTCTATTTTATAACATCCTTTTTGTAGTAGTCCTATTATAATACCTTCTATTTTGTAGTATCTTTCTAAATCTACTATTTTTATATTTGACAGTCTTTGGAAGGACTCTTCTGAGAGTGCTTGTTTCATTGCTTCTACAATTCTTTCTGTTTGTTTCTTTTTGGACTCTTCATTTTCCATTGACATTCTGCTCTGTTGTAAAATTTTAATTTTAGTGCCTAAATACAACAGGCTATTTAGAATACGAAAATATTTTTTTATCGAAAGAATGTTCAATGGGCCACTGTTTCAACAGGAGAGAATACCAACAGAACACAATGTAGAACCGATACCAAAAATAGATAAGAATTTACAAGTGTACCTAAGAAAAGAATTAAGAGGATACACTAGTATACCACCAGATGAAATAATACAAAGAATAGATGAAATATCTAGAATACCAGATATAAACTATAGAAATGCTCTAATAGACACTCTACAACCAATATTAGAAGATAAAACACTCTTATTTGTAAACAGACTATTTGGATATCAGAAGAAGCCCTGTAGAGATGGAATTAACTGTAGAAGATTAGGATGCTATTATAAACATCCAGAGAATGATATAAACAGAGATATACTACAGATAGAAGAATATTCTCAGAAAGAAGATAAGATAACAGGAAACAAATTCTTATTAGAGAAACAAAGAAGAATAATAGAAATACTAATTAAAAGACAAGACTTACCAACAGACTTATATGGACTAGTAGAACAGCTAAAAAGACTAAACCAGAAAATAAAACAAATAGCACATAATACAACAGGAGAAGAAGTAACAACTAGATTTGTAATTATGAACAGAAAAGACTGGATGACTAGAGATCATCTATCTACATATCCAGGAGTAGTACAGGTATCAGATGATGGTGTAATTGAGTGTAATAGTAAATCAGATGCTCAAAGGGTATTTGAGATGATTCTAAAGCTAGATCCTTCTTGTCAGCCTCATTGGGTCAATTGATTTTCTTTCTTTTCTATTTACTTCCTGGCTATTCTATGTTTCTAAAAATAAATTAGACTATTTATACTTATAATAATAACCTTATTCTTATCAATAATTATAAATTACTTTTTATTTTATTTAAATATGATTGTCTTAATTTATACTTTGTATTCTATTCTTAACTCTATTTATATCTGGAGTACTGAATTTAAAGTATCTCAATTAAGTTATAACTTTATCTATTCAGTAGCTTATTTTCTTATTAATTTGATTATTTAAACTTAATAAAGTATTTAAATTTAAATTTTAAATTAGAGTTATGGATATATTTGTAATAGACGACCTGGTACTAGAGCTATTCAAGAAGAGAAATGATATATTAAAGGAAATATACACTAAATACAAGAGTAAAATAGAAGCAATAGAATATACAGATGTAAATACAACTATAAACAGATACATATCAGAAATAGAAACAAGAAACAAAAGAAAGAGTGAAGAGAGAGAAAAGAAAAAGAAGTCAATGGTAGTCCATATAGATGATATGTCATTCTCCTTTGGCAGAGAAGAACTAAAACAACTATCAGGACCAGATAAAGAAATGGATCCAGAAATAAAACTAGTACTAGAAAAGATGAATGATCTATTCATACAATTAAATAACCACAATAACAAATAGCTATAATAACCATATAACCAGTCTATTACTAACAGTATATTAGTCTATTACTAGCAATATAACAGTATAATAACAGTTAGATAGAAGAAGATACTAGTAGTAGATAAGAAGAAGATAGTAGAGATAAGAAGAAGATAGTAGAGATAAGAAGAGTATCTTTGTATTCTTTATTATTCTTTATATTGACATTTGGTTGAACAGAATACTTTCTTGACAATCACCCGTCTACCATCAAGAGAGTTTTGGTTCTTGAATAGTATTCTGGGAGTGTAGATAAAGTATTTGTAGCACCAATCACAGACATTGCTATACTCTTTATCTAGCTTATTTATGTTACAGATATCACTTAGAGAAGGACAGGTCTTTGGGATAATTAGACCTTCTCCTTCATATGGATTACCTCCTGCTCTAAGTGTGGCTAGCAGTGGAAAGAGTGTGAATAGCTTGTAAGGAATTGATTTTAATTGGTTGTCGCTAATGTCTATTACTTCTATGACAGGTCTATTTCTTTTGGTTATATTCAGTTCTGTAATCTGATTGTTTTTGATGTTTAAGTATTTGAGTCTTTTTAGGGTGAATATGGCCTCTGGGATACTTTTTAGTCTATTGTTACTGAAGTCTAGCTTCTCTACTCTTTCTAGCTTATTTATCCAATCTCCTAATTCTTCTAATCTATTTCTATAAACTGGTAGGATAGTTAGTTTCTTCAGTCCACTTAGGTCTGGTAGTCTACGTAGAAGATTATTTCCTAATCCTAGTTCTTGTAGGTGCACTAATTTACCTAGGTCTTTAGGTAGTTCTTTTATCTTGTTATTACTGAGATTAAGCCAGACAAGCTTAGATAAAGAGCATAGTTCATTTGGAATAGTAGTTATTTCATTATTACTTAGATCTATTTTGGATAGGTTCTGTAGTAAAGATATTTCTCTAGGTACTACAGTCAGTCTATTGCTAAAAAAACCAAATTTAGCTAGAGACTGCATTTGGAAGACACATTTAGGAATAGTTTCAAATCTGTTTTCACTTAGGCCTAGTCCAATTACTCCTGTTAGTTCTTTTAGTTCATCTGGAAGTGTTCTTAGCTTATTTCTGGTTAGGTCTATCCAAGTAAGATTATTTAGCTTTCCTAGTTCTCCTGAAATATGCTCTATCCAGTTGTCATTCAGAGCTAGTCTGGATAGGTTTTTCAGATTCTGTATTTCAGCTGGGATTTCTTTTATTTTATTATTTGAAAGTATCAGCCAGTTTAGTGCTGTAGATGAAAATACTTCCACTGGGATGAAAGAAAGACCTTTTCTGCCAATATCCAAGGAGACTATCTTTTGGTCGTTCTGTGCCTTGTTAATGTAGCTTACCTTCCCGCCCATGTGTATTTCTATTCTCAAACCCTTAAATATTTTTAAAACTTTAGGTTTCAATTTGAGTTCCAATCAATAAAAATAAAGTTACAAAAATAAATAAATAGGTTAAGGTTAAGATTAGAGTTAAGGAAGTAATTAGAAGTTTATTTTTTGAATTTGGTAAGGGTATTAGAGCTATATTGATTATCATCTAATAGAATAAGGGTAGATGCCCATCCTTCTTTATCTTTAAGTCTCTGATAAATAGATAGACTGATATCTTGAATGTAGCTAAGAGGATTATTTCCTGTTCTGAGTATTTCCTTCTCTAGTGCCGCCTGTACTTCTTCTGAGAGTATATATAGATATAAAAGCTTATCTTTATCAGTAACTTTAATTCGTTTTAAATTAATAATAAATGATAAGAGTAAGGTGCTATACTTGGGATTATACTTAAATAGAGCTAAAAATATTTCTGTGCTCCTGGAACTAGAAGACTCAACCAGCCACCAGAGCAGCAAAGTAAGTACTTCACTAAAACTATCATTTGTTCTAATGAAGTCTTCTCCTTCTGCAAGTATAATAGATAGAAGAGCAATATAATCATGTATAGTAGAATCAGAATAGAATATAGGTCTTATTTCACTAATAAGCCTATTGGACAGGAGTATATTACCATTGAATATCTCTAAGGAAGCATAAGTATACTTAGAAAGTATAGTAGATAATAGATACTTCTCTAAAGAGAGTGATCTAATACCTATCTCTAATAGATCTAATTGTAAAGAGATAACTATATCTAATGGTATATCCATCTCTTCTATCTCTATCTGATTACTAGTACTTATATGATTACTTATATTGTTTATGCTCAGATTAGAAATAGAAATAGATCTAGAATAGGTATTACTCTCTTCAATACAGAGTGTCCTTAGTCTAATATACTCAGATATAATACCAGTAATATACTTACTATCTAATAGATTAGTATTCCTAGTTATAATTAGTAATCTAAGTATATACTGTAATATACCATTAGATAGGTTATTTACTCTACTTACAAGTACTTCTAATACTTCCTTAGGGATAGTACTCTTGGAATATACTCCTGAGAATAGTACTAGTAAAGAGATAGGTACAGTAGAGTATATATCCTTAGGATTACTATTTCTAATGGTAGTAAGTATATCTTCTGTTATCTTACTTAGTATATTATCATTAGGAGTACTATGACAGTTAGGATGTATCCAATGTGTATTCTGAATAAGATATACTACCATATTGTAGAAAAGAGTATGTTTATCACAGGAAGAAATAGTCTCTCTATCCTCTGGAGAGAATATTCTTAGGAGACTGATGCCTATTAAGACCATAAATAGACCAGATATTTCTTCTGGATTAGTAGAACAGTAATGGTATACCTGTCTAATAATCATTCTCTGTATTAGAGAAGTATCATTATTAGATAGTTCTAATAGACTCTTTCTAATGGTAGTTACATTTGTATCTTCTTCTTCTGTGAATAGCTTTGGTATACAGCTAAGTATCTTATAATCACTCTTGGTAAAGCTATCTTTTATCTCTTCTAGAGTAGAGTAATTAGAATGGATAGTAGATAGATTCTCTTTTGTATTGGCATTATGAGTATCTGGAAGAGAACAGAGAATGCATCTGGATGGATTGATAGAATGTAGTTTGTATTCGGTTTCAAACTCTTCTTTTAGTCTTCTGATAGATAGTTGCTGGGCTATTTGACTTACTCCTGGATTCTTATCTAGTATACGTTCTAGTAGACTAGGAATAAACTCAGGAATATACTGTAGGTATTCCGGTTGTATCTGGTCTAGAATAGTATGTCTTACCTGAGACATTGGATCTACCATTCTTCTGGAGAATAGTTCTACTGCTATACTTCTTATTTCTGCTGCTACCACAGTGGAGTAATAAGGATCAAATGATTTTCTAAGTAGAGTCAATGGTACTTTTGTTCTTATCCAGGGAGATCTGTCCTCAGAGACCTTTTCTAGTGCTAGAAGAACTTCTTTTCTTACCACGCATTCATTTACAAAGAGAATGAATGACTTCTTGTCTGTGGCTTCTTCTAGAGCCTCTGAGAATATTTCCTTTGGGACTATATTCTTGTTTATTTCGTTTAGTTTCCTGATTAGCACTATTTTATCTGGTCTAGTCCTGATCATTTCGGCTACTGTTGTTTTGAAGAGAAGAAAATACTTTTCTATTGCGTATTCTAGCTCTGTGGTACCTTCTAGTATCTTGTTTACTATTAGTTCTTTTGCTTCTTTTCCTATTTCTTCTTCTTTCTCTTCTAAAATAGAACGTATCATTTCAATAGCCCATTTCTTTGTGGTATGCTTAAGTGACTCTATTAGGACTGTATTTACTAAGATTGGACTATTTACTAGACTGATCATTTTGTATGTGGAGAATATTTCTAATACTCTTCTGCCTTCTATTTCCTTTGTTCCCTGGTGCATAAGATAATTAAGAGCCTTTTCTATCTCTGTGGCAGTGAATGGATTGAGTGGTGCTCCTACTCTCAGTAGTTCTATAACAGAATAGAGTGAGTATTTATTTACAGATGTATCTATACTCTCTTTTATTCTGTTGCTTAATATCTTTATTTCTTCTGGATTATTTTGTTGTTCTTCTATCTTTAGTCTCTTGTAGAGCTCCTCTGGGGACAGGGTGCTTAGGGAAGAGAACATGTGGAGGATAAATTTTTTCTTTAAATATCTCAGGTAGAAAAAGGATGCGCTAACCGGGAATCGAACCCGGGTCTTAACCTTGGAAGGGTTGCGTTCTACCATTATACCATTAGCGCTCACCCTTTCTATTCCCAAAATCACACTCTCCTGCCCTGGCCATAAAGAAAGATATTTTTTATTCGTGCAATGACACGACCAGGAAGCAAAAAAGAAACCAAAGGGATAGTAAATACAATGGATAGAAGAGTAGTAATTCTAAGCAAACCAAAAGCTCCTGCAAAGACATACAGGACTATACCAGGAGTATCCCAGTCCATCACAACAAATGAACAAGATGGCTCTATAAAAATACTCAGATTCCCAAAAGGATTTGGAAAGGCACTTAAACTAGAAAGAGAAAAGATAAAAGTATCAAGTAAAGACCTAGCAATGAAAATAAACAAGAAACAACACGTAATTTCAGACCTAGAAAAAGAAGATGCCATGTTTGATCTAACTCTCCTTAAGAAACTAGAACAAGCCCTAGGGATCTCCTTCGATGATAAATACAAGAAAGGAGTCTAGTCAAATAATAAACTATTAAGGACAATGGAATAAGATACTATTAATTAGAGTGACAAAGTAAATGTATTAATAAGTGATATTACCCTGATAGACCAAAGGAATACCATTAGAATAGTAGATTAATAGTTCAATTGGCTAGTGTGGAGGAAGTGTTTCTGGTTCTATTCCTATTTCCTCTAAGAGCTCTTTTTTGGTTATTCCCATTCCTTCTGTGACCTCGGAAATAATTGACTTGAATATTCTGTATCGGTTCTGTCTTTCTTTTTGTAGGGATGCCAGGGTAGTGGTGAGCTTTTCTCTTGTCTTTTGTAGTTCTTCGGTGGATGGATGGTTGGTAGAGCTGTCTTGTGGGATAAACTCATGTATCCTGGTGAGAAGAGCATTGATTTGTCTGGTTTGCATCTCTAACAGGCCATCTAAGGCATTGGTTGGTGGCTGTGTGGATAGTGTTTTGTACTGTGCCTGAGAAGAAGATATGTTTTTCTTTAGCCAAGCTAGTCTTTCTTCCAGCTGAGATATTTCTTTGTCTAATTCAGCTGTATCTGGGTTATTGTCTTTTTCTGTGTGCACTGGGGCATAAACTGATAATTTGTTTAATACTCGAAGGTGCAATAGTCCTTTCTGCACTAGATTTTGAATGGATTCTTTTATTGTCTTGGTTGGCAGAGGGATTGCATTGTTTTCTGTGTGTTTAAAGTACGGTATTATCTCTGGCTCATTAAATGGCTCATTCATTTCTCTGATTTTATTGTATATTCTTTCCTCTGCATCGTGAATGTGTGTTTGTGTTAGTTTGAGACTGGGCTTCTTCTTGTCTTCTGTCTCTTTATGCGTATTCTTTTCTATTGTCTTTTTGGCTGCTGGTTTCTTAGTGCTTTTAGTGTCTTTGGGGTTCTTAGGTGTTTTGGGGGTTGTCTTTTTAGAGGACTGCTTGGGAGTTTGTGTGTTCATTGAAGAAGTACTTTGGGTCTCTTCACTCATCTGATCATTGGAGTCTTCTGTGCTCTGGTCTGAGTGGCTGCTGAAATTGTCTTCAGAGGCTTTAGATTGTTTACACTCTTCGTTTGAGTTTGGATTGATCTCTTGTTCTTGTGACTGCTCTGTATCTTTTTGATTAGAGGCCTTCTTGGCTCCCTTAATGCTCTTTCTGTTCTCTGTGGTGGTCTCTTTTCTCTTTTTGCCTAGAGACTCTTCTCTGTTCTCTTTTGTATCTTTTATTGATTCTTCTTTTTCTGTTTCCTCTAAAAGCACTGTATTATCTAGTAGATTACTCTCCTGCAATGGCATTCTAAATGGAAATACTTTAAAACTTTTCAAAGTTAAAGCTGGTGCCTGGTTATTTTCTTATTTTCTAATCTCCAAGAGAATAGGCCTGGGGTTAGAGCTGCAGACCAGAAGAGCACTGCCCTCTGGATTAAACTCTAATTGATAAATGCCTGCTCCAATATAATACTCTTTTGCTAGCTCATTTGATCTGGTATCCCATAGCTTTACTATGGAGTCTAGTCCTCCTGAGGCTAATAAAGTACTGTCCTTGGAGAATGCCACGGTATAAATAGATTTGGTATGTGATTCTAATGTGCTTAGTAGCTTTTGTTTGGTAATGTCCCATAGCTTTACAGTTGAATCGAATGATCCTGAGGCTACTGTCTCATTGGATATATCAATTGAGTATATCTCTTTTGTGTGACCAGTGAGGGTGGCAAGGGGTGTTGGGTTATTAAATTGCCATAGCCTGAGAGTACGGTCATCCGAGCAGGAAACAATAGTTTCTTTGTGGTGTCTTAGGGCATTTACTTCGTTTTGGTGTCCTGTCATTTTGGTTATCTTATTGGTTATTTTGTCTATTGAGCATAGGGTACTATCTCCACTGCAGGTTACAAAGCCTTTCTTGAGCATTAGAATGTCCATTATTGAGCCGTTGTGTAGCTTCCAGCTGTTGGTCTCCTGGAGAGTATCTTCTTTTGTTTCCCATTTCCTGCAAATGCCATCCCATCCTCCTGTGAATAGCTCTTTGTCCTTTAGGGAAATAGATACAATAGGACCTTTGTGTGCCTGAGATACTTTCCATTCTTGATTGTTTTTACTGACGAATAGGTCTCCACTGTGTGTAGTACCTACTACTACTGTGCCTTTGGTTGGGGTGCCAAATAAAGAGTCTGATTCTATAGCTACTCCCGTAATGCCATGAGAGTTGTTTTGGTTTACCCCTAGCTGCCATTCTTTTTTTGGATTTGGTACGTCCCATATCCTTAAAATGCAGTTCTGACTTCCGGTTACTAGCTCTCCATTCTGTGCCCAGGCGCATAGACTTACGTCACTGTTCTGACTCTCTAAATACCTTGGCTCTATCTCCAGTACTTTATCTATGCACTTGTGCTCCATAGAAATAGAATACTTAGATATACACTTCCTAATACCATTCTTGGTATCTGTATGCTTCTCTATATACTCCATTTCTACTCCTTTTATTACATAGTTCTTTAATCCGTTTCTATTTATTGTTGGACAATTTACTGCATCTTCAATCATGCTTTCTCTTCCAAATACATAAGCTGAATGTGTATATCCCTCTTCTATCAAATACCTATACACTAAGTAATTTAACTCTGTGCTAGTGAGTGTAATCATGAACAATAGCTACTAGTAGTAAATAAAAAATATTATTTATAAGAGATACTTACTCTGATAGGATAACTATCCTAGGACCAACCATCTGTTTTGGTACTTGGCAACAGAAGAATAAGAATATTCTATTGAAGATCCTTGTAATAATAGATCTTGTTCTTCTGATGTATTTACTTAGAATACTTTCACTTATTTCTTCTGATGGATTAGGAAGTATACTTGTGAGTATATCTGTTAGCATAGTTGTACTTCCTATGTATTTATTGGTCTGTGGTGTATTGTAGTACTCAAATATATCCTGATCATCTTCACTTGGTATATATTGATACTCTGAGAATCTGTAAGTGAAAATAGGTGTATTTCTAGCTGATGTATCTTGTGAGTCTCTTTGGGTACTTGAAGTATGTTGTAAGTGTGTTCTTGGTATTGATGTACTTATTTGTTTCAGGGATACTGCTATAATACCTAGAAGTATAATGTATCTCATAGGGTATTTAAAATTTTGCTATTTAAATAGTTATAATAAATAGGATAGGATAGATATAGATCAGAGTAAATGTATATGATAGATAGAGTGTGTTATTACTATATATAGAAATACAGTTATGATACGTAATTATTAGATATATTTGTAATTTTATATTTTTGTATTTTCAATGAAGCTAGGGACTGCTTTGAGGTATATTCCAGGAAGTGAATTGTTTATTACTAATGAAGAGATAGAGTACTATAACTCGTTAGGGATCAAGATGCTATTGATGCAGCTAATTAATGCAATTGGATTAATCACAGGTGCTTATATGTTCTGGATGGGATTTGGGTCTCTTTGTAGGACAGATGCTCCTATTGTAGTGGTGATTAGTGAAAGTATGTGTCCTGGATTTGCAGTAGGAGATATCCTATTCCTGTCTATGTGGAAGAAAGAGATTGCCCCAGGGGATATATGTGTATTCCAGCTGCAGAAGAATGATATCCCAATAGTTCATAGAGCAATAAGCATAACACAGCATAAGACTTCCAAGACCAGAGATATGGAAATCATAACCAAAGGAGACAATAACAGAGCAGATGATATAGGCTTATATTACTCTGTTGGAAAGAGGTACCTTGAGAGAAATGATATTCTAATGTATGCATATGCAACTATCCCAATGGTAGGTCTAGCAACTATCATTGCTAACAAATGGAAGATACTTAAATATGTGGTTCTGGTATTGCTCTTTGGAAGTGTGTTTCTATCAAAGGAAGAACATGTGATAAAGTATGTAAATGAGAAGAAAGACAAGAAGAACGAAGTTGATAAGAAGAAGGATAACAGTGCTACAGAGACAAAGGATAAATAAATCTAGTATTTGTAAGATGGTATCTTATTTCTCTTTGGTCTTCTTCTGTGCTGGCTTCTGGTGCTTAGAATCATAAAACTGTCCTGGGGATGACAAGACTATTTTTGGAGAAGTATCCTTAGGAAAATGAATATTTGTGTTCCAGTGAGTGTCTGATAGGTAGACTGGATCTGTTTCTATGGATGTAACTGGTGCTAGATGAGTTGGTGCTAGTGTAATGAATGTATATGTTTTCTGTGTGATACAGTGATATCCAGATAGCTCTCCTGTGCATAGATCAACTGTTAATAGAAGTATCTGTTCTTTCAGGTCTATTCCACTGTAAGTTAGCACTGGTTCATTGGTGAATGGAGTAATTGTCTGTATGAGAGCAAGTATCCTTTCTGAATGATAGGCTTTACTTTGGTTGTTCTTGTGGGGTAATAGGGCTGTTACTGTGTCTAATAGGTTATCTTCAATGGTTAATTCGAATTGTCCTGGTATGAATATCTGTCTTGGTATTATAAGTATGTCTTTGGTCTCTAGTGTTCTATTTAGATCATGTGGTAGGAGTAGTATCCCAGTTATAGGTGTTAGTGGGTCTGATATACTGATTATAGTCTGGATTATCTTATCAGATACATTAATTGTCTGTGGGTAGTTAGGTAATCCTTTTAGTGATTGTGCTGTTGTGGATAGATCTGGTGTGGATTGGTATGGGTTGAGTATTCCTGCTATCTTCACTCTTTCTGTTTGGTCTATGTATCTG
This sequence comes from Nematocida sp. AWRm80, assembly GCA_024244045.1. Lineage (NCBI taxonomy): Eukaryota > Fungi > Microsporidia > Nematocida > Nematocida sp. AWRm80. The sequence continues at coordinate 98,392 of JALPMX010000038.1, read as the reverse complement.
TTCCAGTCAGGAATGTATCTATAGTACTGTTGGATGTCTTGTCGTGTATATGTATCTGTAAATAGTATATTGATCAGTATATCAATAGTATTGGTCTTGTCTATTTGTAGTGTTCCTTTGATGTTCATTGTGTTCTTATAATAGTCTAGTATATTAGTTAGTAGGTTGTGTTCTAATAGTTGCCATTCCTTAGTGGTATAGTTTGTGCATAGGTGCTTGAGAGTATCAGTAGTGCATAGAGTACTATGTCTAAGTATTAGTACAGCTCTACTAAGAGAGTGTAGTGGATGAGTATTTGTCTGATGTGTATATAGATTGGTAATGGTTTCTGGAATAGTGTGTAAGGGTATGTCTAGCTTTGTCTCTAAGAACAGATAAGACTTTCCTGATTTGGTAAATAGTGACTTAAGTTTCTTATTGGCATATATGTATCTAATAGACAAGCGGTCTAAGATTAGGAATAGCTTGGCAAAAATAGTGGTTATCTTGGCAGTTGTATCAAAATGCACTCTGTAGCACTCTCCTGTATGAATGTTTAGTCCATAAAGAGTGTTTCCATGCATATTGACATAAATGCCATCAGGATAGTTAAACAGTTCTTTTGGTGATGTAATAACAGCTGTATTAAGTAAGCTGGATTGGTTATATCCTGTTAGGAGTGCTGTTCTTGTTTGTAGTATCTTTAGTGAACTAAGCTGACGTAATAGATCTGGTAGCTCTATATGCAGAGTGTTTAAGATAGAGTCTAGTAATGGATGTGTTGGCAGTATGGCTATCTGTGATGTGCTTAAATCCACTAAGAGAAGTATGCCTATTTTGGAATATGTTGAACTGCTCTTGGAATAAGCGCTTATAAATGCACTATTCCACTCTTCTGCTTCGTCTAGGATATCAGTGCTATCTATATCACTCCATCTTAATCTGATTGTTATCCAAAATGAATCTGTTAGTGTTGCTGCATCCTTGAAGTATCCTACAATAGATGGCTTTAGGACATTTGCATACTCTAGAGAGTTTTGGCTTCTGTAGTTGGATAGCTTTGTAATTGCATACGTGTCTACTGGAGTGGTTAGTGTGTCCGTGATTATTATATTTGATATTCTATGATTGCTCTTATTGTTATCTATAATTGTATATACTAAGTGTATAATCTCTTTATGGATGGTTTTCCAGAGTGAATCACTAAACATTTTTAGATAACTTACCTTAAGTGATGTAATGTTGCCCTTAACTGTTATTAGAGTATTGTCTATGGGAATAGGATGGCTAATTGATATATTTGTCCGATTGATAATAGGGCTCCACCAAAGAGTAAACATTCTATTTGGTATTCTGGCTCTGGTTCTTATTTGTGCTTGTGTTTGTCTGGCTGTTACTTTGCTTATATTTCCTATTAGTTGATGTGTAGATATATATTTCTGATCTATTGGAATGGATATATCTATGTCTGACTGGAGATCTAGCTGATTATTTATATTTGCATCTATGTTGAGTTCTGTATCTGCATTAGTCTTTAAATTAGTAGTGGCTGTAGATAATATTTTCCAGTTCTGTGATACAACTGGTAGAAGAGAAGAATTTGCATCTGGAAGCTTATCTTTTCTAGATATGATTTTTAATAGATTTTTCTTGTATACTTTCCACTCTACCCACTGGCCATCCATCTGCTCATCTGTCCATCTTTTGTTCTTGTTTCTTAGATATGCCTGCAATCTCCAGCCTACTCTATACTCCATGTCTACTGGCTGATTAATAAATACATGTAGCCTGGGAATGCCTGTATAATACTCAGATTGGAACTCCCTTTCTACTGCAGCTAAAATATTCATTTTATCTTCTATATTCTCTCTACTGCTTATAAATGCATCAATTCGTTTATATAACACATCTGACTGCTCTATCTCCCCTGTCCAGGAGCGTATAGTAGAGTAAAGAGCTTTAAATGACAGTAGGTTTAGACCTCCTTCTGACTTATCTGTATATAGTAGCTGGTTAGGTAGCCTACTCTTTACTTGTGTATTTAACTGGCCTAGTATGCATCTATGTATTGTGTATTCTGATCTACTAATTAGGTCCATAAACTCCTTGGTTATACCGTTCCTGAAGAATAGGATTGTTCTGAGTATTAGCTTATTCCATCGTTGCGAAATAGTATAAAAGGATCCTGAGACAGAGTTCTGTACTATCCTAGATATTTCTTGTTTAAATTCATTCATTGTCTGTTCTGTAGACTGTATAGCTAGTTTTTTATGTGTTATACTAAGTAGTATACCTGCTAGCTCTATGTGTACTGGTAGTGAGTCTATACACTGAACAATTGGTCTTATTAGTGATGAATAGTCTGTTTTTGCTGTTTTGTCTGGTCTAATTGAATTGTTGCACTCTTTAGATATGATATTCTGATCTATTCTATTTGTACTCTCTATTTCTAGATTGCTGTCTGTTAGTCTATTGACGTATTCTTGTAGTTGTGTTTTTTGGTGCTCTAAAAAAGAAATGTGATCTTTTTTGTATTGGGGCACAGGTTTGAATTGATCCAGAGACAGGCCAGGAACAGAAATGCTTCTTTTGACCAGAAGACCAATTAAATAAAGTGTGCTTAGAGGAGAGGCACTTTGAATATTCTTATGTAGATTATTATAATCTGGTACTAGTAGAGTAGCTGATTGTTTCTCTGTAGATGAATATGTGCATTTATATGTCATAGGAATATGATCTGTATATAAGGTATAGGCTGTGGTACCACATCGAATGTATCCTATCACATCAGGGCCTATAGACAAGCTATTTGATGATTTATAGCGATTAATAATAGATTTCAGATCATTTGTATTAGAGGAAGCAGTAATAGTATCCATACTAAGTATATTAGTGGTTGGGTAGAGTATCTTATCAATAAAAGATAGAATATATTCGGCTAGAAAAGGATATAGCTCTAAACCTTCAAATAGTCCTACTCTGTTGACGTATTGGATGTTTTTATAAACTATAACTGATTTGAGTCTAGTAATTATGTATTTGGCTATTGCTGGACTTGCAATAGTTACCAGTTGTAGATATAGCTGGTTATGACTTACAGACTGCAGTAGAGCTGAATAGTCTGTTATAGATATATAGGATACTCTGTCAATAGTATGTGTATGCATTTGTCTAAGGTATGTTTTTAGTTTATCTCCTATCTTGATAATTGTTGCTGGCAAAGGAGTTTCCTCTGTTGGCAGTGTGTTTGCTGATAGTATTTTTATTTGACGAGAGTGATACCAGAGCAAGGTATTTAAAAATTTATCCGTAACCTTATCTTGTATCTCAGATGTATAGATTGGCTGTCCCTCTAAAAGAGATAGTGTAAAAATACTAGCTGACTCATTAGACATGCTATTTCTACTCGATTGGATAGACATCTGTATCTGGTCTAATATATGTGGTAATCTTCTTTGTGCTTGTTTTAAATACTCTAGGTCCTCTATATCACGTCTTCTAAGTCTATAGTTGTATTTTTTAATTAGATCCCTAAGACTGACATCTAATAAAGAAAGCATTGTCTTTCTTGGATATAGATTAAAACAGAGTATAGTATTATTTACACTGTCTAGTACAGGTATTTCTTTATCTAATTCACTTTTCTTGTCTGTTTTAATGTATGTGCCTATCATAGCTTCTTGTTCTTCTTGGTTGGAAGTATAATCTAGCTCTATTTGCTTCTTTATTTTCATATGTATTCTTAGCATCTTTGCTTGTACTCTGTCTATTTGTTTTTTATCTGTCAGTTTGGACTGGGATAGTGCTTCCCAGTTATCTAGTGCATCTGTTATCCAAAATAGTGCTTGTTTGGACACCTGTTCAATGATTGCTTTGTTCATTGTGTTTGATAGGTGCCTGGGGATTAGTTTCTTTGAGAATAGGTTTGTTCCTACTGGGATATCTTCTTTCCAATACTTCCAGCTCTGATGATACTTTTGGCAGAGTACCGGAAGTAGTTTACTGGATAACCCTGGTATTCTTTCTTTTACTTTTGTAATTAATTCTTGCACCTGCTCTCTGTCTCTGTTTGAGTCTGTTCTTTGTTTGGTAATTGGCTTCTTTCTATTTTCTCTGCCATTTATTCTTCTAGAGACGTATCCAGCTAGCCTGTCTGTTAGTATTTTAGAAAGACCCTGTACACACATGCACCAGATAGACCATGACTCACACCAGAGAAGTGTATATGGAAATGAGTACTTAGATTGCATTTCAGTTAGTGCTGCTAGTATGCTCTTTGTTTGTAGGATCTGCTTCATTGTGGTATATTTGTATTTATAGATTCCAGTGATGGTGCCTATAGACGAAAAAAGATCCATCAAATGACGCATATATTCTTTTCTGGAAAGACTTTTCTCTTGATACTTTTCTGTTAGATTGGCTAGTGCTTCTAATAGCTTAATCAATTCTCTGACTGTGCAGTAGGAGGTTCCCATTCGGCTCTTTTTCTTTTCTTTGGTTGTTATAGGTCTTTTCTTAACTAGTCTGTTATCTTCATTTACTTGCAGATAACTTACTTGTTTCTCTTCTAGAACATAGTTAAGTATTCTTCTGGCTAGTAAAGTAATCAGCTTAGTTAGCTTGGTCCATTCTATTGTGCTATAAAAGTCTGGTTCTAGTCTTATTTGTCTTATGCTTTTGCTGTTGATATATTTGTCTTGAACATCTGTGGTTTTGATGTTATTGAGTATGACATCATTATGGACAATATTTATATTTTTACTGCTATTAGGTATACTATTAGATTCACTAGAAACTCTTCTTGATTTTCTGTTCTTCGAAGGCTTTCTAACTATTACTTCTATTGTTTCTCTTGCCTGTATTGTGTCTGTAAGATACTCTTTTACAATGTCCTTTAAATACTCCTCTGATGAATCTAGTATAATTTTAGGTCTACTTACGTCATTTAACTGATTCTTTTGTGTGAGTATTGGAAATAGTGTCTTGTTTGACTCTGAGTGTTCTAAGTATATTTGTCTGTTGCTAATGCTCTGTAGTGACTGAATATAGTCATTGAGAGTGTGCTTCTTTCTTTTATATTCTATCTGATCGTGGTCTATAGTATTTAATGTATGCATCCAATTACAAATGTATCTTATTCTACTCTCTGTGTGCACTCCTTTTACCTTTAGAACTAGTCCGTTAACAGTATATGTGCACTTGAGTAATTTGTTATCCTCCCAGGGCATAGGAAATGTCTGTAAGAGAGAAGAGATTATCGATGGTAACACTGGTAGGCCCTTTAATAAATGCGCTTTGTGCTTCTTGGCCGGCTCTCTTAAGATTTGTTCTAAATACTGCTCTGGTGCCTCTACTGGTCCTTTGTGCATTTTGACAAGAAAAACCAGAACAGAAAATAAATAATGACTTAGTTTGTTTTTAGTAGCACTTTTTATTATTACGTCATATTCACTTGAAGAAGAGCCAGCCCAGTCATATCTTCCGGCTGTGGTATGCCCATTAAAGAGAGAACAGTAGGAGCTACATCTGCCAGAGAGTACTCAGGTAGTTGATCATCCTTAATATGTGTTATCTTAGAAGAAATAGCACTGGCAGGAATAGATTTACTAGGCACTATAATTAAAGGCACCGGGTTTGTTGTATGCGATTTAATAGGCCCTTTGTCATCCTCCATCAACTCAGCATTGCCATGATCAGCAGTAACTAGTAGGGAATAGTTATATTGTTGACATGTTTGATATATCTGGTTTATCTGCTGGTCTATGAAAGTAACAGCGGCCTTTGTGGCTTGTAGGTTACCTGTGTGCCCAACCATATCTGCATTGGCATAGTTGCATAGAACAAAGTCAGTGCCAGAGGAGATAGAGTCAATTACAGAAGCAGTTATTTTGGCTGCTGACATTTCAGGTGCCTGGTCGTATGTGGCTACTTTTGGACTTGGGTGTATTATTCGTGTCTCATTCGGTAATACTCTTTCCTTACCGCCATCAAAGAAGAAGGTCACATGAGCAGACTTTTCTGTTTCTGCTATTCTGGCCTGGGATAGATTATTATCTGCAATGACATCACCAAGAAGATGGGCTATTTCTGGTCTCTCAAATAAAATTTCGTTTGTATTCTGTTCTTTGGTTACTCTTGTCATTGTGTATATATTGGTGTGCTGTGATAGCATAGCATAGATCTGTTTCATCCTATCTACCCTAAAATTACTAGTGATCAGAGTATCTCCCTTATCTATCTGAGCACCTGGAATAGCAAATGGTTCTATAAACTCATCTGTTATACCGTTGGAATAGCACTGCCTAATGTAGGTCTCTATTTGAGTATGCGGGGGTGTTTGTGAAGATACTTCTGATAGTTTAGTCATTAGTGCATCAAATGCTTTTTGTGTCCTTTCTTCTCTTTTGTCTCTGTCCATAGAGTAGAACCTTCCAGATACCGAGCCTATGCTTACATTCTTATCCAATAACGGTATTATCTCATTTAGGTAATTCAGGTATACAGATGGTCTAGTGTCTCTGCCATCAGAAATTGTATGAATGTATACATGATCAGAGTACAAAGAAGCTATTTTGGAAAGGGATAGAATATCCTTCCAATGACCATGGATATTACCATCTGAGAGTATACCTAGAATATGCACTCTTTTCTTGTGCTCTGAGAATATTTGCTTGTGTATTCTTTGTACTTGGTTGTCTTCAAATGCCTTTCTGATCCTAAGACTGTCTTGTAAAACTACTCTTCCAGCTCCAATGGTCAAATGGCCTATTTCTGAATTACCCATCATAGTATCACTGGATAGACCTACATGTGTGCCATGTGCATAGAGAAGTGTGCTATAATACTTGTTCTGAAGAGTATCCATACAGTTAGTATTAGATTCTTCTATGCCATCTTTAATAGCTTCTGATCTATTTATAGCATTCTTCTGATTGAATCCCCATCCATCTAAAACAACAAGACAGCACTTTGCTAGTGTTCTTCTATTTTCACTAGGATGCATTATTTTAATTATCATTCAATTATATTATACTCTTGTCATAGTCTATCAATTATATACTTTAATACTTATACTAATTACGTCACTTATACCAATGATATATTCTTATGTATTATAATTCTATATCATATACTATCTATGCCCTATACTATCTATCCTAAGTATCTCTTCTAATTATGTATATATCTATATTAATCAGAAGAACTATCTAATTACCATAGGGATATTTAATTAGATAGAGTGCTCTGAATAGGGTAAATTTAATTAAAGGATTTATTTGTATTAATATATTATGATAGTAGTCAATCTAGGGCCAGTAGACCAATCTGGTAGAAGCATAAATATATGCAGAGTCCTAGCAGGGAATACTAGATTGAATAATGCACTGGAGAAGAATATCCCAGAGAAAACAATCAAAATGATCACTTATACCGGTATCAGAAATATAAAGATCAAAGAAGAATCAATTCTATTTAAGTATATCCTTTATCTAGACTGCAATAGTACCAATGCATTCTTAAGATATTTACTGCTATTTATAAAGCTGGTATATATTGTAGTATCAGTTAGTATTCTAATAGTAGAACATAAGATAGAGCTAATAATTAATAGAGTATTATTATATATCAATACTACAAATATAGAGCATACTTATGCCAAGAGTAAAATAGAAGATACTACTGAGAGCTATGATGAAGTAAAGTATAGTAGTATAATAGATAATAATAAGAATATATATCAGACAGGAGAGTTTACAAAGCTAATAGAAGAGCTAGACAACTACAACAAGACAGATATGGCTAGTCAGGAGTATAAAAATATATCTAATATATTTGATAATGACGTAAGTGATATAGATGACATAAGTAGCAGAGACAAAATAGAAAGAGCAAAAAAGACAAAGGAGAATAAAACAGAAATAGCAGATAAGAACAATGAAGTATTTGAGTTTTATACTTTCTGTCAGGCAATAGAAGGCGTGGTACTATTTGTAGCACCACCTACACCAACAATACTATTTCCTATGCTTCTGGCTAAAGTACTGGGAATGAAAGTGGTAATTGACTGGCACAGAATAGAAGCAAATAAGCCCAGTCTATTTGAACAGCTACTTAGTAAGCTAGCTGACTGTAATACTGTGGTTGTATCTGAAATGGAAAGACTCTTTAAAGAGAACAAGATAGAAAGAACAGTCTTACTGACTGATATTCAGCTAACCAGACAGGCATCAGCTCAAATGGGTATTGATGAGGAAATTCCTGAAAGAGCGGAGTATTTCAAGTATCTCAGGGAAAAGTATCCAGAATACAAAGAAAGGCTATCTAACCTAAACCTAGCAGACAAAATAGGCGTCTGTAGCACTAGCTATTCAAAGGAAGAGAATGTTGATGAGCTGCTTAAAGCACTGGATCATATATCGCCTAGCACAACAGGCATTCTATTCATCACAACAAAAACCCCTATCAGCTATACTCATCCCAGAATAAGAATAGTTCAGGTTTTCTTGGACTATCCAGACTACATACAGCTTCTGCAAGTGTCTGATTTTGGTATCTCAACCCATCAATGCAATTATGACTTTCCATTGAAAATAGTTGACTATTTGAACTGTCACTTGAAGGTGCTTTCTCATCCCAGCACACCAGTGCTCTCCGACAGCCTATTAGAGTCAAGCATAACTAGATACACGGATAAAAACAGTCTATTAATAGAATTAAATAGATTATATAGTCATAATTCACAATCTGCTTAAGATCATATACGGTTAATAAATCAGCATATAATTATTTATTGCTATATGATGTAATAATGGCGTAATAATTAAAAGAATTAAAATATTAGCACTGTTAGAATAAGAGAATATAAGAATGGTATAATAATACAATATATTACTTAGTACTAGAAGAGCTATCAGATGGTATATAGGCTGGACAGGGCAATGGAGGGTTTAGTCCTATCTGTCTATCTTCTTCTATCAGATTAAGTGTGCTACTTAAATTCTCAATAAATTCAGTGCATCCTTTTAGCTCTTTCAGTAGTTTGTGTGTTACTTTGAACATGGCACATGTTTTTTGCTTCACAGATATCAATTGGAAAACAGGCACAGATATTTCTATGTCCAGATGATGGTAGTAGAAGTTATCAAAAAGATTTTTCTCTTCATTATTACGTAATGTTTTATCTGTTAGTTGCATTATTGCTCTCTCAAAGAAGTAGAGAATATTATAGTATTGCCTGTACTCAAGATTATGCACAGCATCATGAGGTTTAAGCAAAGCAATATCCTCTTGATCTTGTTCTGACATTCTTATTACATTCTTCTTGGCTATGATCCTTACATGGTTGTCTCTTCCCTGGGCCACTATATGCTTGAAGTACAATGGATAGAATACGATATCCTTATAGGGAGAGACAAGAATACAACCTACATTCTTTATCACAAAGAAGTGCTTTGAGATATTAGAAATATGAATAGAGCAGCTAGAATTTTCTACCCACAATACAGTGTTATCTATTGCTATGCTAAACCCTCTACCATGGTACACTGGTATGTATATCTCTTTGTTACGTGTGTATGGGGAGTAGTCCTGGCTTACTCTGAGAGGGAAGACAGTTGAGGTCATATGAATTACTGCTGCAAGTATTTTGTGTGGGTCTTTTGGGAAAGAGCCAATTTGAATAGAGCTTTGGCTGAGACTGTCTTTGTCTTTATCTGGGTTTATCCCTGCATTGGCTAGGCCTAGAGTAAAGAGAAGAGGTTTGCTCTGTTTATAATGCTTCTTTTCTAATGGATATTCTTCAAAATATAGCTCTTGAATGTGTTTTAGTTCTGGTTTGACACTAGTGACGTAATAATTTTTGGCATGTTTAAATACGGTATTAGGAGGGTGTCTGTATTTTGTATAAGTTAGCATTTTGCTTGCGCCTGCACTTATCAGACTAGCAATCTCCTCCGGCAATGCGCGATATAAAGTCGGTTTAAATAACTTGCATTCGCCATAATTAAACTCATCTGGTATGTTGGCTAGTATTTCAGAAACTTTTTCAAACGATTTTGTAGCCCACAGATTAGTTCTGAGGTCATAAGGATTTTGCATCTTTATAGTATGATGTATTATAGCATTGTCAGATGGGTGGAGGCCTATCTTGTCTGGAACCATATTAGGCAGATATTTTATCAGGAATCTTTGGGGTTCTGGTTCAAAAATACACTTAGTTTGCGCAGCTTTTGATGCATTTATAGGATCCTTATAAACTTCGGGACTAAGACGAGAATTCTTTAAGCCTGGTCTAGCCACTACTTCAGTAGACATTTGGCTAGTGGAAGCAGTCTGGCCTATTATGTTAAGTGGCAAACTGATAGAAGAAGTACGTCTTATAGCATTATTAGTAATTTGATTAGGCTGAGATCTGGTATAGGTTCTTCCTGAATGATAACTATAAGAAGAGGCTCTATCTGATAAATAAGGATATGAATTAAAGTGCGGTCTAGGTAAAGGATTATGTCCATTTAGTGAGTGTGTATGTGGATGGAAAGGGCTGTTTCTATTGTGATGATGTGGTGGGCTAGAAGAGTTATTGTGTGGATTGGGAGACGTATGTATGGAACTGTTACGCTGGTTGTTAGGAATTAAAGTTGGTTGTACAGGCAGTACAGGTTGTGTAGATGTATTATTGCCAAAATCATCAAATATGTCTCGTTTAAAGTCTATTATCAGGCCTATTGCTTTCCCTAGTATTCCACCGATGATAGGTATTTGTGTGATCTGTGACATATATGCCGTTATACAGACTAGACCCACAATTATTAGAGAGAGTAAACAGTTTTTAAGTGCACATGATCCTATTACGAATGCTACTATTCCTAATGGTATGGAATAGTCTTGGTAAATAGAAATAGAATAAAGTATAGTGCCAAATATCACCATTAATACAGCTTGTTTTATGTGTTTGCTTGCGGACATACAGGTTTAGCATTCCTTTCATTATATGCTTTATTGCGCGGGAGTATTCCCGGGATCTATGCTTTGAAATCGCTTTATATTTATCTTCATCTCATAGTCTTGTTTTGTGATATGAGTCACTGGCACTTATAGATTATAGAGTATAAAAATATATCAAGACAATATTTTCCTCTAGAACCTTATCAGTGCTTAAAAGATCTGCCGATAAGGTTTATAGCGTACAGGATGCTTACTGTAGTGTTTATATAAAGACATTTATATAATTTCATATAGAGTAAGCATATCTGTATCATTATAGAATATATCATAAATAGATAGTATACTGATGCATCTATAAAAGAATAATCATATCATTGCAAGCAAAGTAATGTGATTTACAGGATAATCTATTTTAAATTCAAAAGTATTTTGTAAAGTGCAAAGAATGAAGTATCTAAGACGCAAGTTTGCAATGGATCTTTTAGGCTTTAAGTCGGTAGTGATAAAACGAAACAAAGGCTGTCTAGGCACTACAAAAGAAAAATTCTTTTATTTTCGCATGGAGCACCCACAGGAAACCAACTGGAGACTTGAAGTAACCGAAGAGCATTCGTATGTTTATGTGCTGCAGCGCATATATAAAGACATAAAAGTAGAAATAGGCAAAGATATGGACAACCTGCTGACTACTCCAGAGAAAAAGAAGGTCAAGGGAGTAGGAAAAGCCATAAATCAGTTCCTTTCTTACCAAGGAGTCTCAGAAGAGACACAAAAGCGCATATCTGAAATAGTCAATCTCAGAGCACAGCAGCTTATAGCCTACACCCCCAAAGGAGAGCTAACAGACATAGATACTGTTATAGCTATCTCCAAAATAAGAAAGTTCCTGATAGAAGACCAGATAACCAATCAGTCATCCAAATTATCTGATGACGTAATTAACAAACTAATCAAAATACACACACAGTACCAGTCTGGATACTGTATGCTATCCAAATATCCAGTTATCCCAGAGAAGGATATTAAAGCCATACCAGAGTTTTACAAGGTGATAATTATGTCAGGATGCATAGATTCAATAATAGATCATCCAGATGCAGACACTCTATTCATAGAGAACGTAGACTTTGTGAAGGAAACTAGAACAATAGTCAGCGGACTAAAAGGCAAGTTTGAAAAAGATCATCTAGTAAACCAGATCTGTCTATTCACACTCAATTTAAAACCAGTTATGTTCAAGGGCACTGAATCATTCGGAATGATACTCTTTGCCAAGGACAAAGAAACACAAAAAGGAACAGTTGTCTTTGCCAAAACAAATGGGCAGAGACTGCAGCTGAAAGATTATCCTTTAGATAGTTTAGTCCCTCGAGCACTTACCATAGGCAACTGTTCCAAGAAAACCATCGATACCTTCTTCTCTAAAATATCAGTGTCCAATGGTAAACTACAATACAGCGATCTAGATACGGTCATTGCCACTGAGACCATAGTTGTGCCAGGAGTAAATAATGGAACTATCTCTTAGGTCAATTGAAGGCTTTTGCTATCGTGTTCCTGTAGCAATAAACAGACAATCAGTATTAGAATTGATTTGATATCTTAAACGGCAATTAGATAAGTATTTGGATAGATGGTATTCTAGGAGATTTATTAGGCTGCAAAGGCATCAATCCAGGCTCTTTTTTCATCTTCTCCCAAAACAGCTGTGGGTGTGGTCTTAAACAAGCTATCAATAACGACTATTTCAGTGCTGGTAGTCTTATCCCCAACAAAACAGGTAAAGTCATTAATTACCACTCCTGAGCCTATGACATCAACTCCTCTATTAACTGTTCCTGGTATCACCCTGATGTTTAGAAGCTCTGATAGCTCAGCTACCTCCTCTGCTGTTGTCTTTGATCCTACCATCATTGCAGTGTTATTCATTACTGAGTATGCTCCTATTAATCCATTGTCTTTTAGATTGTACTTAAATACATCTACTCCCAATACATCAGCTACTACTTCAATTGTCTCAGTAGATACATCTGAGTGCACCAGAGCAGAATGGTCATTGCATACCATTACATTGCCAAGTGCATTTAGTCTCTCATCTATTCTTCTTACTCTAATTTTCTCTGGAAGCGAATTTCTTATGTGCTGCAGCTCCTGGTCTGTGGTGGTAGAGGATACCAGTAGCCCATGCGAATTTCCAACTGTTTGTGAGCCAACCATCTTAATACCATTAATACTGCACTGTACTACAGGTATGTTCAATGCTTCTTCAAAAGCAGAGACAAATCCAGTGCTATCTGTAGCTGCTACCAATGCATACATATTTGTCAGTCTGCTGTATGTGCCTATGTCACTTGATCCTTCAAAGTGTATTCTGTTACTCATAAAAAATTTTCATTTACTTGCTTTATTTAGATGAATGCTTCAAAATAGTCATTTTCCAAGAATCCTTTAGAAAAGAATCTCTTGTGCATTTACACGAACATCTTATTTTCGATAGTATTCATAGAACTTATATAGCTCATTTTTAATCATGTCCACCTCTGAGAAAGGTACCTGGTCTGCTTTCATGAATATGACTGTTTGGAGGAATAGCATAGCCCGGAAGACGTATTCTGATAAGGATGGCCTTTGGTCTTTTTCCATTTCATTCCCAAGAGCCTCTGCATTAAAGCATCTAGGGCAGTAGGATTTCTTTCTGGTCTTCTCATCTAGTATTTCAGCTGTTGTCTGTGTCTCGCTGTGTATATTGCAGATGAGAATGCCTCCAAGAATGGATTTGAGTCTGAAGAGAAGGAATAGGAACTCTTGTGTCCATTTGGATTTGTCCCTGGGGGATTTCTTTTTGGGATACTCATGGAAGTCCAGAGAATAGTATTCTTTAAGCGTATATACTCCTACAGCCGCTTGAGAAGAAGACTCATCTAATGGATCAGCTGCATTCTGCTCTGTTTGTTCCAGGCTTTCTGACAGCGCTTTTTTCTCGTCTAGCAATGATAGCCTGTCAACTGTCCATTTAAAGAACTTCTCAAATGCAGCAGGATCAACTGAAGAGACAGATACGCCATATCCAGAGTTCTCTAAAGAGTCGAGGATACTTTCTAGTTCTTCTCCATGGGCATTTATAGAAATTGGATACGGATCATTCTGTTGGCTGTCACATTCATCTGTGCTGCTATTGTAATACTCTTGTCTTGGAAGTACTTCTGGCTTGGGACCGGGCAATTCTAAGTGCGGAGGCAAGTTACTAAAAGTAGAAAGATGCAATAAAGTGGCAGAAAGCGTATTTGGTACCTTTACGCCCCAGAACGATGAAATGGAAGTCTCTCCAAGTGCACTCATTTCAAGTGAGTGTCTTGGCCGTACTGGCGGTCTACTCCAAGGATTGTCCTCACTGCATTCTTCTGAGTCTTCTATGCTATCGTATCCATAGATCATTCTTTCAATAATCTTTCCTTTTTCTTGCTTCTTCTTCTCTATTATGCTATTGATTGTCTCTTTTCTCTTCTTTTGGAAATAAGATCTGACTGACTCAGAAGGATCTTTGTTTTTTAAGTACTCCTTGATCATTTTGTGGTACTCCTTTTTCCAGTTGCTCAAAGGGGCCTTTGCATACACTTTTAGGTAAGCATTGATGAAAGAAGCTTTTTTTAGTCCGTACTGCGATACTGCATTTAGCAAATGCAATCGTGTTGTTGTGGTCCACATTATAACGCCGCGGTAAAAAATTTTGCTACTCATTATATATCTTGTAAGTTAATCTATTCCCGAAAAGGAAATAGTCTTATAAATCATCAATCACAGTATTTAGAGCACTGCTATCCCTTCCGGCAGTGTCCTAGATCGTTGGAAAAGTTCTATTTAGTCAGAGAAAAACTTTTAGAAAATACAATGCACATATTACAAGAGACACCAGTAGGATATGCACTCTTTAAAGAATCGCCGTTAGAGATAGAAGAGCTCTTTAAGTTTAATGATACAAAGAGTGCCATTGAATCACATAGTTTAGCCAATGAGGGACAGCTTCCTGAGTATGTCTTAGAAGGTCTGGTACAGAAAGGCATAAAACAGCTGGGAGTATCCAATACAAAGGTGAAAGGATGCTTGGAAGAGTACTTCCAAAAGAATGGAAAGACAATCAAAATCATTTTATTGGAAGAAATAGAAGAAACAGTTAGACAAATACACAAAAGACTTCCAGAACTACTAAACATCTCAGAAAAAGACTTAGCTAGATCTTCTTTGCTTCTGGCACATGCACTCTCCCGGGAGAAACTAAAACTGACTCCTTTGCAGCTGGATCTAGTTCTGGTACAGACAATCAAAGTACTGGATAAACTAGATAAAGACATCAATAACAAGTTCATGAAGATCAAAGAATGGTACTTAATGTACTATCCCGAACACGATCAAGGTGATCACACTAACCAAGAGTATCTTGATGAGATATATTCCAGATTTGACATGGATGTAACAGATGATCTTAAGAAGGCTAACGAACAAGGTCTAGGAGGAGAAATGGCCAAAGAAGACCAAGATCTACTTAAAGACAGTATGCACTCAGTCCTCCAAATGTATGGAGCCAGAGAAAAGCTACAGGAGAATTTACATGCAAGAATGGTCCAGATAGCCCCAAATCTACTAGAGCTGGTAGGTGATCACATGGGTGCCAGACTAATAGCACACGCAGGCTCTCTTTCCGAACTAGCTCGTAAGCCAGCCTCTACCATACAGGTCATGGGCGCAGAAAAAGCTCTATTTAAGGCACTCAAAGAAAAGAAGAGTACTCCAAAGTACGGCTACATTTATAACACAACCTACATTGGCCAGGCACCACAGAGCATTAAAGGAGCCATAGCCAGGACACTAGCCTCAAAGATATCTCTGGCTGCCAGATGCGATATGTACGAGGAAGACAAGACAGGAGAATACGGCAAGAAAGTCAAGCACCAGCTACTTTCTCGTATCGAAATACTCAACAAGAAGGCTTCTAAGACAAAGTCATCCTCGCAACCAGCACGCACAGACAAATTTGCCTTTAAACGACCACAGCCAGCCCCACTCTCTGCCTCCAGCAAAAGACACAAAGACTAATCCACTAGAAATGACAGTGTCTTAATAAATCGCGATCTATCTTCTTATTTTCCTCTCTTATCTCTTGTGGTCTACTTTGTTTTCTGATCTTCTGATCTATTTGACTATCTACTCCCATTCTAGTGATATCTTAAGTATATCTAATAGATTGTTTATGTATCTTTATTGGTCTTTAGTCTCTGTTATCTCTCTAACAGATGTATCTATTGCTGGTATACTCTATTGGTATATTGATATAGTCTTATAGGAGTATACTGATATACTGTAGTATTGATATACTCTCTGATCTGATACTCTGATGTATTAGAGTATGATAGTACTACATACTAAGATATATCTTTGTATTGGTTACTGTTATCTATGATTAATATATGCTATTATCTATTGTAGATTAATAGTATTGGTTCTATGTTGGTGGTAGAATGATCTTTTCTATCTTTATTCCTGCACTGTTACAGAGTATTGCATGTTTGTGTTGTACTAGTGGTACTGTCTTGATACATTCTATTATCCCATCGTATTTGAGCGTGCTAATTGGATTTGTTTCTAGGCTGATTATTCTATCAAAGTACTGGTAGGTAAACTCTGGATGGAAGTAAGTAGGAATAGAGACTAGACAAATAGCACTGCTACATCTGATTATTCTTCTTAGTTCATATAAGAATGTGTCTATTTCTTTTTGGGATAGATTCCAGAGAGGAGAGAATAAAGAGGAGATAGATACCCTGGTGGTACTATCTACTTCTTTACTTAGTCTTTTGAGTATTTCTTCTGTGGTGGTAACTGGAATAGATACTATTTCATCTGTTTTCTTATGTTCTTTTTTGAAATTGTATTTTCTAGCGTCTGAGATAGTTCCAGTACCTTTTACTTCGGAAGTATTTTTTGTGTGTAGCATCCGATTGTACCTCCAGGCTATTGGAGAAGTACTGCTTACTTTTATTCCGTCGGTGGTTTCTGAAATACTCTCAGGTGGTGATAGCACTGGGTTGTCTAAGGATATATGGACTACTTTATCATTTTCTTCTAGTCCTTGTGATAGAAATATCCTGTGGATTCCCAGGTGGTACTTTACATCTTCATTCTGCTCTAGCAAAAGGATGTCTCCTAGATTGATACCTTCATTTAATAGGATATCTAAGCCTTCTATTCCAGTGCTTTTCTGTTTCTTGCTGCTGTTTATAAATGATTTGAACATATTGAACAGAAAAAATATTCTTCTAAAATATTCCTTCTTTCCTTTCCTGCATTCATTTGCTTTGGTGGTCTAAGCTGCTTGTTCTTCTCTTCGTCTTTGCGGCTGGTTTGAATGGAGATGATTTTCTATTTAAAGATTATTTTGTAAGCTTATTTTAATAAATTCATTTGGGAATAGAGTTCAATTAGTAAGTAGTTCTTTTTATTTATAATTACCAGGTTGTATTTTATTCTCAATTAGGAAATACTTAAAGCTAAATACTATAAAAGTAGTATTTTTTTATTTAGCAATGGAACCAATAGAACTATACTTCAGGAAATACAAACAGGCACTACCAAAACAAGCAGTACTACCACAACTACCATTTGAGTACACAGATATAGAAGCAGTGATGAACAAAGAACTATTATCCTTGCACTATGAAAAACTACACCAAGGATATATAGACAGGTACAATGCAGGCCTACAGAAACTAAAACTAGAAAAGCTAGAGGATATAGATACAGAAGAAGAAAAAGCACTTTTATTCGACCTAGGAGGATATATTAACCACTCTTTCTTCTGGCTATCTCTAGGACCAAAATCAGCCCATCCAAAAGAAATACCTACTACAGAAGAACCACCAGCACTAAACTCAGAAGATATTTCAACAGAACTAAAAGACCTAATACAAACATCATTCACAACCCTATCTAATCTTTACAAAGAAATAGCAGCAAGCATAAAAAGGATAAGGGGATCAGGATGGATATGGCTTCTATATTATCCAAAACAGAAAAGACTAGCCATCGATATAACAATGAACCAAGACTTCCCAACAGAAGGAGTACCTTTACTAAACATAGATCTATGGGAACATGCATATTACCTTCAGTACAAAGTAGATAAGCTAAAGTATCTTAAAGCAGTCTTTTCTATTCTCAATTGGAAATATGCCTCTGAGAGAGTATCCCAAGCCAATAAGCACTCAAAGTAATTGTTTAATAGAAATACTTCTTATTAAAAGACTCTTTATCTAAACTACTTCTAGTTAGACTACTGCTACCGTTACTATTAGTTAACTGTTACTATTGGTTATTGCTAGTTACTATTACTATTACTATTGATTAAGGTAATTAGGCTAGTTAGGCTAGTTTAATACAGTGTTAACTTGGACTATTTCTATAAATATTAATTATTTGTGTTTTTATTTAGCAAATGGAATTAGAGCTGTATTTGGCTTATAGACATGATAACTTAGAAGAGAGTACACTGTTGTTAATAGAGTATATATTTCAAAGGACACCTTCTCCTAGTGTATTTTATCTTTTGGTTAAGACACTCCTCCTGAACAATAACTATGAGGCTATTAAATGGATAGTAAACAAGAAGAAGGAGTATTATGAGTATGAGGGAGTAAAGAAGATATATGTTGAAGCATTAAAAAGACTAGGTTTATTATCGGAAATAGAACCAGTTACAATAGCGATAGAAAAACAAATAGAAGAAATAGATCAAACAGAGTATACTCCAATACATCCTAGATCTACAGCGTTGTACTATCAGGTACTAACACAGAAATCAAGTAAAGATAAGCTATTAATGATACAAGAAGCATTAGAAATAGACGAAAGGAATCTAGAGCTACTAATTTACATGAGCAATAATTACAATGAAGAACACTTAAGAGCATTTGTGAACAAGGTAGAAGACTCAGAGCTACAGTACATTTACAACGAGATACTCTTTAAGAACACAGAGCATTTCAATATATTCTTTAAGGACTTTATTTCTCCTTATACCTGCTGCAAGATAGGAAAGAGTCTATTTAACATGAGAAGAACAAATGAATTATTTCAATTGGCACAGCATATGGTAATGCTCTATCCAAAGAATAGTACTACTTATATGGTAGCAGGAATGTACTATTTACTAGCCAAGAAGTATAGTGATGCAAAGAGATCATTATTTAAGTCCTTACAGATAAATAACTCTTCAGGAGTATGCTGGTTACTTCTAGGACACTGTTTAGGGCTACTTTGTGAGTGCATTAATGCCATAGGAGCCTATGAGAAGGCAGAGATGTTCTTGGAGGAGAATTATATGGCTAGTTTAGGAGTAGCCTTAGAACATCATGGAATGAGAAACTATTCCAGGGCAGAGGAGAAGTACTTAGAGATAAAGAATGAATATGGATTAGATAAGTGTTTTAATCCGTATATAGCCTTGTTAGTCTCGCAGGAGAGATACGATGAGGCACTGATGCTTTTAGAGGATCAGAGAGAGCCATTAAGACCAGAGACACTTCTTTTAAAGAGCTTCTGTCAGTTGTTCCAAAAGAGCCAGGAATGCAAAGGGAATACAACGACAAACAAATTACCATTTATAGACCAGAGAGATATTACGTCAGAAACAAGATCAGAAGAAGGTGTAAGTACTCTGATTAATGCGTCTACCAGAGAAAGACCTGTTTTTGGATCGGCAGAATATCAAATGCCAAGTAAGCCAGTAATACAGTTTCCTAGTTCTACCAATTGTCATTTAGCACTCTCTCACCTGAAGAACATTGATGTCTCTTGTTCTCCTAAGCTCAGAAGCAAATACTATCTTCTCAAAGGATATATTTATCATATCCTCAAAGAGTACTGCAATGCAATAGAATTCTATCAGTTAGCTATTCTAGATCCACTAAAGCCACTAGGAGGTCTGATCAATGATCTACTAGAGCTAGCAATGAAGAACTCTTTAGAAGATGACAACAAACAGTTAGTGGTTCAGTATATAGATGACATATTTGATTTCCTAGACCTACAATCAAATGTATCTCTAAAGATATAAGGTATCTTATCTATTGTCCTATTATACTGATATACTCTACCATAGTGATCTATTACATCATATAGTACTATGCTTATTCTCTTTATTTAGAATAGTTAAATACATCTTTGTTAGTCTATGTGGTTACTCAGTTAAATAAATTGATAGTTTGTATTTGTGTAAGGGTATATGGTTAGGGTATCCTAGTGATAGCTACTATAGATGCTACTGTTATCTATTATATTACTATATTAGGAAAATATAAATATGTCAAATAGATATTTTTTAATGAGTGCAAGCAACAGAGAAGATACTCCACTAGAAACAAAACCATTATTTATTGTGGTGGAGGGAATAGATCGAAGTGGTAAGAGTACCCTGGTCAATGGTCTATGCGATGAGTTAAAGAGACTAGGACTAAACATAAAGAAAATCAGGTATCCAAACAGAAACAATCTCACAGGAGAACTGATAAACCAGGTTCTCACAGGGACAAAAAAGCTTTCTAACGAGGCTATGCACCTGCTCTTCTCAGCCAACAGATGGGAAGATGCTGCACAGATAGAAAGCTACTACAAAGAAAAGAACACAGTTATCATTTGTGACAGATACATTCTTTCTGGAGCAGCTTATTCTATTGCCAATGGCCTCTCTCCTTCCTTTGCCTTCTCCTCAGATGAAGGCAATATCCTTCCTAATCTAACTCTCTTCATTGATGTAACTCCAGGAGAAGCATCTTACAGACAAGGCTATGGCAATGAAATATACGAAAAAAAAGAGTTTCAGGAGAAGGTATACAAGGCAATGAAGAACAATCTACAGAGATACCCTCATATAATTCTACCATCCACCACAGTACACAATCTTCTAACCCTTGCTGTCAATTATACCCTTGATCTCATTAAAGAACAGAACTAACAATTAGTATCCTATTGTATAAGCAATTAATTTCTTTTATTTTTATGAAGCTGCAGTTCAATGATATTAGCTCATTTGAGAATCTGTTCAAGAGTATCCTAAATGAGAAGTATACTCAGGAGGAATTAGAAGTATTACTTAACATAAAAGAACTATTCTTAAGTAACTCAGAAATAAGTGGAGAAGTACTAGAAATAGGTACTTTAACACAGCACAGACTAACCCAGAGAAGAATACATTCAAAGATAGTCCAGAAGATAGAAGAAGAAGAGATACAAAAGACAGATGAATTAAAGACTCTAGCAACCACCAGAAGAGAACTGCCAGGTAAATTACAAAAAGAAATATCTGAATACTACGCTGGAATATCTCTGGATAGTAAACCACCTATCCAAAGCACTGTTATTGATAAGCCAGAAGACAAAACAATAAAAGCCATTACAAAAACCCTAGAAGAACTAAAAACACAGTTACCTACCCTCCTTACCACAATCAAAAACAAGCTAAACCATGTCCATGCAGAAGTAAAAGAAAGAACAGAAGAAAAAGGAAGACAAATAGAATCTAATCTACTTTCTGTCCTCTTCAAAGATGAAATAAATATCAAATAGGCATCTTCTATCTTCTTATCTTCTTCTTCAGTATAATAGTTATCTTCTTATCTTTAGTATTGTTATCTTTGGTATGGTGATATTCTTCATTTATCTTTAGTATAGTTATCTTTGGTATAATAGTTATCTTCAGTGTATTTACTGTGGTTATAATAGTTATTATTGTATTTCTGGATATTTCTTTGATTTTCTTAGGGATTTTAGTTTCTCTTTCAGCTGGAGAATGGTTAGATGCTTAAAGCCTCCGTGGTCTTGTACTTTGTTCCAGTCGTTGCCGTAGGTCTGGTAGCCTTCAATAAGCAGGAGTTCTTCTCTAGTGGACCAGAACTTTCTTTTTTTGTCTCTGGCTATTCTGCCACTGCATTCTTCGGATCCTTCTGGATGGATTATTCTTGGTTTTAGTTTGGTGTGCTTTATTTCTATGTCATCTTCCCATCTGACTTCTTTTCCTGTGGTGGTATTCTCGAATATTTTAGTGCTTCTGATAGGTTCATTTAAATGAGTAGGCTTTCTATGGGTATTCTGTGTTTGAATGGGAGTATTTTCTAGATTGAATATTCCAGATACTTCTTGTAACATAGAATTATCTCTGTTATTATCAATTGAATTATTACTTATTATAGTTGAACTGTCTAGTACAGCATTTAGATTACTTTCTGGTGCTTCTTCTGAAAGTGAGTTTTTAGTTGTATGTATCTCTTCTCTTATAGGTATTTCTGTTTCTTTTTCTCTTTTTATTCTTTTTGGCTGTTCTTCTGAGTGGTTAGATGATGGATTAGTATCTTTTTTAGCTTGTTTATCTGTGTATTTGTCTTTTGTGTTCTTAGAGTCTATTTGTCTATTGGGTATTTGTTCATTGGAGTCTTTTATTAGAGATATTTCTTCTTTAAATGGTCCTTCTAACCTATATTCATTTTCTTCTTTGTTACCTTTTAGTATTTCTAATTTGAACTTCTCAAACTCCTCTACTTTAAATCTTTCTAGTTCCTCTGGATACCAGCTCTCAGAAGTATTGTCTTTCTTAATATCTTTTTCAGGTACTTTTTCTGATTGTGTTTCCTTTGTGGTATTCTTATTGATATACGTCTTATTTACTATTTGTACCAGTAGAGGCACTTCTATTTCTCTCATTATTACCCTTATCTCATCTATTACTAATACTCTAATGTCCTCTGGTAAAGAATAATCTTTACTTTTCTCTTTGCTATTTACTGCATTCTCATACTCTCTCTTATACTCTTCTTCATTCATATTTATATACTTGTAATATTCATTCTTACTCTTATCACTATTAATTAGAAATAAGATTATTTTATTAATTATAAGCTTATTCTTATTATTATTGATATATTTTAGTATTCTCTTTTTGTTTTTTAAATTAATGCTAAATATACTAAATATTAAGTATTTGATTAGAGTAGAGTTATAAGTAGTATAATCGTCATTATTAATTAGAGTATTGATATAATTAAGCGTATAATTATTATTCTTATTATTGATTAAATTAAGAATATAAAAGTATAAAAAATAATCTAAATAGAGTATATTTAGAGTTCCATTCATAAAAATAAAAATAAAAATAAATTTATACTTACAGATATACTTAAGGTTATAAATATAAAAGTATAAATATAAAATAGTAAGATAGTAAGATAGAGTATTTATTGTATTGGTAGGGTATCTCCTGTAATATACTGATATTCTGTATTGTTTCTAGTGATAATGACTATCCTGATAGAACCACCAGAAGAGTTGTCTCTGTACATTGAGTGCGTGATTAGGGTGGTTACAAAGGAGATAGCTTCGTCTCTGGTCATATTTTCTTTGAAGTCTTTGTCGCAGATGCCAGAAATATAAATAGAGCCAGAACCACCTATTGCATAGCTTTGTTCTATTAGACTGCCTCCCAGTGGAATGGAGTAAAGGTGGGGGCCTGTTGCGTCTACTCCTCCGATTATCAGGCCAGCTGTGATGTTGTTGTCTGTGTTTGAATAAACTATCTTGCTTGCTAGATAAGCAATCTCTTTAACTGAGTGTTCTACATTGTATTTTATCTTTTCTTCTTGTATTATGTCTTGGATAACCTCTGCTATTGCTTGTGTGTCTGCTGCTGAGCCTGATCTACAGCAGAAGACTTCTTCTTTCAGTCGGGTTATTTTGTTGCTTACTCTGTTTGAGATATAGGTTCCCATGCTTGTTCTTGTATCTGCTCCTAGTATAATGCCGTCTTTGTATTTTACTCCGATGATGGTTGTTCCTAAAGATACTTCTTTCTCTTTATTATGTTCTATTTCTTCTGTTTCTGTTCTCTTTTCTGTTGTTCTAATCTTTGGTAGCTCAAAGGTTGTTCTTTCTGGACTGGTGCTTATTCCCTGGTAAAACATTTGTTTAATTTTAAACTCTAATTTTAATTTTAATTAAATTCTAAACTCTAATTCTAAACTTTAAACTCTAATTTTAATTCTAAATTTATTTTAAAATAGAATGTTAATTTATATTCCAGTGACTGGTGGGTATATTAGTAATCTTAACCTTAATCTTAATATTGATAATAATATTAAAAATAAACTAATAATTAGAATTAATGGTATTCTTAAAATAATCAATAAAAACAGAAATAAGATATGCAGTGGTATAAATAGGGAAATAGAAAAATATTTAGAAGAGAGCAGAGAGAGCCTAGAGGAGAGTGGGATAGAGATATTTCATCCAAAGGAAAGAGGATATGAAGGGATAGATATAAGTATAAAGATAAAGGTATAAGTAGTAAATTATTTTTTTGTTTATGGAAGTAGAGCCAATAGGAGAGTTAGGCCTGATAAAGAAAGGGATAGATACGGTACATGGGAACACGTATGTAGTAGGTACAAGTGTACTGGCAGTAAAATATAACGAAGGAGTAATGATAGCCTCAGATACACAGCTGAGTTACGGATCATATGCCAAGTACAAGAATATACAAAGAGTAAGTGAAATAAGTCCTACAATACTTCTGGCTAGCTCAGGAGAGTACAGTAATCACCAACAGCTAGTAAAACAGCTAAGAATAGAGATAAATACAGTAGCAGGAGAACAATGTATCTATGGGCCTATAGAATGCTTTGAAATGATAAAGAACCATATGTATGCCAAGAGATGCAAAGGTAAACCAGAAATGAATACGCATATAGTAGCTGGAATAGACACATACAAAAACACAAGGGAAAAGATACCATACGAAAATGAATCAGATATTTTCCTAGGCGCTGTAGACCACCTAGGCAACTTTTATCAGGCCAATGCAATGGCCACTGGAATAGGAGCACACTTAGCAAAACCAATCTTAGAGAAAAGACTAATAGAACAGCCAGAGCTATCTGAAGAAGAAGCCAAAGATCTTCTTGTTTCTGCCATGCGAGTTCTAGTGTACAGAGATACCCGAGCCAGCCCTTGGGTACAGCTGAGTAAAATAACCAAAGCAGGCATAGAAATACAACCAGCTACCAGAATATCAACCGACTGGTCTATAGGACACTAGTACACTCCTCAAGCCCACTGAACACAAAACAATCTAACAGAAGATCTAAGGAATACTCAAGGAATCATTAGTAATACCACTACAGACTAACTAGTCAGATAGGAAGAGTAGACAGAATACGAGGAATATAAGAGAAAGACAAGAGAAGAGTAGGAAGAAGGAAAGAAGGAAGAGGAATAAAGATAGTCTTGTTTATTAGCTTATAAAAACTTATCAAATTGGTCGAATAGAGAAGAAAATCCAGGTGGCATCATTTTCTTCAGCTGATCCATCTGGGCCTTGGCTGTGGCTGGATTAACTGGCTGTTGAGGACCTCCAAAGAGCCCACTGAACATTGGATTAGCCGTTAGTTTCTTAAGCATCTGTGACATCATTCTGTAAGAAGAGACTGCTCCTTTGACTTCTGTTGGAGATACTCCACTCCCTCTGGATACTCTTAGTACCCTGGATGGCGATTGAATAAATATTTCTCCATTTGTTCTTAGCTCTTTCTTGGTCATTCCCCCAAAGATAGTTCCCATTCTTTTGAAGGTCTTCTCATTGAGCATTGAGGAATTAAGGCCTGGGACAAGAGAAAGCAGCTGTGAAATAGGACCTAGCTCCAGTATCTTTCTGAACTGCTCGTAAAAGTCTCCCATTGAAAACTCTCCTGCTTTTATCTTCCCAATTAGTTCTTCTTGGTTCTCTTCTATGTTTAGGCCTTCTAGCTTGTCTATTAGCCCAGATATATCTCCCATGCCCATTACCTTGCTGATAAATCCTTCTGGGGAGAATAGCTCTAGATGAGACATGCCTTCTCCTGTTCCTGTGAAGATGACTGGGGTATTTGTCTGGGCTATGCTGCTTAGAGCACCACCAACATTCTTTGTACCATCTGTTTTGGTAATTATCACAGATCCTAGATTGACTCTGCTGGAGAAACTAGCTGCATGTATTTCTGCTGCCTGTCCAATGGAGGCATCCACAATGAAAATGGTGGCTGTGGGATTAGATGCTTTGATTATCTCTTCCATTTCTTTAAATAGCTCATTTTCTTGTGTGTGTCTTCCTGAGGTATCTATTAGGATCAGATTGCATCCTTCTGATTTTAGCTGCTGTGATCCTTGTTCTGCTACTTCTACTGGATTGACTGTCTTATTTGAAATATATACTTGTATGTTTAGATTGGCTACATTCTGTTTTACTTGTTCGTATGCTCCTGCCCTGAAAGTGTCTGCACAGACTATTCCTACTCTGAACCCTCTTTGCATGTAGTATTTAGCATACTTGCAGCAGGTGGTTGTTTTACCACTGCCCTGAAGGCCTACAAAGACTACTGTTGATACTTCATTCTTTTTTGGTTTGAATGGCTCTTTTCCAGAGTCTATTATTCTGCATAGTTCTTCAAATACTATCTTTTGGACTATTTTCTCTTTGTTTACTGCTGTGGATATCTCTTTCTCTTCGCATCTTTCTAGGATTCGTTTTCTGAGCTGAACAGCTATCTTTGGAGATACATTTGAGCTGAGCAAAGTGGCTATTATCTTTTTTATAGCCATGTCTATTCCTTTGTTTGTGTCTTTATTGTCAAACATGCCTTTCAGAGCATTTGTGATACCATTTCCCAGATCTGAAAGCATTTAAAATTATTTAAGTTAGAGTTTAAAATTTAAAGTTATAAATTGTATTTTAGAGTTTAGTTTATTTATGAGAATTACCAAAATAGAGTATAATTTATAATCTTATTTTTGTAACTATAACTGTATCAATGGTTATATGTGTAAAAGATATATAAGCTAAAAATAATTTTAAATTTCCAATGATAAGCAAAGAAGAAGAAAAGATACTAAGCTACTGGAATGAGATAGAAGCATTTGAGCTAAGTAACAAACTGAGCAAAGGAAAGAAAGAATACTCTTTCTATGATGGACCACCATTTGCCACAGGTCTACCACACTATGGACACATTCTAAGTGGCACAATCAAAGATACAATTACCAGATTCTACTACCAGCAGGACTACAGTGTAGAAAGAAGATTTGGCTGGGACTGTCATGGGCTGCCAATAGAGTATGCTATAGATGAGCTGTACAACATCAGAACCAAACAGGATGTAGAAAGAATAGGAGTAAAACAGTACAACCAATACTGCAGGAACATAGTAATGAAATACTCTTCAGAGTGGAAGAGTGTGGTGAATAGAATGGGAAGATGGATAGATTTCAAGAACGGCTATAAAACAATGGACTTTACCTTTATGGAAAGTGTCTGGTGGGTATTTAAAGAGCTGTTCAATAAGAACAAGATCTACAAAGGGTACAGAGTAATGCCATACTCAACCAAATGCAGAACTCCAATGAGCAACTTTGAAGCCAACCAAAACTACAAAGAGACAACCGATATCACAGCAACTGTCAGACTGCCACTCAAACAGCCACTGAAAATAGGAGACCAAACCTACAAGAGCATCTCATTTATTGCCTGGACCACCACACCGTGGACACTTCCTAGCAACTCAGCACTACTGGTGAATCCAGAAATGGAATACTGCCTGGTACAAGAGAAACCCACAGAGTTACTGCACCAGTTATATACAGGAAAGACCACAACACTTGATCAGAAAGAAACAGAGATAAGCAAAGAAACAGAAGAGAACTATTACGTAATTAAGGCTAAATTTGCCTTGAAGAAAACAGAAAAGCCTGTAGCAACTCTTCTAGGAAAAGACCTAGTTGGTCTGGAATACCAACAGCCATTTCAGCACTTTGAACAGAAAAGAAGCCTAGGATACTTTAGGGTTTACATGGCAGACTTTGTGCAAGAAGGCGCAGGAACAGGAATAGTCCACTGTGCACCAGGATTTGGAGAAGAAGACTACAATGCATTTGTCCAGAACAAGATAATTCGAGAGAATGAAGAAGTAGTCTGTCCAGTCAATGACGAAGGCAGATTCACAGAAGAAGTACCAGAATATCAAGGCCAACACGTAAAAGAATGCGATAAACAGATAGTTAGAGACCTAAAACAAAAAGGAGTACTTTATGAGACTACTTCAATTGTCCACAGTTATCCCTTCTGCTGGCGATCAGATACTCCACTCATTTACAAAGCAGTACCTAGTTGGTTTGTAAACGTAAAAGACTCAGTTAAAGACCTAACAGCCAGGAACAAAGAAATCAACTGGAATCCAGAGTTTGTAGGAGAAAGCAAATTCGGATTATGGCTAGAAAATGCAAGGGACTGGGCAATCTCTAGGAACAGGTATTGGGGCACACCAATTCCAATTTGGGTCAGAGAAGGAGTAACCAACCCAACGGCAGAAGATCTGATATGCATAGGCTCAGCCGAAGAACTATTCCAATACACAGGCACCAGAGTAACAGACCTGCATAAAGATGTGGTAGATGAAATAATAATAGTCCACAATAATCACAGGTACTTCAGAACAGAAGAAGTATTAGACTGCTGGTTTGAAAGTGGAAGTGTCCCATACGGCCAGAAACACTATCCGTTTGAGAATCAGCAGCAGTTTAAAGACACTTTCCCAGCAGATTTCATTGCCGAAGGACTAGACCAAACAAGAGGATGGTTCTATACGCTACACGTACTTTCTGTTCTTTTGTATGATAAACCAGCCTTCAAGAACGTAATGGTAACAGGACTGGTGCTAGCAGAAGACGGGAAGAAGATGAGCAAAAGACTAAAGAACTATCCAGATCCAGTTGATGTACTTAACTCTCATGGAGCAGATGCACTTAGACTATATATGATATCATCCACAGTGGTGAAAGCAGAGAATCTTAGATTCACAGAAGCAGGTGTAGCAGGTATCCTGAGGGAGCTAATTATTCCCTGGCAGAACTGCCTCAGATTCCTAAAGACAACCTCAAAAACAGAAACAGTCACCACAGGATGCGAAGTAGAAGATATTGCCCAGGAAGTATCCGGTATAACCATTACCACCACAGATACAGACGATGGTCTTATGCTGGACCTATGGATACTTCAGGAACTAGACGAGTTTGCCAGAGAGATACAGAAAGAAGGCCTAGGATACAGACTACAAAGCATAGTACCAAAGTCTATAGAATTTATAGGAGACTTAAGCCGCTGGTACATTCGATTGAGCAGAGAAAGGCTTAGAGGAACCTCAATGGAAATACTAGCATTTGTTCTTAAATCCATGGCAATAATCCTAGCACCATTTGCACCATTCTTCTCAGAGAAAGTGTATATGGAGCTACAAAGCCACACAGAGCTAGAAGAGATACTCAAAGAAAGATCTACCTCCATCAAAGAAACCTCTATTGACCAATCTACTCTAAGAACATATTCTGTTCATTACCAGATGCACAATGATTTACTAAATGATATTTCCAAGAAGATCACAGAAGTATCCAAGGGCCTATCTGTGGCAGAGGTACAGAAGACACTGCAGCTATTCAGAAAGGTAAAAAGCATAATAGAATCAGTAAGAATACTCAGAGAGAAAAACAACCTCTCCTTAAAGATGCCAGTCAAAGAGGTAGTGATAATTGGACTGGAAGAGTCTGCTGTGATGACAAAGATACTAGCCAAGGAATCAAATACCCTAATGGTATCCTATCGCACAGAATCAGAGTACAGCTGGGAACAAGAACTAGTACCAGACTTCAAAAAGATAAGCACACTTTACGGCGGTAGTCAAGTACAAACCAGAGCCAAATACATCCGAGAAATATCTTCTAATCCTTCTCTAATAGCCACTCTCTTATCCCAGGGCACAGTCACCTACAAAGAGACAGAAATAACTAGAGAAGAAGCTATTTACAAAAAGAGCGCAAAGAATCTACCAGAGAACCACTACGGTCTATCTACTACAGATATAATCTATACCATCATAGATACCACCAAAGACAAAACAGTAGAAGACCTATGGATCAGAAGAGAAGTAAAGAGTGCAGTTCAGAAGCTAAGAAAGAAGGCAGGCCTACAGATCACAGATAAAGCATTACTCACAGTCGATGGAGTACAGCCAGATATTGTCAGCTGCGATGCAAATACAAAACTATCAAACATAGAGCTAAACAAAGACAATGACACTGTCTCAGAAACACTAACTCTAGGCACTCATTCTATTTCACTCTTTTTAAAGCAGGCCTAAGATAGCTTTAAATAGCTTCTTAACAAGAAATTCTTCTTGATTCTTCTTAAAAACAAGCTATCTTCTTGATAAGGCTGTTATTTAAGAAGAAATATTCAGATCTAAATAAACCACTATCTATTATCTGTTATTTTAATTTCTATATATGGTAATACAGATATTAAGTAAAGTAAGAGTGTATTTAAATTTATTTTTTTGTTTGCCCTGGTAACTTTTGTAAATGATGATAGCATTGCCGCCCCAGTCTGAATAGAGATGAATGGTAATTATCTGATACATGTCATTTATTAATATCCTACCAAAAGAATATCCTCTAACTCTTCTAATTTCCTTAGATAATAATCACTAGAATACTCTCTTATTTATCTGAGATAGGTTTAGATAATAATCTACTATCTATTCTAAGATATACTTATTAGATTGATAGGATAGTCTAAGATAAGATAGCAATGTAAGATAAAGCAATCTAACTAATTGCATATAACTTAAGAAGAAGCGTGTATTGTTGAGATAGACTCTGGAGAGAGTGCATTCTGTTGTTCTATATCATTGAGAATGTCCTTTAGACACTTGACTAGCTCTATTTTCAGCTCTAATTTAGCCATTCTATTTCCTATTGATTTGCATCTGACTACCAGAATACAGTTGAGTCCTTCTAGTTTACAAGATGCTTCTGTCTCTGATTGGATTGTAAATGTCTCATAGAAGATATCACTGTTCTCTCTAAGATAAATAAGCATCTGTTTCTTGATTATCTTAAACTGTTCTGTGGTTATTTTAGAGTCTAGCTTAAAGCTGATATGTATTAGTTTCTGTGGTGCTCTGGTCATATTAATTAGTTTCTTTGTTCCTAGCACATTGTTAAGGAAGCTAATCTTGCCTCCATCTACTCCTAGTACTTCTGTCTTATATAGACTAGTCCTATAAATTACATAGTCTTTACCATCTATACTAACCTCATCTCCTATATCAAATGGATGAGTCAGAATAAAAGTAGCATTGGAGAAGAAGTCCTTGGCTATGCTGCTAATTAGGAAGTTAAGTATCAGGGCACTACTGAAACTAAAGGTTATTATTTGCTTAATTGGCAGGTTAAGTAGTATTAGATAGAGCAAAATAAGTGGTATAATGGTTATTATGGTAGCTAGGTTATCTAGGACCTCTACAAAGTTAGATAGACTGTTGTAGGTTGTCTGTAGATTAGCTCTGTCGTAGTAAAAGTGCCCAAGAGTGTCTCTCATCTCTTTCTTTGAGATGATCTTTGTGTTCATTGTGTCAAAGTAAAGGAATGCCTGGACTGCCGTTTGTGCATTGGGGAATATCTCGCAGAAGTCATTGAAGGTAATAGACTCATTGTCCTTGGAGCATTTGTTAAAGACATCCCTGGCTAGACAGAGCATTTCGTGTTGTGATAACTGTTTCTTTTGGAAGATGGAGGTGGTGAATGCATCTCCAATTATCGTGTCTATATCCCCTTTTATAAACTCCATTCCCGAGTTTGTATTGGGTCCTATTTCATCACTGTCCTCATCTTGTAGACAGCTCACTAGAAAACAGGCTGCAAATGCTGGATCAGCTGTATCTTCTGCATCCTCGTAGCAGAATTCCCTCATTGTATTTATTATCTTCTCCTTTATCTCTACATCCTTAGCTTTGTCCTTCAGTGAGCTAGATAGGAAATGAGACCTGAAAGTAGATATCAGAAGACCCTTCCCTACAAATGCCAGGATAGTCAAGAACCCACAGGCAAATATTCTTTCCAAAATGTATCTGGCCCAGGGAATATCCTTCTCTAATCTAATCCCCAGAGTAAGCAACATAAATAACCAGACCCCTAAGGTTACCTCTAACTTGAATCTCTTGTTATGGACTATCTTGTTATTGCTAATATGGTCCTTGATAAAGACAAATCCAGCATGAACTAGCAATTTGCACAGGAGAAACAAGAAAGAAACCAGAGAAACAATTAGAAAGATATGTTTAAGAGAGTAACCACCAATATACCTTAGATTACGTGGTAGAAAGGTAAGGATAACTATCCCAGTAATAGATATTCCCAGAAGAGAAAGGAAGAAGGGTATAAGAATCTTGTTTGTCTTTTTGACAAGAGTCTGTGGTTTTTGTGTTTCTTCAATGTCCTCAAATCCAAATTCTGCTGAGGCTTCAAACCAATTAAACTCTTTCTTCTTTTCTTTGTTTTCTTCTTTTGTCTTTTCAGTTTCTGAGTTTGCTTTGCTCTCTGTCGTGCTATTCATTTGGCTAAGTAATACAATGACATAAATAGTCTTATGGTAGAACAGAGTGGAATTAGGCCAATTAGTATGTTGTATACTGTTTCAGTCTGTGAATTTGATTAGAGTTTTAGTTGGTTTGTATTGTTATGAACTGTTATGTCTCTGGGGTATAAACTATGTTTTGGTGTGTTTCTGTTATTAGTAGCTGTGGTATATCGTTCTCTTTGATTAGTATACCTTTTAGGATGCCTTCTTTAGCTAGACCATTGGAGTATTCGGAGTATTTTAGATCTGCTCCTGGGATAAGTGAGTTATAGGATTGAATAGAGTCGGTGGAGCTACTGGAGGATGTACTTGTAGTATCGTATGATAGTGTAGTGATTGTTGGTTCTTTGTTATTGTCTTTTTTTGTCTCTTCTTCCCTTTTATCTACTATGTTCTTGTTTGATTTATCTAATTGTGACGTAATAGGATTATTTTGTATCACTGGTAACTGTAATGGGCTTAGGCCTTGTGGTGCCTGAAGAAAGAGTGTGTGGAGGGCTGAAGGGGTTATTTTGGCTATTGTTTTTGTGGCTGGGTTTATTCTTAGCTGGGTCCCTGTGTTTGGGTGGTGTGTTGGAATATTCAGCTTTTCTTCAATTATCTGTTTTAGCCTCTGCATCCTTTTTAGGTCTCCATGGACTAGGACTATGTTCTTTGGTCTGCACTGTTGCACGAGTGAAATAATCCCTTTTTGGTCGGCGTGTGCACTGAAGGGCATATTTTTGACTTTCATGTTCACTGGGTAGACTATTCCGCCGACTTCTATTTTCTTGGCTCCATTTAACACTCTTTCTCCAAGTGTGCCCCTGACACAGTACCCGGGGAATATTACCATGTTCTTTGGCTCTCCACACCATTTCTTAAACATTGACAGACTGGGTCCTGAGTGTAGCATGCCTGGGGATGAGAATAGTACCATTGGTCCTTCTGTATTGGCATAGCTGGCATCAAATTGCTTTACGTGTCTAAAATCAAATAGGTTTCTCTTTAGCATATTCTTGCGTATGTGTTCATGTGTGTAATCAATGAACTGCATGTATATCTCATTGGCCTGATGGGTTAGGGTGGCTGAGGTATAGATAGGTACATTTATATGTGCTTTCTCCCAGTAGGTATCTAATAGAAGACATAGTTCATGTGCTCTGCCCAGTGCAAATACTGGAATTAAGACACGGCCTCCATTTGAGACACAGTTTACTACTGCTTCTACAAACTCTCTTTCTCTTTCTCTACGGCAGTCTTTGACTAATAGACTGTATGTGCTCTCGGTTATTAGGACAGTTGGGTTTAGTCTGGGTAGCCAGGCGGCATTTAGGTGTCTGTCTGGGGACATGTTGTAATCGCCTGTATAAACTGTTGACTGGTCTCCTACTTTTACGTGGTACATTGCTGCTCCTAGAACATGGCCTGCATAGTATGGGGTTATTGTGAAGCCTTTTTCTATTTCTATTGTTTGTTCAATTGATACTCCTGTTATCTTCTTCATACACTCTTTTATGTTCTCTTCATTGTATGTTGGATACTGGTATTTTCTGCTGTCTTCTCTATCGTTATATACCTTGCAGTAGTCTTGGAGTATAATTGGTAGTACTGCCTTTGTTGGATATGTCATGTAAATAGGTCCGGTGTAGCCGCATTTTTCTGTGAAATACGGTAGACCCCCGCAGTGATCCATATGAAAGTGTGTGATTATAACACAATCTATTACACTGGTGTATGGTCCTGGTCCAAGCAGTTTGAACTCTGGGAATCTTCTGCTATCGCTGTGTGCCATGTGCATTCCACAGTCGAACATTATGTTTTTGTCGTTGATCTGTACTACCACGCATGATCGTCCAATATCTTGTCCTGCCCCAAGTACTGTTACTTTCATAAAAATTTAATTTGTTCTTCTCTTTAAATCTAATCGCTCTCTTCTTACCTATCTTATACCTATTACGTCATTTTGTATTACTTAATAAGAAGAGTATTTATAGAGTTGTTCTGGTATTTATATCTATTTCTAGGTCTATTTAGGGTGGTCTCTTGCTAAGTAAGGCCATTGAGCTAGTATAGTACTCTAATATGCATTGGCTTAGAAGTTCAACTAAAACTAGAAATAAACCTCGTCACTTTACAAAATACAAATACTTTACGAATTGAACTTTATCTACAACTTTTTAACTCGATGATAGGATTCTAAATCACTTGAATCCAGTAGCCCCATCTTAGTACTGTAGAATCACTAACAGTACTTATATAGTAATATCAATGATAGTGGAGATAATAGAGAGTTGGATTACAGAAAGATAATGATAATGGTAGGATATAAATATATATTTTATTACATTCTATAAATGGCTAGGAGTATAGAATAGGTCAAAGAAAAAGTCTGCTTTCTCTTGTTCCTTATTATAGATAATACTGCCGGTTCGAAGCTGATTTCTGTACTTTTCCTGTGTGCTGGATATTGCCTGCTGAAGAGCATTCTCCTGGTTGTGATCTGGAATATTGTGGCGGGCATCAGAGGAGAATAAGGACTTAGCTGGAGAAAGTGTCTGTACCGGAAGAACATGATTGCTTTCGGGTGTCCGAGTAAGTGGAGAAGCCGAAAAAGAAGACAAAAATGAGTTGTACTTGTTATTCTGCAATGAGAATGGTTCAGTAACATTAGTGATGGTTGATATTGCATTGTAGCACTCATCATACGTCATTGATAACTCACTTGTCTCTGTTGGATCAAATCCGAGATCGTTATCTATTGGAAGTAGACTAATTGGACTAATGCCACTGCTCAGTCCATGCACAGGCTTATTACTAGCTCTAGCTGAGCGGTCACTTAGCATAGGCGTCTTTGAGAGAGACCCAGAAGAAGGAGTGCTTGCCCTGGAAAGAGTGATTTCACTGGATAAACTCTCAAAACTGTCATTCTTTTTGGAGGCGCTAGTAGATGGCTTAGCATAGAAGCTTGTGTTTATGCTGGAGGATATGGATGCTTTGCTATCTTCATCAAAGGATATCGTGCTGTTTTCAGACTCGCTTTCGGTTTCTTGGCTTTCTTTTCTGGACTTTTCCTTGGCTCTTTTGTTCTGGAACCAGATTTGTATGCTTTTCAATGGGAGCCCTGTGGCCTCTGACAAAAGTGTCTTTGCTTTGTGGGAGGGATGTGTGTCGTCGTGGTAGGCTTTTTCAAGTCTTTTTATTTGCCAATCCAGCAATTTTACTCTGCTCTTTTTTGGAGAGCCTTTGGTATTGAGACTACGCTTTATTTCTTCTGTAAAGTCAATGAATTTCACACTTCTGTGCTTGACTCTATTGTAAGACATTGTTCTTGTGTATTTATCCTGATCTCTCCTCTATTTATACATGTATAATCCCAAAAAGGAAATAAAAGCATTACCTAATTCTGATTATCACATGCTCCAAATAAGGAAATGGTTCCATTTATGATAAAATATACCATAAAGAGAAGGTTGCTTTAAGGTAAATTTTTCAATAAATTAGCCTAATATGCCTAGTTCCAAAGTTAATTAGACAAAAAAGGCCAAAAATAGCGGGCTCTCTCAAAACAGTAAATTATTCTCATGCAGACTCCCATCAGAATCCCGCCAAATCCCTTCTCTTCCAATATTTTGTTTTTTAAAACTTCATCTCTTATCTCTTTCTGATCTCTTTGTCTGATCTATTCTTTATGTCTGTAAAACTATCTGTGCCAGCTATAATAACCATTTCTTATTCTCTCTTTTATTCCTAGTTGATTTCCTACTACTAATACCATCTGTTAGTCTATTTAATTAGTTATATAAGCCTAACTCTCTACTGTTATAATTATCTCAATCATTCTAAGATATTCTAATCTGATCTAGATTTTCCTTCTTAGAAATCACGGTTAAGAGTACTATATATAGTAGTGATATATCTGATAGACCTATTCTAAGCAAATATACCAATTAGATATCTTAGACCATTAGAATACCCAACAACAGCCATATATACCACCTATATGTATCTTATCTATTATACCACTAATATTTGTAACGTATGGCTCCATTAGGATACCTTGGCCAGGAGACAAAAAAAATAATCTGTTATAACTGTTCCAATAAAATAAAAATATTTTGGCGGTTATTTCCATTTAGATCCTTAAACAAGCCATAACCAAAGAATACTTTATCTAAGCCTATTTAACATAAACAATAGATAGACAAGCATAATACTATATATTCTCTCAATATCTAATAGATCTACCACTAATACTACCAATATACATAAATAGTAATAGATAGTAAGTAAGATATTACTACTCTATTAGTATATAATAGAATAGATAGTATTATATAGTGTTATATAGTACTAGCCAGCATTAGACAGTATTAGATAAGATTAGATAGGAAGAGAGGTAAGATTAGATAAGAAGGAAAGAGAGGAAAAGGGAGATAAGAAGGAAAGGGAAGGTTTTATAAATATTCTATTTTTTTATTTTTACCAGAATGAATAACGCCTTTAGCAGGAATACTCTAATGAAGACTAATACAGCTGAGAGCAGTGGAATAAGCTGTGTCTTAAAGAACATTGAAGGAATAATAAGCGTATCCGACATGTTAAAAACATCTTATGGGATAAATGGAACATATAAGCTAGTGGTGAATGCTTATAATAAGACTATTATAAGTAGATCTGTGGCTTCTATTCTCTCTGGGTGTGACATAGAGCATCCAGCACTAAGACTAATAGTAGAACCGGTGGCACATCTGGCACAGATGGGAGACTGCACAGGGTTTATGATGGGAGTACTAGGAGAAATACTCAGAAGGAGTGCACAGCTAATACAGAAAGGAGTAATTCCAACCGAAATAGCAGCAGAGTTAAGAGAATGCCAGGATATGATACCAGAGCTAATAGAGAGCATAGCTATAAAAGAAGAGTTTTCTCTAACAGACAAAGAGGTACTAAAGAAATGCATTAGTGGAATAGTAAAAGAGAACAAAATATCCGAGTTACTTTCAGAGTCTATCTCCAGAATTTCCAGGAATGGCAGCTTCTTTATTGACAGCATCAGAATAACCAAAGTAGAAGTAGGATCCATCAACAACTCAGAAAGATTCCAAGGGATGCTATTAGAAAAGGCACCAGCAGGAGAAGTAACACACGGAAAGAATTTAAAAACAGCTATTTACACCTGTCCCCTAGCCATTAGCAACATGGAAACAAAAGGCACAGTACTTCTTAAAACAGCAGAAGACCTACTGACCTATGCCACAGACGATGAAAAAACAATCAAGAACCGCATAGACCAGATAACAGCCAATGGAATAGGACTATTAATCTGCAGTGGCTCTTTAGACAGTCTAATGATGGACTACCTAAATGAAAAAGGAGTAGCAGTAATACAGGTACACAGTAAATTTGATCTAAAAAGAATGCAGATCCTATTTGGAGGTAAAATGTCCAATACCCTACAACCACTCCCAGAGAATGCTTTAGGATACTGCATATCCCTAGAAACTATCACCTACGGCACCAAAGAGTATACAAAAATAACCGGTCAAGGAGAAATAGATACTCTTGTAATCAAAGGCTCCCTCCCCACCAGACTAGAAGAGAACGAAAGAATAATTACAAAAGCCATATACGCACTGCAAGTATGTGCCACAGAATCAATGCGTACCAAGCATACCAGGCTACTCAAAGGAGCAGACCATTGTGAAAAACAACTAGCCCAAATAATCTCATCCAAAGCAAAAGAATCAGTAAGAATACGACAAATAATACTAGATCTTATAGCAGACTCAATCACTGCAATTAAAGAAAGATGCTCTTCACAAGACCAAACAGCACTGGAAGTATACGACATTGCAGCAATCAAAGAAAGAGCATTAGATTATGCTCTTGTTCTAGCTTCAGATGTTTTAAGTATCTCCCAGATGTTTATCACAAAGAACAACGATCCTTTACAAGCCCCTAAAAGACCACCTGGCCATTGGGATGACAGAGAACTATAAAATCATAAATCTTCTTCTCACTAATAAATACTATGCTATCTATTATCTTTATCTAATGATTACTATCTTGATCTAATGCCTAGTTATTTATTTCAGGTAATTTGAATAGAGTGTATTCCTGGTCATTATCTAATGGCTTTAATCGGCATCCTAATCTGGACAAGTATGATTTGAGCTTAAGCAATGGTATGTATTTTAGCAGGTACTTGTGTTCTGATATCCTTATGGTATAATTGTTCTGTATTAGGACTATGACAAGTACCCTTAGGGAAAGACGTGCTCTTAAGCTGAGATCAAAGCATATTTTCTTTGCTCTAGAGACATTTACTGGTACTAGCTCATCTATAAGTGCCTTAGTCAGAGCTGCTTCTATAGGGGGTTTATCAATGTAAAGAGATGCTAACATGTATTTTCTATGTGCACTTATTATATTGAATAGACAATTTAATAGGCATAGCATCTGTGTATTCTGCGGTGATATCTCTTTGTTCCGCTTGAAGAGAGTATCTGTTATCTCTTTAACGTCTGGGAGTAGGCTTATGTATTTGTCTATGTTTTTAAAGATGTCTAAATCTGGTGCCTGTAAGAATATTTCTCTGAGTGAGAAGGCGAAGAGTATGTCTAAACTGTATATTTCTTCTATTGCGTCAACATTTCTGTTGTGTGGTGGTATAATAGATAGTTTTTGGGATGCTTCAGATAGCTCTGTTTCTATGAATACTTCTGTCTTCTTAATATCGTCTATGTATGACGTGGCTTTTTCTTTAATGGCTTCTTTTGCTTCTCTTTCCTCTTTGAACTTCTTGAAGAGTCTGTTTGTTCTGTTAGATCCATATTCCATTTGCAGATGCAGTCTGGTCATATACACATCTAAATTGACTGTTTCTTCATCTGAGTTCTTCATTATTGCTTTTCCCTTGTAAAGTGGTAGCTCAACCAAATATAATGGTGTATTATCCATACTTACCTCTACTACATCTTCTGTTGTATTCTCTGTTACATCTGTAGTACCAAGTATATACGTACATGGAAGGTCTTCCTTCTGTTGTGCTACCACATTAAATGCCTTGTTCTTATTCTCTGATACCAATAGGTGCTGCTCATTCTTGATTGTACTCTTAAAAGCATATCCTTTCCTCAGCGGTGTAATTAGTCCAGTATACAAAGCCATGCAAAAAAAACAATCTTCAAAAGAAACTAATAAATAGTAAATAGCTCTATTTTAAGTATCCAACCAAAAGTACTTTTCTAGCCTATCTATCTTCTTACTTACCATAACTATCACTAACTATTACGTAATAACCTAATTACATCATAATACGTATATAATATAATACTATCTAAGTAGTATAGTCATTAATATCCTCTAATACTATACTCTTCTACAATACTATCTAATGCATAAGATATATACTAATGATAGCAATTAGATGGTATTAGTCTAATAGATAGGCCAAATAGGCAATAAGACTCTTGTAACAGGATAAAATAGAATTAAAATGGAAGGAGTCTCAGGACAAAACAAACCAGAGCAGAAATACAAAAAAGCACAAGATACAATTGTAAAATATTTTATAAGGATCTATTCTACTAAGAACACTATATTTCTTATCTAATCTAATATCTGATATTTAATCTAAGATCCAAGAATAGTCTTTAGGTAATTAGAAGAGGTATTAAAGAACTCTTCTAGTAGCTTTAGTATCCAGAGAGAGCATTTGTTCATAGACTCCATCATTCAGTAAACACCAGAGAAAGATACAAACAATAGAAAATAGGATCAATAGGAATATAAATAGGAATTGCTAATGGTTAGGCTAATTAGGCCAGGTAATAATAGAATTAGTTTTTATTTTATTCCAGAGCAATGAAGGACTATAGAGAGGCAGAGAAGAGTACTATTACAGACGATAGTTATGTAGAGAAGGACAAGAAGCTAGGACAGTTGACTGTGGAGAAAGCCAAAGAAATGTTTTGTTTGTCTAATAGGCTGGAGATATATACAGATGAGATATATGATTTATTAATTAGGTATATACAGCGTATAGAGAGAGAAGAGGGGATAAAAGGAGTAGTTGACTTTGTGCAGTCAGTGAGAACAGAAGTGCCAGAGAAAGAAATAGAATTTGCACAGATCAATTCAGTGCTGGAGGTAATAATATCAATTACAAAGAAACATGAAAGGATCTGGAGACAGGAAGGAGTAGGAGAAGAGACGGTATCAGAAGGAACCCAAATCACAGAAAAGGAAAAAGAGCCAAACCAAGAAGAGAATAGCAAATACAGCACCAAGACACCATCTAAGTTAGGATTATCCTCAATTAAGCAGCTAGCCAGCATAACAGGATTCTGGAGCACACAAACAGCCCCAGCCAACAAGGTAACTCCCCAAGAAACAAATGCTATCCCAGAAGAGAAACAAGCCCTAGACAACTTTTTCTCTGGAATAACAGCAGGCTTCCTAGACTATTTAATAGATGCAATGGACTCTTTGAACAGCACAAAGATATTCTCTGGGGAATGGGAAGGAATTACTTGTCCCAATTTACAAATGGATTTCATCGAGCTCACTCTTACGCTTATAGAAGGATATGCTACTTATTCAGTTATCTTTAGCAGACCACTTATACAAAAGGACAGAATACATACTATTTCTCAGAAAATGTATAAGATGTTCTTGGAGATACTTACAGATCTGCGAATAGAAGAGATAGAATCAGAGCTAGTAGGCTGTCTGACTCTATCAATATGCACTTCAATACTAGTAAAAGGAGACTCGCTGCAAATGTGCTATGCCCTATTCTCACAGGAAGGCAATAATATTCTTTCAAATAAGAACATACAGTACGTGCAGACAGCAGTACTTAAGACATTAGGACTGCTGTATTACAAAGAGAAGAATGAAGCATTTATAGATATAATATATTCATTCTTTACAACAGGATGTCTAGATCCATTTGAGGCAAACCAGAAGAAACAGATAATAGAACAGTCAGTGGATATATTAACAAAGAGTGTAGAGCCAAAGAGAGTCTTCAGTCTGATTAGGAAGATAATGTATTCTTATGAAAGTGCAGCACAGTATTCAGAAGGGATGGCATTAATGATATCTACACTGCTTTCAAAGATAAAGACTAGGGAGAAGAGCAATATAAGAGAGATAAATGGATTCTTTATGCGGATAATTGCCAGGTCACCAAATAAGATAGAGCACATAGAGCCATACTGCATGTTTTTGACTATGCATGAGATAGATATACCATTACATCATCTGATCAGAAGGTACGACCCACAGTTTATAGCTACGTTTTATTCAACGTATTTCAGGCATCCATTTACGCTGGAGAAAGGAACCAAGGCGGTGGGAGACTTTATAAACTTTGTCAATCTCTCCGATAATCTGACGTATATTTACATAATGAATATGGTACCATTCATTCCAACCTCCCCATTCATTGTGCACAAGCTATTTGTAATTTATAAGAGGATATATGCCAATGCAGACATATTCCCCAGAGGAGTAGAGATTGAAATGCTCCTGCTCAGAATGAAGACTCCAGCTCTGGTAGGGATAGCAGGATTTATTTTCAGTGATCCAAAGCCATTGATAAACAAGAAAAGACTAAAACAGATGGCAGAGTCAATAAGAATAAGTTCTACCCTAAGTGAAGACTACATTGTGTTTCTGGTCCTAGTCTATTCGGTGGAGAGAGCCAAGCTAGAGAACTACAACTACAAAGGAATACTAGCATATCTGAAAGACAGTGTGACTCTAAAGTACATGGGACAGCATCTACCACAGATACTAGAAAGGATCCATAGGGAAATGGAAGTAGAGTCAAAGGACTTTTATAAAACATACGCCTGCGAGCTATTGAAGGTAGCAGCATCACCATATGCATATCCACTCTCGCTAAGAATGATAGTGGCTATCCTGAGGGTAATATTTCAAAAGGAAGGATCAGTCTCTCTTTCGGAGGAGTTGCATATCCGATTCAAAGAGTGTCTGGATATGCTCAGATCCAGAGAGTTTTCAATGTACAATATCAAAGCCACCTTCCAAGAGTATATTGCCCTGTATGAAGAGATACTTAGAAAGCTAAAGAAAGAGGTAACAGAAGCATACAATTACATAGTGTTGAATATAGTAGATCT
The DNA here is from genome assembly GCA_024244045.1 of Nematocida sp. AWRm80. Lineage (NCBI taxonomy): Eukaryota > Fungi > Microsporidia > Nematocida > Nematocida sp. AWRm80. The sequence continues at coordinate 55,801 of JALPMX010000038.1, read as the reverse complement.
AGGTCTATTCCATGCTCTTCCAGTGATGCGGGATGAAAGAGGAATCAAAGAGCTATTAGACAGATCGAATCTAATTATGCAGATAATCAGAGAGTTCCCAACAGCGGCTATGCAGGGGACAGAGATATGGGAGTGGCTATTCAACAAATGCATCAATAGACCAAGTGATCATCCAAATGCCACACCAGCAGTTATTCTTTCTCCCAGAATGCTTCCAGAAGTCTATCCCACACAGTCATCTACCACTAATAGTATGCCAGCCAGCCCCAAGGAAACAGGAAGTATCCTAAACCCCAATAGTAGTGCACAGACAAAAACAGGTACCAAAGTATCACTGACAGAAGAAGAGTATAATCATCTGCTCTATTTGGTAAATACCGAATGGATTGGAGATCTGATAACCATTCGAGGAGATACACCAGGAATAATAGAGAATACCAGAAACTATCTAAGATGGATGCTCTCAGAGGACTACTCTCTAGAGGCACTCTTAGTACTTCTCAAGGTATCCACCAAAGAAGAGAAGAAAGACCTACTAAAACAAGCAGCACTAAAAGGATACAACCTCAAAGAAGACCTAGACGTATATTACCAGCTATATCTAGAGGCTAAAGATACTCCTTATGCCTATGCATTTGCACAAGTATACAACTTCCTATGCTCACTAAACAATACAAAGAAGCACTTAAAGACAAAAGAGCCAAAGGAACAAGAGTTATATGCACTGAACACAGACTCACTAATATTTCTAGCCACCGAATACAACCTAAAGAAAGCATCAGATATACTAATGAAGAAACAAGTACTTATGAGCTGTGGCTTTTTCATAGACCTCCAAAGACTAACAGTCATAGATGCTCTTTCAGTCATATCAAGCACAGAAGACGAACAAGAGATAGGCAAAGCAATAGGAAGACTAAATGCAGAAGAGAATACAGAAGAAGGTCTAGTATTTTATGCCCCACAGATAGTACAGCTCCTGAAGAAACAGTTCAAGAAGAATGGAGACGAGATAAAAATGGCTCTAATCAACACAGTCAAGCACAAGACCACCCATGCGCTGATCTGGGAAATAAGAGCCCAAAGTGATCCGTCTCTTCAAAAGTACGAGGATCTAATTTTGAAAAGCATGTCCCAGGAGGACAGGGACCAATACGACAAAGTATCAGTTTTCCTAAAGAACTTTGCCACCGTCTCAGAAACGCTAAAGAAATACGTTTCTCTGGACAGGGATGAAAAGAAGAAAAAGATAAACAAGGCTATTTCAGAAGTAACATTCCCAGAAGGATGCTATCTCCCAATTACAGGAGAAACAGTGATCAGTGTAGTAGAAGGCTCAGGAAAAGCCCTCCAGAGTGCAGAAAAAGTACCTTATATGGTATCATTCAAAGTACAGGACAAAGAGTCAGCAGAGCTACAGGACAGAGCAGTCATTTTCAAATTTGGAGATGACTGCCGACAAGACGTCCTAGCCCTTCAGATAATCAAGCTATTCCAAGACATCTTCAAGGAGAAAGGTCTTTCTCTCTTCCTTTACCCATATAAAGTACTAGCAACAGGCAGTGGCACAGGTATAATTGAAGTAATTCCAGGTGCAGTATCCAGGGACCAAATAGGCAGAGAAAGAGTAAACAGTCTAGTTGACTATTTTTCACTAACATACGGCTACAGAGAAGGACACAAGTATACCAAAGCCCTAGAAAACTTTATTGAAAGCTTTGCAGGCTATTCGCTAGTCACATATATCCTAAACATCAAAGACAGACACAATGGCAATATAATGATAACAGACAAAGGACATCTGATACATATAGACTTTGGGTTTATGTTCGATATTTCCCCCGGGAACATAAACATAGAAAGTCCAATTAAGATAACAGACGAGATATTTACGCTATTAGGAGGATTCAATGGAGAAGCCTTTTCAATGTATAAGGATCTAATGGTCAAAGGATTTTATGTGCTCAGGAAAAGAGCCAGAGAAATAGTTCTGATGGTAGACTTAGGAAGACATGGAGGACTACCGTGTTATACCTCAACAACCGTTAAGAATCTAATATCCAGGTTCAGATTAGACCTAAAGGATGAGGAAGTACCTAAATTTGTTCATAATCTGATATCCTCATCAACCAAAAAGCTAAGGACATGGATATACGACCAATACCAGCATCTGACCAACAACATAGCCTTCTAATAACAAGTACTCTAATAAACACAGTATACAATTACTATATCTTACTATTATAGCCATATAAGATACTATTTATTAGAGTATTAGGGTATATATAGGTATACTTAGATAATTAGAGTAGATTTAGATACTCTTTAAGGAGAAGGATGCTCTAACTGGCTTTAGAACAGTTTAGAGAAGAAGAAAGAAGAGAAGAGAAGGCTAAAGAAGAGAAGAATATTAGTGCTTTTATTCTATTTTGTTTTTTATTTTGAATGTCTGGAATGAGAGTCCCAGGAGGATTAAAAAACAAGAATGTTCTAAAGGTATATAATACAATTACCAGAGAGAAAGAAGAACTAAAGGCAGAGGGAAGTGTACTTAAATGGTATACCTGTGGACCAACAGTATATGATTCAGCACATTTAGGACATGCCAGGAGCTATCTTCTAATGGATACAATCAGAAAGACACTAGAGAGATACTTTGGGTATACTATAATGTATATAATGAATATTACAGATGTAGACGATAAGATAATACTTAAGGCTAGAGAACTATCCAATACACTAGAGAATATAGAACAAGGACTAAAAGACCTAAAGATAAGTATAACAGAAGAGAATGGAAGTGACATAGAAGCCCAGAAAAGAATACATTTAGCAACACAAAGAGTAAGCAGAAAGTATGAAGAGGAATTCTTTAAGGACATGGCTGCTCTAGGAGTAGATAAGCCAACATATACCACAAGAGTAAGTGATTATATTCCAGAGATAGTCCAGTTCATAGAGAGAATAGAGAACAAAGGACTAGCATACGAGTCACAAGGATCAGTATACTTTGATATATCCAAGTACAAGAAAACACACAAGTATCCACTTATGTGCGCCACACACAACCAGCAGGAGCTACTAGAGGAAGGAGAAGGCAAGCTCTCTCTGGAAGGCAAAAGAAACAAAGAAGACTTTGTGCTCTGGAAGAAGAGCAAGGCAGAAGAACCAGCCTGGGGATCTAAATGGGGCCAGGGTAGACCCGGATGGCATATAGAATGCAGCGTAATGGCATCAAATATCTCTGGAGGCAGAATAGACCTGCACTCAGGAGGCATAGATCTTATGTTCCCACATCACGACAATGAAATAGCTCAGTCAGAAGGATATGGATACTCCGGATGGGTTGGACACTTTATTCACACAGGGCACCTGCACATAGACGGCCTCAAAATGAGCAAGAGCTTAAAGAACTTCATCAAAGTAGAGACCCTTTTACAGACCAGTACTCCAAGAGAGATAAGAATGATGTTCCTCTTGCAGCTATACAGAGGCCCAATGAAGCTTAATGAAGAAAGCAAAGAAAGAGCATCTGCACTAGAGAAGAAGATATTCAGATACATCTCTCTTTACAGCACTGGAGCAAATGAAGATCAGGCACCAGAACACAAAAACAATATTACCAAGCCTCTATCACCAGCAGACCAAGAAATACTTACGGAATTTGAGTCTAAGATACTAGAAATAGACAGTGCACTAAAAGATGATTTCAACTATCCTTTAGTCCTCGAGACCATTTCCCAAACAATCAACCTAGGCTCCAAATCAACAAACCAAATAATCAACAGAAATATAGCCAAGTACATAAAAGACATTATGTACGTCATGGGTCTAGAGACAGAACAGGAAACTAACCAAAATGACAGTACATCCCAGCTGATATCAATCATAGGAGAATTCAGAAACCAAATCAGATCCCTAACCAAATCCTCAGCAGACAAATCCAGCTACTACCAAGCCTGTGATACTCTAAGAAAAGACCTATCTGACCTAGGAATAGTCATAGAAGACTCTACTACCACAGCCAAGGCATCAATCAGAAAACAAATATAAATTCATCTAGCACAGTCTATCACAGAAGAACAAAAGAGGAGAAGAGGAAAACTATCCAAATAAAGACTGTCAATACCAAATTACCATTTCTCTTCTTATTCTCTTCTTAGTCCTAGGCTCTAACTGACTAATCTAAATAGGATACACAATAAAGAGATAAAGAGAATAATACAATGGTATTAGGCTAAATAAAGAAGTACAATAGGATAACTAAGAATAAGAGTACTATATCCAAGGACAGAAGATATAACTGGTATTAGTAAGATAGATATTTATTAATAAGTACTTAAAGACTTATTTAGTTTCCAAATGGATCTTCTTCTAGCTCTATAAACTCTTCTTCTTGATCATCTTCTATCTCAGAGGCATCTGGTAGCTCTTTTAAGAATGTCTTCATTATCTTATGGTTCTTGTCTGTTATTCTGTCGTATCCACATGCTTTGCATTTCTGATGAACACTCTTTCTGGAGGATGGACAGTAAAGGACTGTTTCTGGGTTAGTGCATTCTTTACAAAGTACCAGTGCATCTATTAGATTATAAATGTATTCTTGTACCCTTTCTTTATCATGTGCTCCATTGATAATGTACTTGTTATTAGAGGCATCTATGCTACAGAGTGTACCCATTTCATATGACAGATACTTGGTTATGTGCCGGGGGTCTCTTTTAAGTGCACGGGCTATTTCTTCTATGTTTACTAAGACTGTTTTTATGCCATTTCCTCTTCCTTCTATTTTTACTTCAATTGAAGGCATCTTGTATCTGTAAAATGCATCTTTTAGCCTGTGGTCTATATTAATTAAGCTCATTCTTTGTGCTTTCTAAAATATTTCTGCAAAAAAGAATGATTTACACTGGGATATTCTATTGATATTCCTTTAGCTTCCTTTGGTAGACTATTCCTTATTGATGACTAGCTTAACTATCTCATCTACCAAAGGAGTATGCTCTGATTCTACTTCTTTCATGCGGTCTAGTGTCTCTTTGATTGTTTGATTCATTGTTTTCTCTAGGTTAAGTAGATTGGCATTGGCTTTCTCTCGATACTCTTTTACTTCTGCTTCTTTCTTCTGAATAAGGCTTTTTTCATACTCTTCTGCCTTTATTCTTGCTTGCTTTTTTAGCTTTTCTCTTTCTTTTCTGGCTTCCTGTATCAGATCTCCTGCTTTTCTATCTGCTTCTGCTAGCTTTCTAATATTCTCGCTGTTCATAAAAAATTATTCTCTGTCCTTTGGTATTTATCTGTGTTGTATTTGTATTTGCTTATTAATTACTCTAAATTATCTTCTGGTAGCCAGTTAGGGTACTAGCGGTCTCTATTTAGATTGTAATATTTTATTATTTATGCAAGGGAATGGCAGTGAGGTAGAGGAGTCTTTTGTCTCTGAGGAGAAGAGGGAGAATGGGCAGGACTTTCTAAAGCTATTTGAGTATGTCTCTGGGGGTGACTTAAAGAGCATAAAGAATGCCTTGTGTGTATATGAGATAAGTCAAGGGAAGGTATTTGATTTAAAGATAGTCAATCGATTTGGTTTATATCTAATACATTCAGCTGCTTACTACGGACAGAAAGAAATAGTTGAGTTTTTGTTGTCTTCTGTGAATGAGGTGGATGATAAAGATATAACATTATATGAGGCTATTACCTCTGATAATATTTCATTTGAGAGTATGGATATGGATAATGTCTCTATTGTATCTGATGAGTCAAAGATAATGCCTGTTATGTTTGGACATGCCAAGCAGAGTAATAGCTTTATAAATATCAGGTCAATGGATCAGAATGCTACTCCATTGCACTTTGCAGCTATGGGAGGCAATAAAAACAATATTATCTTGTATTTGCTTACTTGTGGAGCTGATCCTAGATTGAAGGATATCAAAGGGATGACACCACAGGAGCTAGCTAGGGCACATGGACACAAGAAGACAGAAAAGGTTATTAAGAAGTACATTCAGCAGATAAATCAGAAGATTCAGAAAGAGCATGCTCCCGAATAAGTATTATATGTAGATATCATTACTTTCTTTATCTACTATTTCTATAAATGGTAATGATGATGTAATTAGTTTATTCTGTTTATAATAAATGGTCTATATTCTGATTATCTGCACTCAAATTCTCTTTCTTGAATCTCTAGCATCAGGGCTGTTCTATCTGGAGTATTACAAGGATCTTCTTCAAATCGATTGAGTAATTCATTTAAACTTGTCTGTTTGAGCGAGTTGTATGCTATGAAGGCATCTATGACACTAAGATAGTATGCCTGGAAGGTATTTGATGTCTTTTCTAGTCTTTCTAGGTCACCGTATCTGCTTAATGTATTCCATAGGGCTGCTTCTGTCAGGGAGGCATGAAATTGGATAGAAAATACTCTGGTGGCCCCACTATAAGCTACTATTGGGGCTATTCCTGGTAACTGCTGTGCCTTGCCTACTCCTATCTTTGGCTGTGCCCCATGGATGTAAATAGGTGTCTGTACTATGTATTTTAGAAAAGCAGCAGCTGATACGTAATCAAAGTATGTGACAAAAGCACATTTCTTATCTCTGATTATCTTTATCATAAAAACTTGTCCTCCTTTTATCTCTTTAAGGATATCCCTGGGGGTTGTATCAACTGAAATGTTTCCAAGGTAAATTGTTCTGTTATTCTGATGTACTAATTCATCTGGTACTACTCCTGTATTCTGTTTCTCTGGATTGCATTTGTCTCTGCCACAGGCTATTTTGATATTTGAGAACAGACTGTCCTCATAAACAGCCGAGATAAATTTGATGGCTGACTCAAAAGAATAGAAAAGGATATAGGCTAAACATCTGTCTTTGAAGTATTTTAGTTCTTCTATTTTGCCGTACTTTTCTGCTTCTTCTCTGATAAACTCTCCATTCATGTAATCCTCTAGATTCATTAGCATTATATTCCTTGTGCCCCCTACTGCATGTGCCAGATAGAGTCTTTCTTTCTCTTCTAGTGGTCTATTGTCTTTTACTGGATGTATTTTTACTATTGTATTATCTATTTGTATCTCATTTCCTAGCCGTTTCCATACTCTGAACATATCATAGTATGAGAAGAAACTAACCAGTATACTATTCTCTGTTCTTTCTATTCCTAGTATATCTACTTCTATAATATGCTCTAGTATTTGAGAGAAGTGTATTTTGGTTGGTACTCCAGAGAAGTTCAATTCTGTATACCTTTCTATTCCTTCTGATCCATTGGCTCTTTCCTCTGAGTGCTCTGACATTTCTATGAGATTCTAAATTTTCAATTTTAATTTCCAAAGAATGTATAGATACTTATTGTACTTTGGAGGATATACTGCTGTGATAGGGGCTATCTGTCTAAATAACTACAGGAAAGGAGCTAATTTATATCAGACACTGGTTGGTCTAGTGGAAAATAGAATACAGCACTTTCTTTTATGTACTTTCTTTGTGGTAGCCCTCTATTCTATTGGTAGACTGGTGATAAATACCTTTATTGGTAAGCTATCTACATTGGAGATAGAAGGGATACAAGAGAATATTCTTAGGTATTTAGGAAATGTATGCTTAATAATGACATTGTTTGCAGATAATGTCACTTTGAAAATCCTATTGGCTTTTACAATTGTGCTAGGACTGAAGATAATGCACTGGGCAATTGGAATGAGAATAGAATCAATTGAAAAAGGAGGAGAACCAGGAAGAAATTTAAATAGGATCTTAGAGCTATGCTTGTTTTTATTCTTATTGGATGGTATGCTTATGTACAAGACTCTAGGCCTGGCAATAAAAGAGCCAGGGGTGAGTATTCTGTTTGGATTTGAATTCTCATTGCTATTTGCATACTCTGTCAGGTGCATGTACTCTTTGCTTCTTTTGTATCAGTGCAATGACAAGACAATAGAAGAGAAGATATTCTTGTTGTTCTATGGTGATTTGGTATTTGGTCTCTTTAAGATACTAGCACACATATGGTGTCTAGCTTGGACTACAATTCATTTTAGGATGCCAATTAATCTGTTCAGAGAGTGCATTATAGTCAGTAAGCAGCTAGGTACCAGAATAAAGACAGTAATGGCATATAAGGCATTATTAGAAGAACTAAAGGCATGTCCTAATGCTACAGAAGAAGAATTGGCTCAGAATAAAGTATGTCTTATCTGTCATGAGGATATGGATGTAGCTAAGAAACTAGAATGTTCTCATTTCTTCCATATGGACTGTCTTAAGGAATGGCTGCACAGACAGCAGGCTTGTCCTATCTGCAGAAAAGAAGTAGTTCCTAAGAAAGGGACTATGTTTACTCAATTCAGTGGAAGTAGTACCAGTAACAATAGTACCACCCAGAGACAGACAGCCCCAAGGGAAACAGAATTTTACTTCTCAGATGGCATTACTGACTATGAGGCTATGCCTGTTTCTATTCAAGGTACTCCCAGATAGCTTAATTTACGTATACACAGTAATAAATACAATTTACACTATTCTATCCTTCTGGTTATTCTTTTATCTTATCTATCTTATCTATCTTGTTGTAGATCTAGTCTGGGCTACTCTTCTAGTTCTATATTCTATTTACTTCTAGTTAAATGAGTAGCTAAGTACTAGGAGTATGAGGAGAGAGAAATATTCTTCTCTTTCTTCTTTCTTCTTTTTTCTTGTGATTGTTCCTGGATGGTTACTCTACCGATGGAATGATAGATATAATTGGCATTCTTGATAGTATCTAGTTCTGATAGTATTTCTATTTTTGGTAAGTCCGTTAATGTTTCTGTTAATGGTAAGTCTGTTGGTCTTTCTATTGTTGTTTCTGTGTCTTTCTTGTTGTGAAGTGTTTTTCTAATTGTATCTAGTATTTGTTCTTTGATGTAGAATACAAATGTGTTTTGTAGTTCTCCATTGGATAGTCCATATGTGTAGAATAGGTCTCTGGCATATATTTCTGGTACTCTATCGACTGGGAGTCTAAATACTACCTGATCCCTAATCCTTAGGATGTTTTGTAGTTTGAAATCTATTTCTACTGGCACTCTGCCCTTGGGAAAGTGCTGCTGTGCCCTGGATAAGTCTGCACTGTATTTTCTTATCTGTGTTTCTATCTCTGTGTATACCCTGGAGAGCATGCTTTCTTGTAAGCATATGTTCTGGTCTTCTCTCTCGGGTGTATTACAGAGAAGAGGTGCTATGTTCAGAGTGAAGTACTTCTCTGAGAACTTATTTCTATCGATAAAGAATAGCTCTGTCCTTTCTAGTGGTCCCTCTGTGGTTACTATGCGTATTGGGAGTAGATCCATGAAAAAGTGAAAGAAAATATTATTTATTGATGTATAGGGCTATTTGATGATTGAAAGGGTAAATAGAAGAGTCTATTTGTATTCAAAGCAATGAAAAGTGAGAACAGGTGGCTAGAAGCAAGCAAGCGGTTATCTGACCAAAAAGAAGCTCCTTTTAAGAGAAATGGTCCAATTGATAAATTACCCCTTATGGAAAATCCGGTACAGATAGGAAAGAACAAGAATGCTATTGTTGTGAGTCTAGATCCGGTCTCTAGGCCTACCAGAAGCATCTGTGTGTTAGGAGCACAGTCTAAGACACTTGATACTGACAGTATTATTATATGTATTAGATGCACTAGTGCTAGCAGATGCACCAACTGTGTGTGCTCCCTAAAAAGATATTCTGATGATGGCTCTGGTTTTATCAATGCCCAGAAGATAGCTGGTCCTGAGAGGAATAAGCTAAGTAGCATTGTGAAAGAGACTGAAGTTAGCTATTCTATCTGCACTGAGTGTAATTCAGATGAGATAGGCAGTGTTTTTGTCTCTGTGAATCCAGGACTGCACATAAATTACAAGAGCATTTCTACGTCATTAGACTTTTATCACAGTCATAAAACTGTGCTTGTTCTACTTTGGTCTTCAGATGCAGCCCTTAATGGTACTGCTAGTTTACAAAGACAAGAGAAGTATCATATTCCTGCTGAACTGAATGATAGATTCTATTCTGAGGCCTCTAGAAGTGACTATGCCAATACCAATCTTAGGATACTCTCCAGAGCATTCTCTTCCAAGGCTGTTCCTGCAATAAAATACACTGCTTTGGAGCATAATGAGATTCCTAGAGAATTCCCAGAGAAAAACTATTTGCACCAGCCAGAACAAGAGAAGATAAAAGACTTTGTTTATCTGGCCAGTGGTAGATATACTAATATCTTGCTTCAAGAAGAGATAAAAGATATGTCACAGGAAGATCTTCTTAAAACACTCCTCTACATCACTCCTGCTTCTTTCTTCCAACTATCCAAACACAAATATGGTACTTACGTCATACAGCTGATAATTAGCATGGTTAAAGATGAGGCTCTTGTGACTGAATTAAAAAAGCTAATACTTCCTTATTCTTCCTCTTTGTTACAACACGAAATAGGCAATTACGTAGTCCAAGGGATGCTCTCTTTAGATCCTTACTTTGTCCTTGAGTGTTTCCTTAAGAACTTTCTTAAGATTGTAAGTAATAAGATAGGCTCCAGAGCATTTAAAAACTGCATCAAAAGCTTTGGTGTTTACAAACGAGAGATACTTCCTATTCTTATTGCTTCTATCTCCTCTCCAGTTGTTTCACTTGACGAACAAAAGGTACTTAAGTTTGCCTTAAGAGAACTACAAGGTATCTCAAGCTACAAATAAACACATGTACAGTCTCTTCTCTCTTCTACCTATCTTAACTATCTCATTATCTTAGTCTTTTAATAATACTTATCTTTACCTTTTCTTCTTTACTCTTCTTACTATTGCTATTTACTCTTCCTTACTCTTCCTACTACTGATTACTCTCTTACTCTCTTTTAAAGAATAGAACCAGAGAATATTTTTAAAAAGATACAGATTTATATTTAGAACACAAGCTTAAATAGACTAGTAAACTAGACAATAGACAGATAGACAAATAGAAGAAGAATATTAGACAGACAAGAATAGAAGAAGACAAATAGAAGAATAGAAGAAGAATGGCAGAAGAATAAATATTAGGTATTTATTGGATGTTGGTATTACTGCTTTGATTTAAGTAAGATATTCTTTAGCTCCTGACAGAACATTTGTTCAAGAAGAGAAGTACTATCTACGATGCAGTAAGGTAGGCCTAGCATATCTAAGTATTTGTTAATGATTAGTTCTCCCATGATATTCTTGACTGTTCTCATCTCTTTTATCTTCGAGTTGTCTACTATTAGCAAGAGAGTATTTGAGATAGTCTTCAATGGTTCATATCTGTCGTAGAATAGACCATCTCCAATGATGATATTGTAGCCAAAGGAGCAGTATTCTTTTTGGGTGATCCATTCGATTCTGGTCTCTTGGGCATCGAAGGTAAGACTGGAAATAAGCTCTGACATGTTTTTCTTGTGCTGGACAGTCCCTCCGAAGATGGCTAGTTCAAAGGATACATTGAGCAAGTCGAGTGAGTTCGTGATATTTGTCAGGGCTTTGATTAGGCTTTCTGTCATTCCGCCGTTCTTTATGCTGCCGCTGTTATCTACGAAGATTCTTATAAGGTAGTCTCTGTTCTGTCTTTTTGACTTTCTCATCCAAATCTTGTTCTTCTGTCCATCGCTGGCTATGTATGGTATTATTCTTTTCATGTTTAGTCTTCTGCCGTTAATATAGTCTCCTTCATAGGCGGATTTTTCGTTCTCTTCCAGAATAATGCTTAGTTGTTGTGTTAGGTCTGGGTTGGTTTGGTGTTTGATTTGGTTGTAGTAGTCTACTGGATTGGTGAATTTGATGGTCTTCTCAAATGGGACTTTTTTAGGGTCTTTTGTTTTGGAAGTATCCGAATAGGTCCCTTGGTAGAGCTCTTCTGCTTCTGGGTCTGGGTCTTTTTCTTCTGCGTCAGAGTCGATTTGGTTTCCTTTGTCGACTGCTATTTCTTTCTCTGCTCCTTCTCCTGTTTCTCGGCCTACCATATCGCTGCTGCTGTGATTGTGTTCTTCAAATAGCTGTTCTTGATTGACTGCTAGTTCTTCAAAGTCGTATTGTTTGACATTTGTGCTATATTCTTCGCTTTCGTAGTGTTCTACGGATATTTCTTCGCTGGAGTTGTCTTCTTCATTGAGGTCTAGCTGGTCTAGGGATATTTCGGTTAGGTCGTTGTTTTGGTCGTCTGTTTCTTCTAGTTCTTCTGAGTTGTATTCTCCTTCTATGTTTTCACATTTCTCCATTTCTTGTACGTTTAGTGAGTCTTCTTCTTGGTCTGGAGTCTGGTTGTCTATTTGTTCTTCTTGGTCAATTTCTTGTGGGTCTTCTTGTGGCTGCTGATCGTCTGGGGAAGTACCGGTGGTTGTGGTAGAAGAGACTTCGTCATTAGGATCGGCTTCTGAGTCTAGGTTTTCTTTTGATCCTTCTTCGTTTTGGTCTTCTGGTGTTTCTGGGTCTTCTGTGGGGGGTTCTTTCTTTTGGGGGCCTTCTTTGTTTTTTTGGTTGTGGTCTTCTTCTTCTTCTGATACAGTGCCGTTCTCTAGTTCTATGTCTGGGCGGTCTTCGGCTCCTTCGGTATTTTGAGTGGTGCCGTTGTTTTCACAGTCTAATCCGTCTTCTTCTGCTATTTCTTGTTCTTGTTTGTCTTTTTCTCCTTTGTAGTCGTCTCCTATCTCTTCTTCTGTCTTTAGCTTCTCTGAAATATTCTTTTCTCCTTCGCCTAGTCGCATACCTGCATCCTCTAGATCATCTATTAGAGTGTCTATTTGGGCATCGTCTTCTTCTCCACAGAATCCAAACGATAGTAGCTCATAGAACAGTCCTAGAGATGTGATTAGGAGTGGATACTCTGCTGGACTAGCACTTCCTAGAGAATGGTTAAGAATCTTGATTGTAAACTCGGTTAGTTTTGTGGCTAACTGGTAGTTTATATTTGGATCTACCTGAAGTACAGCACATCCTAGATGGATTATCTTAGCTAGGAGAATATGGTTCTCCTGAGTGCCTATAAACCTATGCCGATAAAACTCTTCTGCTGAGACCAAGGTTGTCCTGGAGGTACCGGTTGAAATAACAGTTGATAGTACTTCAAGCAAAGAGTATAATGATCTTAGCTTGACTGACATGCTTTCTTTCTCTAGTTCTATCTTTTGTCTATTGATTTCCTTGGCCATGCATATATAGCACTCTTGGCTATTACACTCGCAGGCCAGGAGAATGTTTCTGTAGAATCCGTGTGGCTTTATGAACGAGATAATCGGGGTAGATAGGGCTTCTAGTTCTTCTTGAATCAGTGCTCCTTTGGAAATAACACTCTGTTCTCTTATTGGCACCAGGACATTATCCGATTTGACTTTTACTTGGAGTGCTGTTGTTATGTCCTTGAGAGTAGCTGTGATTGTCTGAGAGACTGCTTCTTTCTTCTTGTTGACTACTTCTAAGTATGGCATAAAGTATACGTATATGTTCTTTATCTCCTCTGGTGCTCCTGTGGAGATAGACTGTGCTATTAGATCTAGCCTAGAGGACATGTCTCCAATGGTGGATTGGAGTAGGAACTCTTCTACTGCTAGCATATGCGTTCTGAGATCTAATTTGGAAATGTATGCATTGAAAAGATGCAGTAGCCAGCCAGAGTGTATCTCTGTGTACATTTGTGTGTTATAGCACTGAATGTTAGCGTAGCCTTTATAGATCATCATTCTGGCAGTGTTAAGAGGGGTGCTTAGATAGTTTATGTGTATGCTGTTAGCATTTAACTGGTCTAGTTTTAGAGCTATCTTCTGAAGAGGATGCGTTAGAGGAAGAGCCAGAATATCTCTGCTTTGTTCTAGCAGGAATGCTTTGGCTCCATCTGCGTCGCCCCAGTCAAACTGAGCATTGCTTATTGTAATTAGATTTTTCTTGGCTTCTATTTCTGTTTGTGCTGTTAGTATCTGGTGTACTAGTGCTTCTGAGACAAGTACTTTAGGAGAATGGTTCTCTTCTGTTATTGATAGGTCTAGTCCTTTAGGAGTTAGTTTAGTACTGAGAGAAATAGACTCAGAAATAGTACTATCTATTAGACAAGGTACTCCTGTGTCAGAGAAAGACTCATACACAGAGAAAAGACCTATTTCAATACAAACATCCGAGCATAATTCTGCTATTTCTTCTTTAGCTACTGGAGTATTGGAATAAGCATTCCATAGCACTCTAACAACTCTGCTGTGTAGTGGAGATAAAGACAAGAAAGATAGCTGGTTGGCTGTGAGGTAGTCAACTATGGCTTTTAGGGAATTCTTGCATCTTTCAGAGAAAGTTGAAGGTGTTCCTGGTCCTTCTTGTGCTAGCAGCTGATCTTGTAGTGCAGGTATGCAGGAGAGTAAAGCCTTCCCAATTGGATGTACTTGGATAAACTGCTCCTTTAAGGCTATTCTTTCAATAGCACTCTTCAGAACACTGTACGTGAAGCAGTCCCAGAGATCAGAGTATTTGCTCATGTCTTTTCGGATGATAGAGAAGGCAAAAGACTCTGGATGGGATGACTCAGACAGGCTTCTGATAATCCCTTGGAGATACGATGCGAATTTGATAAAGTTTCTTTTGGTTCTTCTCTCTCTGATCGATGCTGCTGTTTCTATTTCTATGCCCTGTGTTGGTGGCGTGTAAAGAGATACTGTTTTCTGTTCTGTCTCTGAGCCGTACTTGTAAAGGGAGTATCTTTGTATTGCTCTTCTAATGCTCTTATTTATCTTGTTTCTTAGAGTCTTTTCTATCTGTTGTATCTCTAGGAAGATCAATGGATCTATGTTCTCTCTGGTGCATTCGTTTAGCAGGGAAGTGAACAGTTCTAGTGCTGGAGGAAGATTTTCTAGCTGGGATATTTTCATTTCTAGTGCATGTGGCAGCGTATCTAAAATGTGTGCTAGTCTCTGGGCAGATACTAAATTGGCAAGAGTGCAAAGAGGCGAGGATGGATTGACCAGTGCCTCTAATACTTTGATGCGGGCTATTCTTAGAGAAATGTCCTTTCTGTTCAGAAGAGGTATATCCATGGCCTCAAAGTAGACTCTTAGGGCACTTTCATTGCTTTCTAGGCATCTTTTTAGTTCTTCAAAGCCTTCTACCATTTGATTAAGTGAAGCACATGTGCTCTTGGGGGCTGTAGTAGAAATAGATGTTTTTCTGGTGGTTGGTGCTTTGGTGGAGTACTCGGCACAAGAAAAGTACATTTGTTTGAGGCGTATATACTCTTCTTGTTTGTGGTATAGGGCCCTGTACTTTTCTTCTATCTCTTGCTCGGCTAGTCTGTGCAGTAGGTCTTCTAGAGCTTGTTCTTTGTTTCTACTGTAGAATACTATCTCTGAGACTTCTTTATCCAGTGGGGTACTAGAGAGAGAAATAATGTGCTGGACTATCTGATCGTTAATTAGATAGTTGATTAAAGGCATTTCTCTTCTTAGAGCAGTGGTATCTGGTAGCAAAGGATGAATACTTCTTTCAGTAAACAGATCGTATCCAAGTAGTCTTCTGGAGAGTAAGTGTGTATGGAGTAGACCAGGTACAATGGTATACTGTGGTAGAGGTGCTGTACTTAGTGTTCTTGTATCAGTTAGAGTATGGCTCTCAGTCTGGTCTGTGTCTGGTCTGTATGTGGTTAGATCTAGCATTTTGGCCAAATCCACAGAAGAAAGAGTGCTGGAAAGGGAGCATACCATGGAACGGTTGACTAGTGCTGGGGATAGTCTTTTTGCGCCTTCAGCCACAGTCAGAATAAACCGGGTATTGGCATGCGTGGTAACTATCCTGGGTGTAGCACCGCTCTTTTCATGGATCTCTAGTGTGCCATCTACCTCAAATAGACTGTTCAGTCTGTCAACTACATCGTTTCGTACCAGATTAATGTTCTTCAGGAGGATTACTGTTCCTGTTTCTATGGCCCGGACAAATTCTGAGTCTTCCCAGATAAATGGGGTGTGGTGAGTAGCTGGTGCTTTGGTATACCTTCCTAGGAAATCTGATGCTTCCATGTCTTTATGACAGGCAATGGTATAGACTGGTCTGTTGGTTATGGTAGATACAAACTCTACTAATCGGGTCTTCCCAATAGGTCCTTGAATAATGCACGGCCAGGAATGGTTTATTCCATGGATCAGTGCTTCTATTCCTGGAAGGTTTCCTGGTATAATGACGTAAGATGGGTCTAGGCTAAGATTACACTTTAAGAAGGCATGGCCAATGTATAATCCTTCAGATGTGCCACTGTAGAATACTCTTGTGTTTGGGCTGAGGTCTCTACTTCCACTGGGGACAGAAGCCAGAGAAGCTCTAGGATCAGCTGTTATTTCTTTGTGCCATTCCTCTGGAGTAGTTATCTTACTAGCTGTGATATAATCATACGGATGTATCTCTTTAGGAGGACTACTCTTGGTATCTATATGCATGTGGTGCTGGTATGGTACTAGAGCAGTAGATCCTATAGTCATATACCTTAAGCAGTCTCGAATATTGATTGGATACTCTGTCTTGAGCTGTAGAAGATTGCTGATTATCTCAGACTGGTTAGGATATGGCGTGTCTAAAGAGGATAGGATCTCTGATAGATCTGTTTCTGTTAGAGGGCCTCTGATTATTCTGATGAATCTGCTTAAAAATGACTTTGGGAGCATTTTCCTGCCGTCTAGCCTGTCTATCTTTGGATTCATTGTGCCGAAGATAATTGTTTCTGGGTGCAGTGGTACTCGGCCTAGCTCAGGAACAAAGATTTCTCTTCTGTAGTCCAGACAGCCGTTCAGTCCTTCTATCACGCTCTGAGTGGCTAGATTAATTTCGTCTATTATAATCCAGTCTCCTCTTCGGATAGCTCGGATAAACTCTCCTTCAATGAATAATAGACCGTTTTCTGTTGGGGCTGTTCTTCCTGCCAGATCAGCTATTTCTGTCTCGTTGCTTAGATTTAGCCTGGTTACTCTTCTGTTTAGTTTCTTGCCTAGCTCTATGATCATTTTGGTCTTTCCTGTTCCTGGTGGTCCTTCTAGCAGGATATTGAATCCACAAACAAGTGCCTGAAGTATCCTGTGGAATGACTGCAGGACTGTTGGTGGTGTGAATGAGTATTTGTACTTGGATCTTCTTTCTATCTTGTCTATCTGGGAGCTCTTCTGTAGCATAAATGGCTCTATTCCAAATAATGTATCTGTTTCTGTTATCTTCAGCTGGTCTCTATTACTGGTCTTGTTTTCTGTGCTTAGATCATTTTCTGATAGATTGCCAATTAGGAAGATGCCGCTGGTAATTATTGACTGCAGGTGAGATATGGCTGTTTGTGTATTTGGTGTATTTGGTTCTGGTTGGATAGCCAGGAGTGGGTGCCTGGAAATATATCTGGCTAGCAGTTCTGTTTCTCTGGCGCTTTTAATCTGGTAGCCTGTTTGTGCTGCTGCCTTGTGGAATGCTCTGTAGACTTGAATTGCGGTGTAGTGCTGGTGTACTTCATATTTCTGGCTGTAGTATTGCAGATACTTTACGGCTTCTTCATTGTTCTCTAGCTGGTCTATGTAAATAACTGTGAATCGGCTGGATATACTCTTTCCTATTTCTCTCTTGCCATAGTCGTCTCCTGGGTTCATTGTTCCGATGATTCTGAATTGCGGGTGTGCTTTGTACTGCTTCTTTGTCTCGTGCACGCGAATAGATCGGTCGTCAAATAGCTCGTTCAGTGATTCAAGAACCGAGTCAGGAACTAAATTAATCTCGTCAATTATCAGAGCAGTGCCTTCTGTGATGGCTCGGATAAGTGGGCCGTCTTGCCATTCAAAGCGTGTGCTGGTCTTTGTTCTGATCTCTTTGTATCCTCCAATGAAATCGGATAGCTCTATGCCTGCATGCATGCCTATCACTATACTCGGAGTATTCATTGTGCTAGAGACATACTCTGAGAGATACGTCTTTCCTAGGCCTGGTGGTCCGATAAGAAGAATGTTCTCGTGGGATATCCAAGCAGCCTCCATTTTCCTGAGGATGCGTGTTACTCCTGGCGTGAGTAGAGGCATAGCAGCGCTTTCTTCTATTGGAACGCTTAGGGCTTCTAGGTAATGCTGTTTGCTAAATGGCTGTTTTAGGATGTTTTTGCAGCTGCGGATAATTATCTCTTCTACTCTCTCTTTTTCGGCTGGTGTTCTTAGCTTCTCTGTGAGTATTATCATCGTATAAAAGAACAGTTTCTGTTCATTAGTTTCGTGGGTGTCTATAAAAGAGGGCTCTTTTCCTGTGAATCTCTTGATTATCTTCATCATTTCTCTTAAAGTGATGTATCCATACGGTCTATTGCTGCTAAGTATTCGAAGTGACTCGTAAATAGTAATTAGTGTCTTGGTATAGACTTTGCCTAATTTCATGCCCAGCAGAATAGTTTCTAGGTCTTTTTCTGTCTTGTCTTCTATGAACATTTCGATAAATCTGTTTCTGAATGCTTTGCTAAGATGTTTTCTGTTTTTGTAGTCCGATGACTCAGAAGGATTCTGTGTGGCAAAGAGGACAAAGTCCTTGTGGGCTTTGACTGTCTCCTGTGTGGCTGGAATGTATATTTCTTTGTTGCTGTCCAGCAGTCTATTAAGTGATTCAAGTACTTCGGTTGGTGCCAGGTTAAGCTCGTCCAGAAGCACCCAGTGGCCTTCTCTGACAGCTGTTACCAGAGCGCCTTCTTTGTATATGAAC
The DNA here is from genome assembly GCA_024244045.1 of Nematocida sp. AWRm80. Classification (NCBI taxonomy): domain Eukaryota; kingdom Fungi; phylum Microsporidia; genus Nematocida; species Nematocida sp. AWRm80. Next base: position 37,083 of record JALPMX010000038.1, on the reverse strand, counting down.
TTAGAAGAGGTATTGTCTTCTGGCTGGATTGGCTCTGGGCACTGCCGTTTGTTGTTTGGCAGGTCTTCGGCTGTCTCTTCTTTTGTTGTCTGGGTTTCTGTGCTTACGCCGTATGCACCTAAATACTCTGTTATATCTGTGTGCTCATGGTTGTTGATTCGTATTACTTTTTTGTTGTGTCTTTGTGCTAGATAGTTGATTAAAGATGTTTTTCCAACTGACGTATTACCTTCTAGGAGCACAGCTGTGCCTGATTGCATAGAGGCTTCTATTTCCTTAATGTACTCCAGTGACTGAGGAGTCACAATGTATTTGGCAGTAGAAGGATACTCTGTTTGAGAGTGTTTAGAAATACTCTCTGGGAATATCTGGGCTAGCAGCTTATATCCAATTGCTTTGTGCTGTATGCAGAGCTGAGTAAGGAAATTGATTTGGATGCTCATTGGGATTGGTGTGGTATTCATTTGAATGGTTCTAATTAGGTTTCTTATTCCAAATAGAGCTGTTCTGTTGCCGCCTGTTCTTAGCGAGTGTATTCTGGACTGTTCTTTTATCTCTATGTAGAACTGGACTATTTTCTGTATTTCTTCTGGTGTTTGTGTTCTTTGGTAGGCTGTAGCTATCTTGTGAATGTCTTCTGGGTGTTTGTCTGGTTCATCTACCCAGGCTGTTAGTGTTCTGCTCATTTGGATGTCTTTCTTGCCATAGTCATCCCCTGGATTGATGCACTGGAATATAAGAGTTCTTGGATCAATTGAAATAGTGTGTCCTGAGTCTTCCAGGAGGGTAATCTGTTTTCTTTCTATCACAGCACTGAGATACTTAACTGTGGCTTCTGGTGCTAGGTTGCTCTCATCTAGAAGTATCCAGTATCCATAGTGCATTGCTCTTGTTAGTGGGCCTTCTACAAATACACATATGTTTTGTGCTCCTTGCTCTAATCTGTCTATTACTGAAAGAGTCTTCTCCAGTAAATTAATAGCAGTAAGTCTTCTTTGGACTATTGCATTGGATATTTCATTTGTGCTTATTTGGGGTATTTGGGATGCCTGGGATACTGTGCTTTTTGTTAAGACCTCTTTAAACTTCTGCAGAATGTCTCTGGCTGTCTGCTGTACAACTGGCAGCTGTCCATTGATGGTGTGAGTGTCTAAGTGGTGTAGTAGTTCTTCATTCTTCTCAGGAATAAAGAAGTCCTGAAAATAGCCTTGGATGATGTCATTTAGATGCATTGTGCACTGGTCAATTGATGCAAATTGGTATCCTCCAAGTAGGTCTGATATATCTGTATCTTTGGACAGGTTGATACAAATGAACTTTCTGGCCTGTCTATGTCGGATGCCAATTGTATTCAGCTGGTTTCTTTTCTCAAATATCTTCTGGATGGTTGTTGTCTTTCCCGTGCCTGTTTCTCCAATAAGCAAGAAAGAATTGCATGTTTCTGTTTGAGATAGCACAAACGAAATTAGTCTTGTGGCTGAGCGAGTAAGAGTGTACTCTTTTTCTTCTGTAAGCGGGGCCACATATTCTCTTTGAAGAGGGCTTTCATATGAGAGAACTTGTTCTTCTGTGACACAAAGAAGATGCATCAGTGCCTGTTCTGCTTGTTCTCTTTCTTCTTCTCTCTGTCTGGCTAGTAAGACGTCTCTAAGGATAATGAATACCTTGGACCTGGCCTCTGAAAGCGGTCCATTTGGATCTAGTGTCCCTAAAGAGTCTAATCTGTCTAAAATCATTGCAAAGGTGTGGTATACATACGAGTTGTTGCTAATGCTTTCTTGTACTTCTTTTATGTCTTCTGTTCCTAGGAAGTATGTTCCCATAGCCCTGAGAATTGTAGTGAGCAGAGACTCAATGGACAGAGCTGTGATTGTGCTTGTGCTGGTTGAGTGTTTCTTTGTGTTTTCTTTCTGAGTGGTTGTCAGTGCCGTAGCTATTCTTTTTATAAACTCTTCTTGTTTTTCTGTGCTTGCTATTTGGAGGGCGTAGGAGGATCCTCTGGTGCAGGTGCTTTTGTGCACTTCGAGTGGCGTGCAGAAAAAGACTTGGAACACTGCTTGTGGCTGGTCTGTTAGGTATTCAGATCTTCTAGCTGAAGTGTCTAGTGTTTTAGCGGTGTTTTCTGTGGGGCTGACTCTGTTTTTCTTTCCTTCTTCTGAGTATAGCTCAGTGATGTAGTTTGTTAGAGGTGTCTCTTTGTCTTTGGTATTGATAATTAGCCAATGGTTGTTCTTGATTGCCTGTGCAAGTATTCCTGGCCTGTATATTATTTCTTTCTCTTCTATGTGCACCTGCTCCATTAGAGTGGAGGTGTCTTGTATCTCTTCTGTGTCTATTTCTATCACCTGGGTATTTAGTATCTGGGCTGCTTTGTGAATTATTTCTTTTGCCTTGATTGTGTCTGGTATTTCTATCGGTATAAATAGCTTGGAGAGTATTTTGTACTCTTCTATAAAGCTGTCCACCTCTGCCTCTTTGTGCAGTTTGTATTCTCTCTTGGCGGGCATTTCCGTTGTTGGGGAAGTCATAAAAAAGTTTGTGCAAAAAAATCTTGTTATGAGCGAAGAGTACTCAAGCGAGTCTAATGGCGGCAGCTTAGAGGATGTCAGCACTTCTGGATCCTGCACAGCCGAGAGTCTTTCTGATATATCCTCCGATAATGCACAGCTGTTCAATGTGCTCACAGGTACTCCTGATGGAGATAGTGATTCCATAGAGCTGTTAATTAAGCAGATCAAGATACTAGATAAGAATAGTATGACTGAAGATAAGAAACAGATAATATTTAATGGACTAAAGACCTGGGTAGCCACAGAAGAAGACTCCTGGATAGTCTCTTTTCTCTCTTTGGTCTCTCTTGAAGACATTCTCCCAGTAATGCACAAGAGAACACGGAAAGAAGTACAGAGTCTACCAAATAAGCCAGAATACATTCTAATATCTAGCCGATTTATTAATGTGCCTGAAGAAGCTGTCTGTGACATGTACACAGCTCTGCCAGAGACTCTAAAGGACCTAGAAACAGAAAAGATTCTCTTCCTGTCACTAGAAGCACCAATGGACAGAGAAGAGGCAGAGATTAAAAAAGCATTCCCAAAAATGAATTTGTCAAAGAGAAACAAGCTGTTCCCAGAGTACACAGAAGAAATATTTCTATCAATTGATGAGCCAACACATGCCTTTATGCACGGCCTAAACATTCCACAGCTATTCCTTAAAGGATACCTTTTAGACAAGCCATCTCTCTACAAGTATATCTCTCAGATGGGTGCTTATTACCATGAGGAATAGATATATTTGTCTAATAGACTAGACCATTTCAATAAACAGCTATACTCTAGAATATTACTCTTATCTGGTATATCTATTTATCTTATCTATCTAATCTCTTATCTATGTAGTTTATATGTTTATATGACTGGATGATTAAGTAATGGTCTTTGTCTAGTGGAGTATTGTGGTTATTTATTTTGTTGTGCTATTAGAAGGAATATTTCTTCTTTTAGTGTTTCAATGTCCTTGTCAATTACTTGTTTGGTCTGTGCTATGAGTCTTTGTAGGCCCAGAAAGAGTGCTTCTTTGATAGGAAGAGTTTCGGCTTCTTCTTTTGTTAGGTACTCTAAGAGGTCTTTAACCACTGGGTCTACTTCAGATAAGCGTATGGTACAAGCTGAACTATCCTTTGGCTCTGTGGATATACTTGGCAGAAGATTCTCTTGTAAAGCTGGTGCTGTAGGAAAGGTGTTCTTGGGAAGAGTACTCAATGAGATAGTATCAATAGAGATGTTTGATTCTGAGAGGTCTAGGCTTTCTCTGGGATCGGTACTTTGGATGCCCAGGAGCTTAGATAAAGCTGCTTTTGTTTGCACCTTGGTTAGGTCATACTTCTTCCAGGAGGAAAGGTCTATCTGATTGGAAAGTAGCTTGAAATAGAACATTGTTTGTATTTCCTTAAGCGTTGGCTTGGGACAGGCCGGATTAGAGTGTTTTACTCTGGCATATCTGCACTCTGGCGATAGTTTACTGTGCAGAATATGCGACTTGGATGCAAATCCTAACATGGATGCATTTGCTGAAATGGTAACCCATAGACCGCACATATAGCAGAAGAAAGACTTCTCTTCTGGGACTAAATTGTAGGAGAATATTCCGTTAGAGGCCAGCTTAAGCGAAGTGGGAACAGTTATGTCTGGCAGAGTGGCAGTAAGGGTTTCTTGTCTGTTCTGTATCTGGTGCAAAGAGGAAAGAGTGCACATTGGCTGGTGCTGGTAGTGCTCCACCATAGGCACATCTGTAGGGTCCCACCCTTCCAGAGACTTGTCGCACCACACACAAACGACTGCATCGGAGGATTTCTTGGATGGCTCCCAGATAAAGCCTGCATATGCCAGGTCTTCTTTTCCTGGTCGTTCCTGCCTCCACTCTTTGAATGTTTCTAGTCTTTGGCTCACTGTGTTGTACTTACTCACGGCCATTTTGAATAAGCAAAAAAAGATGAGAAATTACACGGTGGAGCGAATTCCATACGAATTGCAGAAAGACAGAGCCAGGGCTTTTCTGGCACCAGCGGCAATAAGAGAAAGTGGTCTCAAGCCAGGACAGCACATTCGAGTAGAATGCTTGGGAAGAAAGACAGTCCTGAAAGTAGTTCCAAAGTTTGATGCAGACTCTGGAGTAATCTATCTGCCAGTAGAGGAAATGGCCTGGTTGGGTGTCCGTGCTGGAGAAACAGTGTCTTTTTCAAAGGACAGTTTGGAAAGCAGGCCAGGAGAGCAAATAAATGTTCTTTTCAGCCACATCAAAAAAACAGTAGAAACTCTAGATACTCTCAGACTGATACTAGAGGACAAAAGAATACTTCATAATGGACAGATAATACTAGGAGGAAAGATAGTGTTAAATACAGAAGAGTGCCTACTTACAGACCAGACAGAGATAAAAATAGTATCTGAAAGAACTATCAGTCCAGAAAGAGCCTTGGTAGTAGGACTAGAGACAGAAAGAGAAAAGCTGGTAAGATTTATTTCAGTGGCACAAACACAACAGGAGCATGCACCAAAAGGAGTGCTGGTAACAGGTCCTATTGGAGCAGGAAAGACCACAATGATAGAACAGGCACTGGAAGAAATAGGTCAGGAATGGGTTAATATCAAACCACTAACAGAAACCGCCCTAAAAGAATCATATGCCTACTCACAGCTCAATCAGCCATGCACTCTATGGATACCCAGGGTGGACCGGTTAAAAGAAGAAAAAGAATTACAGGTATTCCAGAAGATAGAAGGGGTTCTAGAGGATATAGCAAGGAACAAAGAAAGAATCTCACTTGTGTGCACGGCTGTAGACAAGAGCACTCTACCAAAAGAGCTACTCTCAGCCAGAAAGTTAGATACCGAAATACGAATAGATCTTCCAGGCATAGACCAAAGACAAGAACAGATTAAAAAGGCACATGCTTTGCACAAACAGCAAACAAAGAACACTTGCCCAATTGAAGTATCAGCCCTAGAACCAGCCGCCAAAAGAACTGCAGGCTTTACCAGAGGAGAGCTTTATGTGGTTCTTAGGGATGCATTCCAGTTCTATGACTACCACAGCCAGCAACCGCAAAAAGACTTATTTAAGACCACTCACCACACAGAAGAAGAAGAAGAAGATAAAGAAGATAGATACAAGCAGAGTATAACACCTGAAAGTATTGGAGAAAGTATAGACCAGATCCATATTGGTAATCAGTCCGGGAGTATTGGTGACAGCAGAAAGATTATTCAGACAAGAGACAAGAGCAATATATCATTAGAAGCAGATAGAGAAGAGAGGGATAAAATAGATGGGAAATGCGAAGGAAAGTGCCTGGAAAGACTGAATAAATTAATTATCAGGCTAGTTCCTAGTGCCTCGAATGAAAAACCGTTAGAAATGCCAGATATCAGATTTTCAAGTGTATTCGGACAGAGCCAAGCCAAAGATCACTTAAAACAGGCACTGGTCTGGCCTATCCAGCACAAGGATCTATTTAAGGAACTGGACCTAACTCCGCCAAAAGGAATTCTTTTGTACGGTCCACCGGGATGTGGCAAGACACTAATAGCCCAAGCAGCCGCTAATGAAAGTGGAGCCTTATTCTTATCTATCAGAGGCCCAGAGATAATGGGAAAATACGTTGGAGAAAGCGAAGAAAGGCTAAGAAAAGTATTTTTACGCGCTCGCTCACAAACGCCTGCAATCATATTTATAGACGAGATAGACTCTATAGCCCCGCACAGAGAATCAGAAGGATCACAGGTTGAAAGAAGAGTAGTCTCCACTCTTCTAACAGAAATGGACGGTGTAGGCACAGGAGCAGACATTTTTGTAATTGGTGCCACAAATAAGCCCTGGAGCATAGACAGTGCTCTGATGCGCCCAGGTAGATTTGACAGACACATTTTAATTGATCTTCCTGACAGAGAGACAAGAGAACAGCTACTTACAAGTAAGCTATCTAAAGTATTCGAGCTAGTCACCAAATGGACAGAGACAGAAGATATATCACAATCAGAGCACTATTCTTCTATCTCCACTGAGTCTTCTACTCCTAATAAGACCGCTCTTCTATCTCAAACTATTATTACAAGTATTCTTCAGCACACAGAGTCATTTACACCAGCTGAACTAATGGGGCTTATTAAAGAAATCTCACTGGAAGTACTTCGAATCAAACTGACATCCCCAGAGAAACTAAAAGAGATAGCACAAATAACAGCCGAAATACTTTCTAAGTCTCATTCAAGGCTTTCCAAGACAGAAGTATCCAAGCTAAGAGAGTTTCAGAAGAACAGCTAAATCAAGCATGCTTCTTGTCTCTAGCAATCTTTGGTTGACCAGCTAGGTATTTAGCTAGATAACAGATTGAGTGCCTATTTGGCTAGTTAATTGTTTAATAAACAGTCTAATTGATTTAACTGGTATTTATTACGTTATTTATCTTGTTTTTCTTTGTCTTTAGAATGACTGAGTTAAGGGTACTTGTTACCACAGACAATCATCTGGGGTATTTAGAAAGGGACCATATTCGAGGAGAAGATTCATTTGATGCATTCAAGGAGGTGTTTGATTTGGCAAGGGAGTATAAGGCCGACTGTATTCTGATGTGTGGAGACCTGTTCCATGAGGTAAATCCAAGTAAACATACTATTTACAGAGCAGTAGAAATCCTTAGGGAGAACTGTGTAGGAGAGGGAGAAGAGAAAATAGCGATAGAGTGCATAGAGAATGACAACTTCTTTGACCTGAAGAAGAGTATAAACGAGGCCAACTACAAGAGCAAAGATATACGGATCAAAATGCCTGTCTTCTCTATTCACGGCAACCACGATGAGCCATCCGGGCATAAAGGAGTAGCATCGTTAGACATTCTGAGCAAAGCAGGCTTAGTGAGCTATTTTGGACAGATAGACTCAATGGCGAAGCATGTGCAGCTAAGACCGCTGGTTATACAGAAAGGCAGTAGCAAACTGAATCTCTATGGACTGGGTGCCATAAGAGACGAGCGTATGGGAAAACTTCTGGCAGAGGAAAGGATAGAAATAGAAAGAAGCGTTGGAGGAGTGAATGTAATGATACTACACCAAACCCGGTGCAGCCAGAACACCCGCACATACATTCCAGAGAACCTACTCAGTCCCGAGATGGATCTGATTATCTGGGGCCACATGCACCAATCACTTCCGCATCCAGTAAAGAACACAAACATGGGATTTTCTACCATACAGCCAGGATCAACTGTGCAGACGTCTCTGTGTCAAGCAGAGAGTGGTGATAAAACCTGTGTGTTGCTAAAGATAAGTGGATCGCAGTGGGCTACACAAGCAATTCCGATGAGAGCTCCAAGAAGATTTGTGTTCAAGTCGTTTACCTCTCCTGCCAGCGAGATAGACAGCAAAATCAAGTCAGAGCTGCATAGCATACTCTTGCAGCACAGGGATACAAAGCTGCCGCTGGTAAGACTGCGGGTGGAGATAGAAGAAGAAGACCAGACAGGCATAATAACCAAGCGGACTCTTCAAGAGTTCAAAGACAGAATAGCCAATCCAAAAGAAGCTATCCGGCTGATTCACAGAAGAAAAAGACCAGACTCAAAAAGAACAGAAGAGAAAAAAAGACGTTCCCAGTTTGCAATATCTGTAGAGCCCACCAAAATACTCACACAGGCACCGTTCATTAAAGGCATCATGGAATGCATAGAGAAAGAAGACAAGACGGCTATTTCCAAAAGGTATGACGAAATAATTCAGGGAGTGATCAGTGTTCTTTGTGCCCACAAGTGGATGGACATAGAAAAAGAGATAGACCCCGCAGTGAAAGAAACAGAAAGAAGGCTCTCTTATGATTACACTTCAACCTTAGAGAAACGGCAGCTAATGCGCATGAGTACTGCTGGCACAGCCCCCAAACACTTTAAACCTTCTCCAGAGACTGATTTGCATGCTACCAATCTTACTAATACTGCTACCCATATCAATACAGCTAATACAGTTAATACAACTGATACAGTGAATAATCTTAAAATAGATAATATATTTACGTTATCAGAACAAAGAAATGATCAAAATACTAATAGAGCACAAAATCGAATGGAAACCGATTTTAAAGGTTTACTAGATACAGAAACAACCGATTACAATATGGATCTTAAAGAAGACCTAAGTGCTAATGTCTCTATGGCAATTGAAAGTCCTATGCTTAGTGCCCCAAGAAAACATCCTATTTCTGAGAGTGCTGCTAACGATGACTATTACAAAATAGAAGATCAGACTAAAAACAGTGCAGCTGAGAAAGAAAAAGAGGATCTTTTCTTCTCTGATCTATGGAAGTAGCTATCAAAACTATCAAAAAGCAGCACTTCTTAATCTATCTGTTTTCTATCTCTAATAAACTATGTCTATTTATATGATGTAATCTATTTATTGTATTTATTATTTGTGCTGGCTAGTGTGGTATAAACAATGCTGCTGAAGAAAGGAGTATTTTTGTGTGTGAATGGAATAGGAGTAGCTTTTATGGGAGCAACCGCTATATATGTGCTGCTATCTGATGCTCCTGCAGTGGTGAAGGGCATAATGGTGCTGTATTCTCTTGGGATCTGTGCCGCAGTGTATCTACTGAACATTCGGCGTATAAGCGTGGATAATATGCTATATAGCATATATTTGTGGATATGTAACTGTGTAAGTCTGTGTATAGCTGTGTTTGTGGTGTTTTTGAGAACCTATAAGAAAAACAGTCCATTTGAGGCTATTGTTCGTTCTATTGGGCTGTTGATAATGGGGGCTGTTTCATTCCTTATTGCAATGTTCAATCTGGTGGTCAGAAAATATATTGTGCAAGGATTGGTCTGTCCCATCAGCCTACAGCGAAGCAAAGGAATAGAATACACTGTTTTGCTATTAAGAAGAGAGTATACAGAGATATTTAGTGTCCAATAAAGATAGGGCACCTGCGTTAACCAATAAAATAAGCCAATGGAATAGGCATAAGAGATAAAACATTTCTGTAGTTACCCCATATGAACTCTGACAGAACCAAAGCAACAAAAGAAGCAGTATCAAAGAAAATGGAAGAAACCGACAAAAAGGCTCATGAAAAGCTGAACCAGCTCAAAGAGTCCAAGCTAGGCAAGCTTATTCCAACCGAGTACAGCAAGATAAGCACCAGCCAGGTGGCACTTGCCAGCATGGTTATTATGGCATTGGTTGATTTGTGCATATTCGGATTTGGAATAGCCTTGAACTCTTCAAATGCAGACAAAACGTTTGCCACGTCATTCAAAGGCATTGCTTTAGGGATTATTTTTATTGTTGGGATAGTACATGACGCTCTGGTCTATTTTTTAAAGAAAGGAAGCATGCTGCTTTCTTTCCTTGGCATTCGTGCGCTGACCATGCTTATTCAAATAGTGGCTATGGCCTTACTCGATGCACATGCTGCCACACTGCCGTTTAAGATCTTACTTATTGTGGGGTACGGAATAGTGAACATCATTTACACTTATGGGTTTTCTGTGTTTATTTCCAGCCTTAAGAGCTCTTCTTCTTCCAACCCAAGTGAGCACCAAGCAGTCTAGTCTTCCTGGAAAGCCTATCTTAACAAATACAACTGTTTGTGTCTCAGAATGCACTCTGTAAATAGGCAATAAATTAGTTGTTAAATGTGTCTAACCTTTGCAAAGATTTTACTTGCTTATCTTTTATCTAGTATCTCTGATATACGATCCAATTCGCACAACTATTGTCCTTTTTAATGCACCTATATTCTACATGGCAGTCTATCCAATCCTTTTATTCTATCTACCAATACAATGTATCTATTCCTTTCATCTCTTACAATGTTCTTGTCTGGTTGTGTTACTTATTAATTGCTATATTGTTCTTTTCTTTGGTCTTTAAATTATAGATTTAGCTATTTTGCTTTTATTTTTGTGTCAACTAGAAAAAATAAACCTGTCCTTTCTTTTATTTTCACTGTGATTTGTTTTTACTGCGGCCTTGCTTATTTTGTTCATAGCTGCTCAATCAAGAGTGTATGACATCAAAAGACAAAAGAAGTTAAAGTCAATAGCATATGCATTAAAGAGACATATACTAGTGTATTAGACAAGATTATAGTATAGTTAGAATAGCATTTTAGAAACCGTATATAAAGAATTATAGTGAAATAGAAGTATATTGATATTGTGCTAGTTATAAGTTGTTTTAGTTATGCTAGACAATTAGTTAGATGGTTATCAACAGGTATAGGATATGGAGTATAAATAGGTACAGCAAACAAATGTATTGTTTGGATGAATAAAATAATTATAATTGGCTATTACGTCACTGGGGGCATAAAATAATTATGATTGGCTATTGCATCATTTTAAAACGGATTTTTTTTAATTACATCAGATGGATAAACAATCAGCTAGAAAAAGACAAAGGCGTTACTGGATTAGTCTGGCGCTACTTTTGGTAGTATGGCTTATTATAAGAGTAGAATGCACAGGATTAACACAAACAGAGAATCAGCTAGCTAAGGCCACAACAACAGCGCAAATAGAACAGTCGCCAAAGACAATTCCACAGGCACTTATTCTGATAGCTTCCCAGATAGCCAAGTTTGTTTCAGCCTTTGCAATGTGCTTGTACTCGGCCAAGCTGTTTAATGTGATAGATCCAGTAGGAGACAGTGCTATTTCAGCCTGGTATCCAGTAGGGTTCTCTATTTTAGCAGCAATGATGTTATTCACAGTATTTAAGACAAATATACCGGAGTTTACGAAAGAGATCAAGATTCTTTTGGGGCCTAAGGAAGATGCACATTTAACCAAGCAGGAGAAGGCACACAATGAGCTGTACCGTAAAATGATAAAACAATACTCTGTCACCTGGAGGAAATCCCAACAGCTTAAAAATACATCACAGAAAGGACTACTGGCAGTTCTGAAGTCTTTTTGTGTGTGTGCAGTGGGAATGGTTTCTCTTGTCACAATTGCCAGATGTGTGATTATACTTGTAGGTTGTGTGCTACTGATTCTTAAGGTGTCAAATAAAAGCATAGCAGGAGCAGGTATAGCAGCTATGCTACCATCGTTTTTACAGCCAATATATCCGTTTATTGTGAGTGCTTCTACCATATTTGGGAATATTTGGATGGTGCTTCTATTCGGAGCTATATCCTTTTTGGCCACAACCATTATAGAGTACTACAACAGTTTACAGCTAGACAAAAATCAGCGAAAAGAACAGCTAACAAAGCTGACAATGTCTATGATAGCCAACATTATCCTTAGAAGTGTAATATTCATTATGGCATTTGCATTTGGAGCACCTAGTTTAATTTTGCTAGTTGATTTGTTTGTGAACATTCTTAGGTCAGAGCTACTAGGCAATTTCTTAATTTCAATGTTTGTAGGAGAAGACAAGGTAGATCTAGTAAAGAAGGAGTCGACAATAGAAATGCACGAAAGCACGCAGGAAAGACTGCAGCGGATTCTTGTAGTTCTGGGAGTGGTTCTTGGATTACTCTTTATGTTCTTTTCCATATTTGGAATGATAACTGGTAATCCATTTGGAATATTTGGTATTATTGGATCACTCTTCGGAAAAGGAGCTGTACCAGCACCAGCACCGGCACCATTCTAAGCCACTACTTTATAACGTGTTTTTATTTGGGATGCCAAAAGCATTTCTTATGGCCATCTAGAATGTCCAGGCATATTCAATCAAGCACCTATCTATTTGATTGGCAATACATCATCTTAAACATATTAAAAACACCAACATATCAAGTAGTATTTAAACCCATAGAGCAATATCATATTTATATCTAGCTAAATAGAATGTTATCTAGCTTGAACATATATTAAATAGGAGACTGTATGATCTAAATGCAAATATAATACGTAAGAAATCTATCCAATCATCTAGTGATAGTGTGCTTATGTAGAGCAATAGCTATATAACTTGTATAGCAACTTGTATACCTTATTGTCTTATCAGCATTTGAATAAATAGCTTCTATAGAGCCTCTTTGAATAAGCACTTATTACATCACAAACAGATATATCATTGTAGGATAATCCAATATAGCACTTATTATATGTGAATAGTCCTATTCAATCTAGTAGGGATAGAACAAGGGATGTGGTAAGTTAAAGTTAAAATCGAGTGTATTTGGATGCAAATTTTTTGTGAATGGAGTATCCTGTGCTGTTATACTATTTCCTAGTGCTCACATGGAAAGCAGTTCTATGGACAGCAAAGCTTCTATATACATTCGAATACTTAAAGGCTTTCCAGTACATGAATTACCTGATACATAGAAATGTTTACGTATATGCCGTACTATCTACTATATATAAGATTACCTCATTTGTTCTTATTTGGACATACAGAATACTCAGGAAAGTAATTCTTAACAAGCTGCCTATAGCGGTGTATTTAGTGGGATTAGACCACTTTGATACGCGCCATTACAAAGTAGCTGGCTCCAGAGGCATATTTGATGCAATAGTCTGTTTGTGTCTTTTCTATATTCTATCGTATAGCATGTATAGCATCACAGAGGATACATATCAGTTTAAGGCAGAGTGTATTCAGCAGAAAATACCCAGACGGACACAAGCTAAGATTATCTAGATAGAGTAGGCCAATAGGCAGTTTATATAAGGGCAATATGCAATAAGGTAGTATAGTAAACTGGCTAAACCAACCAATGGTGACGTAATAAACAGCAGCTATCAGTGTAAATAGTGGTAAATGAAGGATGGAAGAAGAGGAATAAATAATTTTCTGATTTTACAAAAATAAAGCAGCATTTATGACAGAAGTGCATGGCCAAAAAGAGGGGTGCCCGTACAGAAAGTTCTTGATAGAGATGCGAGAGCACGGGTTTATACGAATAGTATGTTTATTCAGGGATATAGACCACATTGCGGTGGTATTTGCGCTGCTGACCATGCTCAAAAGAGAGATTATATCGCATGAGGTGTTGTGGAATGCCAGCAAGAAAGGAGGGCTGGATGCATATCAGGTGTCTGTGGGCATCTGCGGCAAGATAAAGCGGGGAGCCTGCATAATAACTGACAAACGAAAGCCAGAAGCAGGAGTTTTGCAGCTAAGAGAGTCTTCAATGGAAGAGATAATATTTAAACTGTGCAAACAAACAGGTTATTTGTCATCGGATATTCTCTGGTGCATCACAGTGTCGATGTATGGCAGGATAGGGTCGGCTAGTAGAAGTATCTGGAAAGACCCAATAAAGCCGTATATTGATCACAAAGAAGAGAAGGACAAAGAGAACAACAAAGAAACAGAAGAAAGCAGCGAAGATAGCCATAGCGAGAATGTTGTTAAATCTGCACAAGACAGCCGTCGGCACGGGTTTATAGCCAAGCTGCAGATAGAAATAGAGCGGCTAGGAGAACAAAGTGCAGAGAAAAGGTCTATAGAGACCAAGCACCAGATATACTTTGCATACGGAAACTGGCATACATTTTACAACTCGCTGATGAATGATTTAGGCGTTATAGAAGACCTGCAGCTGTTTCACAAAAGAAGCCACAAAACAAACACTATTAAGTCTACGCCAGAGTACTTGCTCAATCGGTTTTTAGCCAAGCTGGGAGTGTCTATCGTAGAGGCCAAAAGCACCACGCTACACTCTCTGGTAGGCCCACTAAGCCGAGTGATCCAGCGATCGTTTAACAAAAGAACCTACTATGTAAAGAGCTATGAGTACAATTATATGTTATCGCATGTGGAAGTATTCTTTTATATTTGTTCTTTGTTACAGGAGTCTAGGTACACAGAAGCTGTATTTGCCTTCCAAACAATCAAGCAGGAAGATATTTGTTTGGGGTTTAACTGCTACATCAAAACAATAGACATGGTGAACCAAGCGATGCAGAACAGAAAATATATTAAGACGGCTGAATCAGCTGTAATACTAATCCCCAAAGACATTATAACAGCAGCGTCATTGGATGAGATAAATACAATCAAAGAGGTTTGGGTGTCAGTGTATACACTGTGCAAAAGCAAACGACCGCAAAATGAGTGCATTATGGTAGTTTATTTCCAGCAGGAATCCTTTTATAGAATATTGCTCAAAAGCCCAGACGAGGACACGCTCAGGTCTATGTTCTGGCTAGACTCAACAGAAAATGCACTAAAAAGTGACATCAAAAGAGCCATAGAGTTAATAAACCAGTAAATACCTTCTAACAGATGTATAAATAAGCATTAAAATGTGTGTTTATTCGTATTGTCTCAGTTGCGTGATATATCAGATCTACAATAGATGGGCTTAAGATGGTCTTGTGGTGTTTGTAAAATATAGTGCAGCCAATCTTTTATCTGATAAGATACAGCCCTTAAATAAAAGATTTCACTCCACACATTTGCACATATTTTGCACATATTTAATAAGATTACATTTTCATCCATGTCCTGCTAATAGAAATGGCATAGATAGTGGTTTTGTATTACAGATACTAAATACTGAAAACACTATAGAAATAGTGAGAAATACAATGGTAAGGACAAGAATGTATTGCAGGCTTCGTTCATACTTGCAGGCCTGTCCTTTAGACGAAATAATCTCTTCTGCATTGACAATAAGAGCACACAGAACAGGGTATATGCTAATAATATCTCGCATGTTCTGGGATGAAATACACATAGAGCATAGAAGGATAAGGAGGAAAGACCCACACAAAACAAGGAACAGTTTTGGAGTGGATGGTCTAATACATAGTATAAATAGCATCCACGGGCTGATAATGTATGCTCCACCCAGACTGATCAGAATATAGCATACATTCTTGTGCATAGCTCTGTGCTGTTTTCTTCTGGATAAAGATGAGTTGTCTATAGCCAGTCTCCAGAAAAGCAGCGAAAACAAAATAGTACCCATAATAAGCAAATATGGAAGCATGCCAAGCATACTCGAAGTATTGATCTGATCCTGAACAACAGACCATATAGCAAGGATGCAAATACTAACTAGCACCGTTTCTATTGCTAGCTGTATCCTTTTTATAGTGAAAAGAGGCTTTTTAACCTTTATCATTTGTTCATCGTTTTCATTCATATCTATGACAGATTCATTCTGTGATACATTTTCATTACTGGTGCTGTCATTGCTAGTGCTGCTGCTATATGGGCTAGTTTCATTTTCAGATCTGGAATGACAGACTTTAATAGTGTTTAGAGTAGTCAGGGGCTTTTTTACATAAACATCACTATGAGACCTGATAGTACTCTCTGCATTGAGTGATATATTATCGGGTCTTTTTACAACTAGTGTGCTTTTAGCAAAGTATATCTCTGTTGTGCTTGTGTTGGGATCTGGCAACACTGAACCAGCTATGCTTTGATTGGATGCATTAGATAGAAGCATTCTATTGGTCCCTAAGTACTTTTGTTAAAATCTACATTAATTTATTGATTGCGCCAATTTGTTTCCTTATATAGTAAGTTGGCTAAAAAATATTTGTAATTTACAATAAGATTGGGCAAAACAGCCTATTTTCTTTTGGTTAAATCTATAAATATTATATTTTTTAAATCAATTTTTTAACTGAAATGCAATCATCAGGACGAGCAGCTGAAACAGTTATTAATGACATTGCCAATGTACCTTCTTTCAAGAAGATAGAGTTTATATCGAAAGAAAAGTGCCTTGAAATCCTTAATAATGTACCTTCTTTCAAGAAGATAGAGTTTATATCGAAAGAAAAGTGCCTTGAAATCCTTGATAAACATCATATTTTAGACGACTTAACTCCCGAAAAGTGCTTGAATGCAAATACAGATAAGAAGAAAACAAACTTAGTCCATTCAATTATAAGAAAGATCAAAAGCAGCGGATGTCTAAAGGATATTATTATTATGCCTACTAACAAAAATCATTCTGAACATAGTAATGATATTACAGAATATGACAAAACTATCTATGATCTAATAGAAAAAGTCATTACAGAAACATCCCATGCAAATGTACCAACCCAGTCAGAACGTAGATCATTTTGGAACCAACTAGCTGTAAATACCACTCTAGAAGACATGAAAAACAAGTTTGTGTCTACATTTATACTAGATGAGATAAACGATGAGTATAATTACTGTTTGAATGCTGCTAGAAAAGCATATGTTTGGGATAAACAACAACCATATGAAACAGTCAAGATACTAGGTGTTATTTGGGAAAGGTCTAATCTAGTAAATGAGATTTCTTATATGTTTTCCATTTTAAATGAAAAACTCCCAGAAAACTATATTAAAACAATGAAAGCTCAAAGCACTAAGAAAATATACAGTAAGTTTTTTACTGAGACAAAAGACACAGAGAAAACTAATTCTGTAGGCATTTCTAATATTCATAATCACATTAACGAGATTATTACTAAGCTTCAATCTGTACCAAACGGAATAGATTCTGCTCAAATAGCCAATTATGAATGTATACAAGATGCATATGATATCTGGTATAGCACATCTGATCTTTTATACGGATATACTGGAGCTGTTAAGGCCAAAAACCTTCAGACTTTATTTCAAGAATTGGCTTCATCTGACATTGGACTAGTAAAGCTTGCTGGCAATGACCTTAAAGCATATAATGACAGAAAGCGAGAAGAAATCAAGGTGCAAGCACTAAACCAAGAAAAAACAGAGACAAAAGCCCAGGAGGAAGCCGATAAATGGGTAGACAAAAAAGATGTATGGAGATATGCGGATGATTATGACTGTAATACACCAAAAAGCATTGCTACTATGCTGAGACGCAAGAATAACTATATATATAATCTTGCAGCTATCGAGCAGGGTATACTAGGCGCCAGATCAGAGCCTTCCATAATAACCAAAGAAGGTGCAGCCACTGCAAAGAATCTGAATGAGAAATTTGATCTAGGATTAGACGTAATAGAAGTGCTACCGCAATATCTTATAAATCAAGATAGATTTTTGTGGATAGAAGCAGCAGGCATGGCCCTTTCTGTTCTCTCGGCAATGCTGGCTGTCCTGTCTTTTACTTTCTTTATTGATCTGGTATATGTATCTGCTCCTGTTCTAGCGGTTGTATTAGTGGCAGTACAGTTTTTTTCTTGGGTAGGAATTTTTTTGGCATCATTCTATATACAAGAAAAGCACAGGCTAGTCAACCTAAATAGAAGCTTTTCAACTATTCTGCAAGAATCAGCAACTAGGATATTTATAGCTATTCTTGTAGCAACAAGCATTTTGGTTGGATATATGACGATAGTTCCTGCTATTCTTTATTCTATACCATTCTCTGTACTACCCTGGGTGGCAACATTCTTCTTTATTAGACTTGCTTTATTTGGACATCAAACAAAGGGGTATAAAGGCATTAAGCTGGCATTCTTTGAGAGAAAAGCAGTTGTCCTTACAATTGGGTTTATTGCTGTAGTGATTCTTATCTCTGCTATGGCTACTTTCCTGGATATGACCATGTTGCAAAAAATACTATTCAGGATAGTTAACAACCTTCCGGATATTCCAGACTTCTAAGCTGTATAAAACTATTTGCTAGTATTTATCCTTTCTTGGATATGTATTGGTAAAGTTTTATAGCTGATGCAATTTTTTTCTATTTATAATCTAATCTACGATAACAGATAAAGTTATATACTAAAATAAATTGCAAACAACTCAAGTCTTGTCTATTTATTATTTATCTCCTAATATGTCTATTTACACCTATGTATATAGATTAATACACACAGCTAAAAACCTTGCTAACCAGAAAGATCAATGATATAATCAGGGGGATTAGATTAAGGAGACAAATTGAATGATTATTGGACAGTTTTGTCCAAATTCCAAATAGGAAAATTAGTATGGTATAAATTTATATAATTCTCCAGTAAATATGAACACGGGTAGAACAATCATAAAAATAAATAAAGATATCCTTACAGATCGTAGCGAGAAGTTCGAAAAAGCAAGAACCTCTCTTATTACAACTGTAAGCCAGCTAAAAACCAAAGTTTCAAATGAACAGCTCATGCTTATTCTTGTGAATGATCTACTAAATCATTTGTCCTTTGATGAAATATTTGAAAAGCAGACCAACAATACACACAGTGACATCCAAAAATGGGCTGCAAGCACACTCAACCTAAACAATATCGTATGGAAGGACATTCCAAACTACAAGTATTTGGATGAATCTAATTATATTGAGAGCATACTTAATGTAATAGAGAAAAACACACAGGACAGAGCTGAAGCATATGAAGTTGCATTGTCTTTTGATAAAAATCCTACAATAAGTACAACATGCAAGAATACGTATAGCAATATTATAACCAATCTTATATCTGCTAATCGGGCATATTTAGATGGCTCTTCCAGTACTATCAATAAAGCTCTTACTGAAGAAGAGTTTAAAAGAAAGACAATCCCTAAGATGATGGATAATACTGGCTTAAATATGGTGTGCTCTCAATTAAATGATGCTTTTCTAAGCGACAAAATTGCTGAGTATATCAATACAATTAGAGCAAGCGATAAGCAAGGAAACGAGTTTCAAGCCCTTCAGGAGGTAAATTTGCTCAAAAATATCCAAATAAATTTGGATGCCCTACAGTATCTTGACGTCAAAACAAATACAAATGAAAATGTAGGTAAAGACCTTTGGGCATCCTTTTTTGAAAAAGAACAAGATCCTGCTGTTATAAAAAAGAATATCCAAACTTTAATTACAGATCTAGGCACAATGATGGACACAGAGTGGCAGCTATCTCAAGGATATTATAGTCCAAACATGGCTAACAGACGAAAGTTCATTGCTAAAAAACTGCTGAGAATTATTGACCCTATAGATGCTTCTATTCTTGACGAACCAGTATCAAAAGTTATTCCTACAGCCCCAATGGAAAGCACTCGCAGTGCTATCGGCATATCTAGTCAGCCACACGGACATGCAACACAAGACATAGCACCACCACACACTAGCTCTCAAGATTTATCAGCACCTTTAATAAGTAACGAGGATGATGTAAAAGAGTTTAATGAGCAGAATCCAAATCAACATGGTATATCTTTATATCCTAAACTTCACCCTGAGAGCCATTATAAATCATCATATAATGAAGAGGTAGCTTCTAGCAATCTACCTAAGGGGCTTGTAAATTCTGATCCAATATTTCCAGAAGACAAATCGCCAGAGAAAAAGCAAACAGAATCTGAAAAAACAAAGCAACCAATAACAAGTTTTATAAGCAAGCATAAACCACTAGTAATATTACTTGGAGTGGGTTTATTTATTGTGGTATCTATTATTGTTATAATTATTCTTATCAACAATGGAGTCATCTTTAACCCAATGCAAGTTCAAAAGAACTAATATACTTAGCAGTATCTTGCCTGCATGCCACAATTGTGACTGCATACATTATTTAATTATGCTTCACGTGTTTTTGGCATATGTGCTTAACAAACAGTTATCTTTTTATATTTGAGTATTTGATGTCTAGCTGTTTATATAGTTTAAATAAATAGATGATACTATTTGTCTGTATTCTTTAGCATGCTTTTGTGTGTTATTACCAAATTATTTTGGAAGATACTATATGAATTTGATGCACATATCTTTATTTTAGCTGTTTATTGGTCTTATAATGCTTTTTATTTTACTCCTAGCATCAGTTAAATGACTCCTTCAGTTATAGCACAAGCAAAGCCTAAGAAGCTGTCAAAAACTCAAGTTCAAGGGCTAGCAAACATGTTAAACAACCTTACAATGAATCAGAAGAATGATATGGCACACATTTATGACGCTATGGTCACTATTTTAGACTTTCCAGAGTATAAAGAACTAATTTCCGATTTAACACAGAAAAAGACCGTTGTATATAACCCAGATCCATTCTTAAACCTTTTGCTACAGGGTAGTAAGCATGCTATATACAAAGACATAGTGAAGTGGGAAAAGAATACAAAGCCCAATATCAAAATCAGACTAAAACAGAAAGAAGAAGCAACAGCTAACAAAGCCCCAACAAATATACAAGAAGAAAGTTCAGAAACTAGTATAGAGGTAAACGAAAATACAGTAGACTATAAAAGAGCTTTGTTCTTTATTGCGCGAGTCAATTTCTGCATCAAACTGTGGCTTAAATCGTATAACTATGCAAAGAAATTTGACGACCGTCTTCGTGTGCCAACAAACACAGGCATTCTTCAGCTTATGGACACAATTGTATCATATATGGATATACCTACGCAGGAAGACAAACAACAATGGGAAAAGACATTTAAGGACATTTGCAATAACCTGTCTATTGATGTTAAGAATCTGCCTTTACTAACAGACGATGCAGTACAGAAAATTATCTCATCTATGCCACTAAAGCAAGCCATGCAGCAATATATATCTGAGCTATCAAATGAGACGCCATCATCTCGCAAAAACAAAGATCAACACAATACTATTTCTGCTATACATACAATTCTAAGCAACTGGGACACATGGGTATCGCAAGAAGCTGTTGCTGCTCAGCAGCTGATCTGTTTCAAGCACTGGAAAACCTTTGTGCAAGAGCAGGATCAAGATATAGTGCTAGTTGACAATCTAATGAAAACCACGCTTACAAGGTATGACGAGCTAAATAGACGCCTACAAGAAAAACTAGATTCAAAATATAACAATGGCTATCCTAAGACTAAAGAAGTCCAAGACCCAACTGATACAGAAAATGCCTCCACAGCCACAGACATAGAAGAGGCTTCTTTCTTGGACAGTGCGTCAGAGAATGAAACTGATTCCACTAAAAGAACAATAGACAGGAAAGCAAATGCATCATCAAGCAAGACTAGATATACAAAAGCACGCAATATAACTATCCGAAGTAAGAACATTCTATCAAATGTGAATGGCATCTTTGCAGAGGCATATAGTAACTCTACTAGGCTAAAACTAGCATCGTATATTCATATTGGTATTTTATTAATTTCTTTACTTGGCGTTGCCTTTGTGGCTCTTATAAGTAGCAGTGCCATTAGTCATATGGTGAAAAGAGACGATATTTGGAGTGTTTTTTCTGATTTCAAAGGGCTTAACGAGATACTTTTGTTTCTATTTAGTATTTTGCTTTTTGTGTTCCACACGGCCTTTCAGTACATCCATATTATGGCCACACAGGCAGACCCCAGTGTGCTAATATGGATTACAATCAATGTGATTACAGTTATTGGAGTAAGTATTCTTGCATTTTTGTTTCCTATTTTTCTGACTCCATGGGCTATGATAGCATATTCCATCTGGACTGGTTTCTTCTGTATTGCAGTTTATCTTGGATACCACTATAAAATCAGTCCCACTCCAAGCATCAATGATACAAGCAAAAAAACAATTGTTCTATTTTGTATAATCATTTCTATTGCTCTAGCCGCCACAATGCAGTTCTACCAATTTGTCCCTGCAGAAAGTATTATGAATTAGCTATTGCACTGTTTAGCTGCGAGTTATTGGCTATGGTTGTATTATACATAACTGAATGATTGGTTGTTTTATAAATAAATAACATATGGTTTAGACAAGAAGGATTTAATGATATTTGATAACGTAGAGGATGTTGATAGTCTTTTTTTTGCAAGTAATACAGCATTTGATTCTGTTATGAGTATTCATAGCCTGGCTAATGAGTTTGATGCCAGTTTAGAAGGCATGTTCAGAGGAGAGTACAGGCATGTTCTGGGTCTATTTTATGAGTTTATAAATTATACGCCTTTTGTTTCTAAGAATATAATAGAACAGTTTCTTAGAAAGACACTTCTATCTAACAATATAACAATGGAGTATGTGTATTGGTACAATGATGACAAAATAACTATGCCAGTAGAAAATATATACACTTTGTTACAGACACAGCGGTTGGATACACTTGTTAAAAACTGCATGATTGCTATAAAAGAGCGACAGTCTAAGAATCTTTCTTTGTACAAGCCAGCAACTTAATATAATGAAATGCCTATTCCCATAGACGAATTGGCTATACTCATTTCTATCAATAAGCACTTTGATCTCTTTTACAAGCTGGAATTAGAATTGCAAATGCAGATAGGTGCTATGTTTACAAAGCAAGAGATAAATTTGCTGGACACAAATGAGATAAGTATTGCCAAATGCGATGAATTGCTTATTCGATTCTTCAAAAAGATACGGGGTCTCTATACAAAGTACAAGAAAGTAATTAATCTAAATGATCTGGATAATACGTCTCTGTCTGAGAAGTACAAAAACATAAGGACTGCCGGCCTATTTGAACATATACTTTCTGCAAGCGGATATTTAAACAATCGCCCTGTATATGTGATTCCTGTGTATATGCTGTATTTTGCATGTACCTCCTTTATTTTTATTAGCATGTGCATCGTTCTTCTTAATATTCTTATGCCTATACATTTTTCTTCTTTAATAGCAACCTTTACAGTATACAATGCTCATGTGATACAAATACTCTTTTCGGGGCTGATTACTATGGGGTCTATCTATTTTATTAAGAGACTGAGCATGTCTATTAGATGGGCTAAGGTAAGCATGATTTCGTATGTTTGTTTCTCTTCTGCTTTATTTTCTATTCTATTTGTGCTGGTGCTTACTATCGTTAAGGCATCTAGTGTATTCTTGGCAGTATTTATACTTTTGATGAGTATACTTATGGTTGCATCTATGATATTTATTATAGCTAAAAGATCTGTCTACACACACTTACAGCCTTTACTTGGCCTGCTTTTAATAGCTTGTGTTATTTTTGGACTAAGCGTGGGTCTTAGTTTCAATCTATTTAACTTCTCTATTTTATTACGACAGGTGTCTTCTTTACATATTCCAGTATAAGCATAGAATGCTCTGGTGGGAATAAAGCATGTCTTCTTGTTTATAATGCATTTATCTCTATTTTTATCTAAATTACGTCAGCTCATAAATTACTTTGTTCTAAATACTAAACTAGTTTGTTTTAAGAAAAACATCAGGTTTGTGCTTAAAAGCATATTTAAAAATTACAAATATTTTAAGTGTCCTACTATATTTGTACAATCAACTGAATAGAGGAGATCGTACAAAATAGATGTAGTATAAGCACATAGTGCATTGTAGCCGTTAGAACAGTCACTGCCACTATACATCAGAGTATATGTGGTATTGTTGTGATGTGAATAGATAGTGTATAATGGTTATTGGTATACTGTTCATTATGTAAAGAAGGATAATTGGTGTAGTTATAGACACGAATAAAATCGCAGTAATAACAGGAGTAAAATGATTTTTGATCGCAAAACCGAATTCAGATTTACTGAAGCCCCAGAAACAAAGTTTTATAGCAGATTCTCCAGGTTTCTAAATGAAAACAAGAAAACGTATGAGAAAAAGAACCATCATCTGCTTATTCAGAACATAAAAGGATTCTTATACAAGTCGGGGATAGAAAAGTGTATTACATCCGACAGCAATAGCGTAGAAGACAAAAAGGCATACGTCTGGTGCATTAAGAATATTGATATATTTATATATCAGACCCCAAACCAGCTGTACTCGCACTTTCTGAGTACATTAGAAGAGACAGACCACAAAAAAGAAATAGATACATTTGTTAAGCTGTTTGTATCTCATTTAAGCGAATTTTCTATGCTATTTCACAGAGTGTACCAGCTGCATGAGAATGATAGCCAGCAGCAGAAGATTGATATAGCAGTGTTTGGACAGATTGCCCACTATAAGTACAGGTATAACTGCCAAACAGTAAAGTTTTTTAACAAGTGGAAGCGATTTATTGCCAAATATCAGATAGATCTGTCTGCCAATGCTATACCGGCAGGATTTCATACGAAAACACCAGATGAGATATATGCTCATATAAACAGTAAGGACATACAGGAGGTGGCAATAGAGTACATGACATTGCTGAAGCAGAAGATAAATAAGAATGTTTCTGTGCAAGAGTGTTTTGAGGACTCTGATTTTGTCTGGCTGTACAGCATCAAAGAAAACTGGTCTAGTCTGGAGGAGCTGGAAGGGAAGTTTAACAACCGTCTTTTAGGCAGCAACATATGGACTCAGATAAGCACGCTTAAGCAATCAGGTATAGATGTGCTAAAAGACTCAATATATTCGTATATACAGGCACTTAAGAACATATCCAAAGGATCTCTCAAGACCGCCTCTGTAACCAGCTCCAGGTTAGTCAAGAACACTCCACATGTGTATAACCGATGGGAAGCGCTGGCCACAAAATGTTTAGACAATTTACGGCTTGAAGTAAATGGTACCGCCAACAAGCCGCTTTTGGATGCCAAGAACAATGCTGCATATTATCAAGGAGAAAATGAAGAAGAAGACGAAAACATTAATCTTTCTGATCTAGAAGACCATGAGTCATCATCAATAGAGTATATTACCAGCAGCTCAAACACAGACGAGAGCGAATACAATTCAGAAGAGCAGAACGGAAACAGCGACAAGAATCTGTCTAATGAGACCAATACCAACCATAGTATATACTCAAACAACACAAGTAAGGCATTAAAAGGAAAAAGACACGATAAAAACAAGTCTAATAGAAATGCCCTGCTAATGGCTGGCAGTCTTATTGTTATTGCGCTAATTATTGGAGTGAGTGCTCTTTGTATCCACAAAAACAGGACCGCTTCACGTAAATAGATATCTGCTAACAATCATAATAGTCTCTTAACACTCAACGCTCATCTGCTAACAACTAGCTGCCAATAGCCAGTTATCAATAAAAAGGCAATAAGCAATAGACAATCAGTATATTTATTTACTAGATAGCACAAACACTCTATAGCCCAGAGATATCTATAGAACTATGAATGAATATATTGTGCAAGACACCATAAATAGCATATAGCAAAAAGTATAGAGGCATTATCTGAGTTGAGAACTAATTAGCTATAAGCAAATAAATTAGATTGTTTGGTTTAAAAATTAGTAGTCTTCCTTGATTTTCTTTCCTGATTTATCTCTATCTTCCTCAGAATAATTTTCGTGGCGTATAATACTTTTAATTTGATTAGTATAGTTAGTTATTCTGTCTTCTTCTGGGAAGTTAATTAGGATAAGTTTTGGAGTGAATATCATAGGGAAATCTTTTGCAGACATTCCAGAAACTGTCATAGATAGAGCATCTTTAGTAAAAGTATTTTTTTCTGATAGGTATGGATACTCTTAATAAGCGATTTCTATTTTAGAAATACATGGTAGTGTATAGGACTTCTTTGGATTAAAATATTTTCGTCTGAATAGCTTCAAAATGCTTAGATCAGTTATGTAGCTGCAAGAAATGTATAGGTAGTTGATTGGCTTAAATATATATTTAGCCAAAAGGTATTCTACCTCTACATCATTTATATCAAGAAATATAACGCTTTTGGCGTCAATAGAAAATCGCTGACCATTTGAGATTGTATCTTTCTGTTGTTTACCTTGGTTTCTTGAAGTAGACTTGCTGCAAGGCTTTTTAACCACAGTCCACTCGTTATCGTCACTATTACTTAAGCTATTACTTGAATTATTTCTTGAACTATTGCTTAAAGATGGCTTTTGTATACTTTGATTTTTAGGGTTGTTTGGCAGATTGATTCCTACAGGGAGGGACATGCAGAGGTGCTTAGCTTGGATAGCAATTTTTTCCATGATTACATGTAAATCCTCTGGAGAAATAGAATAGTCTTTAGGATTAGAAAAGCTTTGATTGCCATTTAGTTTCAAAGCTAGATTAGAAATAGGTGTGGTAAGTGCCTTGAGGTCTGCAATAAGGATGGGAAAGTCTACATTGCATGTGTAGATGTGCAGCTTTTGTTTCCTAAAGTTGAAGTAACAGCACGAGTAGGTAGCGAACTTGAATGCAGCGTATAGGTCTTCTAAGAATTTTTGCAGTATTGTTATATCAGATCTAGGCACTTCTATACTATCGTCAAATGCATTAAATTGATTGATTGCTGCATCTGCTATATATTCTCTTACCTCTGAGTATTTTGGGATAAGTATATTTTCTGGTTTGTATTGTGGCAGCATAGGGGCAGAGTTTAGCTGCATATTCTTATGGTGCTGTTCCTGTATCTGCTTATCTATTTTAACACTTATAGATGAAAATTCTTTGTATATGTTAGTTAGAAGATAAGTAAACTCTTTGTCTATTTCAATGGATTCTTCGGTGTGTATTTCGCTGTATTGGTTTAGATCTTGAATAATAGACTCCCATAGCTGTAGTAGATCATATATAGTTACTGCGCGCATAGCAGCATGCCTTTTTCTGATAATATTCCTTGGGTGGAAGCTGAAGCCCCATTTTTTGTGTAGAGTTTCGGCAAATTGTGCAAACTGATTGGTAGGTCTTTTTTTGTAGATAGGAATGTTCTTGTCTGCAAACTGCTTTGGATTTCTCTCTTTGGTGTATATAGTATTTTTGTATAGAGGCGTTTTTTGTATCTCTTTCAAAAGATAATCCGACATATTTTTCATTTTGGGGTCTTCTAAGGAGGTAAAGCCTTCTATATTGATTCCAGTAAAATTTTGCTTATCTTTCTTATACTCTTCTATATCATTTACAGACTTTACTGTTAATAGCTTAAGAGTGTCTAGAGTGTTTGTTTTCTGTAGCGTGTTGACAGTTTCAATATAACCTAGAATCTTCAGCACCATAGTTTGAATAACAAGTCTTTGTAGATTGTATTTGGTAAGTTCTGGAATATCTTCCAAGCGATTTTTAGGGTTTACTTGGTATCTTAGGGCTGATTGATTACTCTGTTCTGTATCACTACTTTTTTCTGTACTGCTGCACAGGATTAGTGCAGATAGCATTGCTAAACATATATATTTAAGTAATACATGCTTAGGTACTGTATTTTTTTCTATAACTGGTAATTAAAAATTGCATGATTATAAAAAAAATCTTTTTTTTATACCTTGCCAAATATAGCAATTTTTAACCTGAAAATATTTATTTATTATGTTAAATATGTCATTTATATTTTAGTTGATCTCATATGCATATATCTTACAAATTGCACTCTCCCAGAATACATCTATAAATACTTACAAATACACTAGCACAACAATAACCTTGCTAAGGAAGGAACTATTATATATTCTATATATGATTTTGCTATCTGTCTTCTATATTTGATAACAGAATAAGACTATATTAATGATTCTTATACTCTCTTATAATTCAGAATACTTCATTAATGGTTTGTGCTGTTAGTATTCTTCTTGGTATACTGCTTAAACTAATCCTAGTAAATATTTTAAATTTGTATGGCTCTTATTTATTTCAAAGCACTAGCAGTCTAAGTGTTTACTTGGCACTGATTTCTTTTAGCATTTTACATCATAATCAGCAGCAGTATTACATAAAGTGTCTATAGAGTATCTATGTGTATTAATTAGAAGGTGTATAGTATTATATAGTAGAATTAAGTATGTGAGTGATTGCACTTGTGTATCTGATGGGAGCAATCAGTAGATAGCAAACATATAAAGGCATCAGAAATAGTCTTAGAGCAAAATAAATATGTAATCGATCATATATATCAGAAATCAGAGTATTGCTCTAAGAACAAGCAATCATGTGTAATATATTAAGAAGAGCATAAATATGCATTGATAGGAAGCACTATGGAGATTCTCAAATATGTGAACTATACCGAAACAACGGACGACAATGTAAGCATTATCACAAATGCAACATTCGGCATAGAGAAGAACAAGCTAACTGCATTAATTGGCTTGAGTGGGGGAGGGAAGAGCACACTTATGAAAAGCATAGCTCTGCAGAGTGCCAAAGGACACATAAAGTACGGCAAAATCCTGACAGAACAAAACAATCAACTGCTGCCAAGGAACGATAAAGGGTGGTACATGCGAGTTTTATACATTTCACACTCGCAGGTGGACTTCAAGAATATGAGAGTCAAAGAGCTACTTTACTTTTATGCAGACATGTACAACGAAAAGCACGAGGAGGTGGACTGCTTGATAAAGAGCCTCAAGCTAAGCCGGTGCAGCAACAGCATGTATACGCGCCTGTCAAAGGATGAAAAGAAACGAGTAGCAATTATAACAGGACTGTTGGCAAAGACCGAGATACGGCTATGGGACAAAGTGGTCTCTATCATGGATGCAGAGGTGATTGATGTGGTGCTAAAGCGCATGATACTCAGAAGCGGCACAAATATAATCTCCATGGATCAGATAAGCACAAAGATACTGGGTATGGTGGACAACGTGCTATTTATGCACCAGGGAACAGTAGTGTACTCGGGACCAGTGCATATGATGGTGCCGTACTTTGAGTACAAGAACATCCGGCTGGCAGGACTGGCTATTTCTCCAATGGTATACCTGCTGCAACTATGCCATCAGAACATAATGGATGAGAAAGACAAAGACAACATTGAAAGACTTTCGCAAGTGACCGAGCAGATTCTTAACCAGCATAGAGGCCTGCTTTTGCTGAGTCCAGAGAAGAAGTGTCCTCCGTTTAGGCTGAGACTTATGGCACCTTTCCAGCTGGCCTGGTACTTTTTGCAAATGCCAGGCAGTACAGGTGTGATTGCCACGATAGTCTCATATACAGTTTACATAGCACTGGTTGTCCTGGCAGGAGCAGGCATCTGTAGTGGGACAGCATTTATTGAGGAGCTGCTCCAGCTGTATTGGAATAACAGGGAAATGCTGGCAGAGGAAGAGGCATGCAAGATGATAACAGACAGCTGGCACTGGAGTCTGGTCAGCCAGTTTGGCATAGAGCTTATGGGCTATAATACATTTGGTGCCTTGTTTGCTATTGCCGGAACAGTAATGGTGCATGCTCTGGCTATTATTGCGTATGTGATTGTGGTGGGACTGCAAACACGATCTTGCTGGAGCTATCCCTCTAGCCAGGAGAGTGCTAGGCTCTATATCAGACACCGCATGGCATCAGTAGAGGAATGCATGTGTGCTCTGTTTGTAGAGCTGTTTTTTGGACGGTTCTTGCACTGTTTTGTGCTGTGTGCAGGAATGGCAGAGTTCAGTCTGCACCGAATGCCCACGTTTAGAGAGATTAGCAAAGAGTATGGATTTACTCGCTGGCATCCTTATATATACATCACCTATACAGCAGTGTTTATAACAACTATATCGGCTATTATAGAGCAGATGCGGCTAAATGCAGCAGGCAAGCGTGCTGTGTGCATAGCAACACTGCTGTTAGCGGCTGTGTGTGGTACAGGATTTTCGATGGTGGTCAACAACTCGTACCTTCTAACCATATTCCAGCAGTACATATACAAAAGAGAGCTGGACGGGCATATGGTACTGGATCCAGTTCTAAGGCGTGTTGAGTGTGTTCCTGTCTGGGCCAAGACAATAATGTGCATAGCAAAGTATAGCACGCCTCTTGCATGCATGGCAGAGCACTTTCAGAAGTATATGGTATACTGCGGTATACTCCCGGTGAAGATAGAGAGACCAGACACGCTGTATCCACAGCCGTATGTGAATATAACGTATGCAACAACAGATATTATTGACAAGACTATTACCTACACAAATCCGCCTTTACTGCTGGACTGCATGTTTACGCTGGTGAAGTATATGCTACCTAGTGCAGGCCTGTTTGTAGTGGCCTGTGCATGCACATACTGGTCTCTTATACCAGACCTAAGGTAGGCCAGACTGAATAAGAATAAAGCACACATGCAATGGCAGTAGACAGTTTAATTTGATTAGAAGCAGCAGAGAGTATTGTGACTTATTATGCAGTGGCTTACAGTGATCTAAGTAATCTTCAAGTGCAGCTGGCAAGTAGTATACATGCAGGCAGAAGATAAATTTTATTTGAAGCAAGTATGCTATTTATTGCTTTTGGCTGTTCTCTTCCAGGTTCTTTGCAGACTCAGAAGGGCTAGAGCTAGTTAGAGAGTCATCTGAAAAGAAGTTGGTTAACCATAGCTTATCTTTTCGGGAGTAGATCAATAGGTAAGGGTAGTTATACGTCTGTGCGATCGTTTCCAATATCTTAGTGGTATTGGAGGATAGCAGGTCTAAGTAAAGAGATGCCTGGTTGTTAGATGTTGGATCTTGTTGCTGAAGAACGCCATAGATTATTTTGCTTCTCACAAGATACTCCTCGCACCCTTGGCTGTAGAGGTCGTTATGTATATTCTTTCTCTTTTCTATGGCGGCATAGAAGCAATTAAGGCAGCCTGCGGGCATGTGTGGGTCTAGCACAATATATTCTATGCCGTTTGTGTCTATAGGCTTGCTTGGGTCATACGACTCAGAGACAGTAAAGCCTCTTTTGCAGTCTAGTCCGCATATGAACTGTTTAGTGTTTTCTGACTTGTTTGTAAGTAGATGTGAAGAGATATCGCGTAGAGTAGAAGAAATTACTCTAAAAAGGTCCAGATGCAGGTTGTGCTTTTTAAGAATCTCGTTAAGCTCCTTTGCGTTGTTCTTTATAGAGAATTTGGTTCTGGGATCGGCTAACAGCTGGCAGTATAGGCGCACAGGCAGTATAGGGCAGATAAAAGAGGCTGGTATGTCTGTTAGGCTATATACTCTGGGAGCAATGGCTTTGAGAGAGTTATTCGTATTAAAGATCTGCCTAACATTGGCCATGTATACTTTCATAATTCGGATATAAATGTTTTTGGCCAGTCTGAGATATTCTGTGTCCAATATGCCTATTTGTATAGCCGTTGCTGGCGGATCAGAGAAGCATAGTTTTGTTGTGTGCATAGACAGATTGTCATTGCTGTCCTTATTTATAGGCATAGCTATAAAATGGACCATAACAAACACTTGTATCTGTTTTGAGGTGTCAAGAGCAGCTAGCAGGTTTATGATGTCCGTGTAGTTCTGTGTGGTCAAGGTTGTCTGGTTTTCGTATGTTATGTCTAGAGTGCACTTTTGAGCTATATGGCTTAAGTTAATATATTGCTTGCTGTCCTCAATCCGCTTTATCTGGCTGGCTATGGGCTCTGTTCTGTTTATGTCTGTGATTATCAGTTGGCATGTTTGCCCGAGATCAAAACGAATCAGCTGTGTAAAGAGAAGAACTAATTGGTTTAGTCTCAATGAAAACCCTAAGAAAAAAGTATGCACCATACTGGATGTGCTAGATAGAAATAGCCTTTTTATGGCTTCTGGTTTGCCACCTGACACAAATACCTTCTCTATGTTTAGTTGGCTTATATCAAGCATGCATAGCTTTTTTTCAGTTATATCAACAGCAAACATTTGTATGGGCGTGTTTCCAGAGAGGATTAGAGTGGCGTACATTGCCTTGAAGTAAGCAAACGAAATATAGTCAAGGCTATTCAGAGGACAGTTGTGTATGATAATAGCAAGCGGGGCTTTACGAGTATGCGGGTATTTGTTGATGTCAAACAGCGTGGATTGTATTAGGGTGGAAAGTGTGAGAATGCTGTTTTTGTCTATGTTCTCAAAGGCGATAGACCTCATGTTCAGACTTATCTTGTACTTGGCCTTTAAACCAGGGTTCTTTTCTATGCTCTGTGTGAATAGCGTGTCAGATCTATCGGTGTCTCCTATTTGCTGTGTGAGGCCTTCAATATAAATGTGTACCTGGCTCTCCTTGGAAGTAGCTGTTTCTAGCATGCTTTTTATCGTACCAAGCAATAAGCTATTGCTGTTCCTTTCAACTGTCTCCTTTTGTGCTCTGCTGGGGTCTTCAACCAGCATCATTGCCTGCAAATCAACAGGCAGCATCCGAGAGTTGAAAGAAGGTTTTTGAATTAGGCTGTAAGCAAGGTGCTGGTTGTTGCCAGTATATAGCTCAGAAGCAAGCAGGGTCTTCTGGCTCTCTGTTTGCGGCACAATCTTAAACACGGTTCTTTTAACATTGAAAATAAATGGCAGTGTCGTAATACCAATGTGTATATAGTACTTATTTGTATTTGATTCAGGTGCAGCAGTACCTAGACTTAAGCTAGTATTAGTGGGAAATGTAGATGTGGTTTCTATTTGTCCTTGGAATGATGGCTGTGGTTCTATTGTTAGATTTGGTAGTCGCTTAGCAGATGTTGGGTTTCCTTCTGATGGAGTAGATACTACACGTCCATTGTTTGCAGCTCTCACAGATAAACTATTTATATCAGACACGCCGTCCTTGTATAAATCTTCTGTGCACAGGATGCCTCCAGAGAGGATGGCCAATGCCAAAACTGCTTTTTTCCATATTAGAAAAGATCTGTTCCATAATTGATTGTTTCGTTGTATCATGTCTTAAATAAAAAAGATAACTGAAAACATCTAAAAAGAAAACTCTTAAATACACTAAATACATACTTAAAAAACAACTAATTAAAAATAAAAACTAGTGTTTATTGCAGCCAAGTACAGTAGTATCTAGTAGGCTTCTAGAATGCTTAGAGATTACCCTGATTATTGGTGCTGTGCACTAGTAGGCAGCAATAAAATCAATCCTGTATAGACCGTATGGCTAAGTAGATGCGCTGAGTAGCTGTTTGTACAGCTTCTGAGTGTAAGGAATGATCTGGAATATGATCTCTTGCGTATATACCATATTGAAATTGTCTATGCTCTGTATAACGGCGGCAATAGGGTCATTATCGTCTTTGGCAAGGGAGGCTAGGTCTATGCCAGGAATAGAAAAGCTATTTTTGATGTTTAGAAGTGTTTTCTGGTCTTCTGGCAGTAGACACACAATGCCCGTGTCAACAAAGTTTTTAAGGAGTATATGTCTGCTTAGAATGTTTCTAAAGTCTGCAGAGTCTTCGCTATCATGTGTCCGTCCAGCAAGCTCTTTGTTCTTTATCTGTGCAAAGAATGCAGCAAGGTCCAGGCATGCGGCTTCATCATGCCATAAGGACAGACCCGAGCCAAGAAGGAGCATGGTGTCTTTGGCAAATATAGACTCCGTCCCAAGTATTTCATTCAGCCAGGCATTGACTCCATATATATTGAAGTTTATAAGATTGTTAAGTTTGAGCATAAGCGGCTGCAGCAAATAGCATGTCTCTGAGCCATCAGTGGCATTTAGCATGTTTGTGTTTATGCTGGAGAACTCTTTAGCAGCATTTTCCCTTAGAGTGTGGGTAAGTGTAATGAGAGAGCGGATCTGGTCTGTAAAGTCCTCTTTGGTGAATGTGTCACTAAACAGCTGGTCTAGTACACAGTGGTTGGTGTATGTATAAGGCTGCTGCTGAGTTGGGCTAATAGTCACCAAACGTGTTTTGGCTAGCTCTTTAAATAAGGCCTGCTCCATGGTAGAAATTGGACTGGTGCAGGCTTTATTAGTGGTGCATGGCATGTGCTGTTCTGGTTCTGCTTGGCTGCTGTGTTCTAATATAGGCTGTCTGGCTGCTTCTTCCAAGGCAGCAGTGTCTGTCTGGAGTATCTTTTGTTCTAAGTAGCGCAGTATACTGTGCCTTTCATACTCGGCCATTATTATCAGCTTGGCCTGAGAGAACTCCTTTAGCAGCTCTTCCCTGTCTATGTTAATATCGGGTTTCTTCACGTTATAGAAGGTAGAGTTTCTCTGGCAGTATGTCCATATGGCTGTACTAGTAAAATCGCCTAAATAGGTAAAGAGCTGAGAGGTAGATATCTCTTTCTCTTGTTGGATACATGTGTCCCATTCAGTGGCGAGAAAAGTATGCAGCTGTACTAGTTTGTGTTTAAGCTCGCTGTTGTTGTCCAGACATATATTTGCGCTTTCTATTTGGTGCTGCTGTTTGTGGTGTATGCTTTTCAGTAGCATGTATGTTTCTGACAGAGCTTTTTTCCAGTGTGTTTCTATTGTCTGGTATTCTTGTATTTTCTGGTTGTATTCTGCTAGATTGGTTTGTAAGATGCTGCAGTACTCCTTGAGCTGGTTGGCTACATTGACATAGGGATGCGAGTGTTTTGGGTCAGAGAGTAAAGCCATAAATTCAGGAATGGTTTGCATTTTAGTAAGAAGCTGGTTTATCTCTTCCATCATCTTAATCTTATTTCTGCAGGCCGTGATAGAGATAGTAGAGGTAGGCTGGGGAGATAAGCTGTGTTCTGTGTGGGTGTCCTCTATGCTAGGGCTGGCTAATTCTAGAGCTGGTTTTTCATTTGGGTACTCCAACAGCTTGTTCTTGGTGTTTGGTAACATGGGACTGAATGCTTGGTCTTTAGTTATCTTATTCTGTATCTGTAGTAGTCTGGCGTTAATTTTCTGTATCTCTTTTGCGAGTGTCTGTTTAGTAGATCCTGTGTCAGCAGTAGATCCTGTGTCAGCAGTAGAGCTCTGTTTCTGGTCAGTAGAGCACATCGCGCTGGCAAGTGCGCATAAGAGCATGCATGCGTATGTAAGTGGTAATTTCATTGTATAGACAAAAATATTTTCTTAATTAGGGTTCAGGTTGTAAAACTGCCGATTTAACTGATGTCTTATATCATATAATTATTTTTATACTTTTCTTTTATCTTTTATCTTTTATCATAGATCTCTTATCTCTTATCATAGCATGCAGTATATACAGGTAATACCAATAATATGAGAAGAAGAATAGCCAGTATTCCATTCATGTAGATAGTTCTTATGTGCTAATGGCATCAGTGTTAAGAGGAGATGTGTTTCAAAGAACATGTGTTTATTGTGTGTTATAGCTGCCAGTGCATGTTTGTGATGTTGGCTGGTGAAGGATTGTTACTGCTGTTTAGTGCCTGGCCTATGTTGGTAATGCTTTCAGAAATGTATTTCTTGTCTGTGCCCATAACCTTGCACCAGACATCCTGTGCCTTAATATTATATCCGACCATCCAGCTGTTCAGGAAGCTAGTTACTCTGGTTGCTGCTTCGGATGCGCTAGTGTTTGTGTCTACAATCAGCTCTATCTCAAGGCGGCTGACAGAGTTAGATTTGGCTGGTTTGGATAGTTTGGACAGGTCTGTGTCAGTAGAGATACTGGAGAATATATATTCGTCTGTTACTGCTTTTAGAAGCTGTATGAAGCTGGAGCTGTCCTGTGCGTTCTGGCTTGTGTTTAGTTTTGTCACTACCAGTTTGGACAGTTTGCGGTTGGCGTCTATAAAAGCAGACGTGAAGTCAGACACGCTGTCGTCAATATTGAGCTCAACATGGGTTGTAGAAGGATCTATTATGTTGAGAATGTCCAGGTTGGCATTACCCCATTGTGAGACCCTTAGACCGAGTGTGGAAGCCATTGGCGCCGATGTTCGGGATGATACTATGCTGCTGAGTAGGCGGGATATTCTAGACTGTCTTGTGTTTGTACTTCTTTGTTTAGAGCACCTTTTCTTGCCTACCACAGAATAGTGGCCGATAAGTGTTTGAATAACAGATGCATCGAGTTTGCTCACATTTATCTGATCAAATCGTATTTGTTTGCGTTCCTCTGCTGTGCCCTGTGAGCTGATTTTTGTGTCCTGTCCGCTGATTTCAGTTAGGGCAGTTATGGTAACAGATATGCCTCTGAATGTGTCAAAAATCCTATCCAGCATAGCCTTGTCTATTGTTTTGTCATTTATCTTGATAATAAGTATGTCCACTATGATTCCGCTGCTTTCTTTGTTCAGTATGAAAGTGAGCAGTTCTTCTAGCTCTTGTCCAGTATTTTCTATCTGGATACTTACTTTGCCGTCATTAAATATATTGTTCTGTATGTCCATACTTTTCTGATTTGGGTATGCCTGAGTCAGTTCTGTCATAACTGTGCTGCTTGTCTGGAATGCCCTGGTGTTTGTTCCATATACCAGTGCAATGAAGTATACTAGCAGTATTGCTGTCCATGTCAGAATGTTTTTCTTGTTGTGTTTAGTAGGTGAAAGTGCTTGTATTGTGATTGTTCTATTTATCATTGCCATTATAAAAAATTATTATAATATAAGCCAAGCCATCTACCAATTATAAGGTGTTGTCCAAAAACAAATCACAAACCTACACAACTGCAAGTAATAGTAATCATCCACAGATTATACATGTGTTCTGTATCTAGCGTGCTGTTCTATGCAGCTAATGGCTTTATACGTTAAGAAGCACTGATAGGCTGTGTACATCTAGATCTTTATTGGCTTTCTCTATAGTAGTGGTACTGTTAGTATTGTCTATCCTATATGGGTGCACTTAAATATAATCTAGTATGGTATAGCAGTTGTTTACTTCCTTATCGTTATATATTTCTTCTATTGATTTAATGTCAGTGCATGTAGTAAGTGAGTTACTCATAGTCTTATTGTTTAGTATGCTAGTTAGTCTGTTCTGAATGGTATGCTTGCTAGTTGGCTTGTATCTCTCTATCTATATATCTGTCTGTATCTAGGTATAAGAAGAGTATGAGTAATAGACAGACAAAGCAAATAAAAAGAAACAGCAGCCAGCAAGAAAATAGGACAGCTTTATATTTCTGTCAGAGAAAGAAAACAAATACAGACAGACAAATAGACAAACAGACACGTAATAGGTAAGGCATATAAAGAAAAGAGACAGACTAGGTATAAGAGTGTACAGAAGAGTAGTAGAACAGAGAGTAGAGCAGATGGCTGGCTGGC
>JALPMX010000036.1:0-107868 GCA_024244045.1 Nematocida sp. AWRm80 | reverse complement strand
AAATCAGAAATCAGATAGTAAATAGATTGTAAATGATAAATGATGTAATTGTATGAAAACTAGTGAAATGTACCTTTTATTGCTTACTTATCTGGTGGATCCAAATCCAATAAGAGTAACTCCCTGTTTCTTTAGAGAATAGAGTACGTCCTGACATGAAACAGTCTTTCTCTTTCCATGGTTACAGTAGGTCACTGCGCATCTGATGACGCCTTCAAGGTATGTCTTGGCCATGGTGTTTATCTCGCTGTAGACACCTGCGCTTACTCGTTTCACTCCTCCCCTTCGTGCCAGACGTCTGATGGCTGGCTTGGAGATGCCCATTGTTTGCTGGGTGGTGCGTCTATGCCTCTTGGCTGATCCCTTTCCCAATCCTTTTCCTCCTTTTCCTCTTCCTGCTAGTGTCATTGTGAATAAACACAAAACATTTTAATATTTATAGTTTTTGTTCCCGCCAAAATACGTGTTTTTGCCGCTCTTTCCTGTGCCCTTCTTTCGGGTTGGCGGGAGAATTGCCCGCCTTTTTGTCTATAAATACGCTAGAGAGAAGAGTTTTATGGCAAGAACAAAACAGACAGCAAGGAAAAGCACTGGGGGAAAGGCCCCAAGGAAACAACTGGCCACTAAGGCTGCAAGAAAGAGCACTCCCTCCGGGGCTGTGGCCACCAAGAGACCTCACAGGTTCAAGGCAGGGACAGTCGCTGTACGAGAGATCAGGAAATACCAGAAAACCACTGATTTGTTAATTAGAAAGCTTCCTTTCCAGAGGCTTGTCAGAGAAGTAGCCTCTGAGCACAAGGCTGATGTCAGATTCCAATCTTCATCTATCCTGGCTATCCAAGAGAGTCTAGAGAACTACATCACTGGACTATTTGAGGACGGCAACAGATGCGCTATCCATGCCAAGAGGGTTACTCTAATGGCTAGGGACCTGCACCTGGTAAACAAGATTAAGTCGGCTATCATCGCTTAAATAAATTGTTCTAATTAACTGCAAACTTTTCAAATGATAACAGAACGCATCCATTTGTATCAGAAAGAGGGAATAGAGTGGCTGTGGACAAGGATAAAGAAGAGAAAAGGAGCTATTCTCGGGGATGAGATGGGGATGGGCAAAACGATGCAAGTTCTTTCGGTTGTGAAACGAGTATGGGAGTCCATTGGCAAATCAATACTAATTATGATGCCAACCACTTTACTTGAGAACTGGGAGAATGAAATGACCAGATTCAATTTGGAAGTGCCCAGGATGATAATTCGAGGGGGCGAAAAAGACAGAATAAAACTTCTTAGAGATGCAGATGATAAATACATTGCTCTAATAAGCTACGAGCATGCACTAAAGACAAAGAAGCTAATAGCCAGCATGTACTTTGATTTACTGGTCCTGGATGAGGCACATAGGATAAAGAACAGAGAGAACAAAATATCCCAATTATGCAGAAGAATAGATGCAGGAGCCAAAATATGCATTACTGGCACTCCCATACAGAACAATCTCTCAGAGATGTGGAGCATTGTAGACATTGCACGCCCAGGACTTCTAGGAGATCCTCAGATATTTAAGACGCATATAGAAGAACCACTTAAAAGAAGCAAGCTAAAAAGAGCCACAACAGAGGATAGAGCCAAAGGAGAAGAAATAGTCCAGCACCTGAAAAAAGTACTTTCAGAAGTAGTTTTGAGAAGGACCAAACAAGAAGTAGGCCTATCTATCCCTGAGAAGATAGAAACGGTTGTTTTCTGTCCACTAACTCCTGTGCAGCAAGAGCTTTATCAGGAAGCCCTGCAAAATGACCAAGTTCATGCTTCTGTTCTGGGACAGATCAGTCCCCTGAAAACAATTATTCATCTGAAAAAGATATGCAATCATCCACTTCTGCACACTGCTCGTACTTCTGTAAGCAGTGCACTCTCCAGAGAATACAACAGATTCTCTTTTCTAGATAGCGGCAAGATACAAGTCCTTCTCAAGCTACTGTTCAAGTGGAGAGACTCTAATAGGAAAATAGTTCTATTCAGCCAGTACAAGGATATGCTGACAATAATAGAACAGGTAATTACTATTCCATTCTTAAGAATAGATGGAGATACTCCAGTGTCTAATAGACTACCTATCATAGAATCATTTGGAAAAGGACCAAGGACAGAAATACTCCTATTGACCACCAAAGTAGGAGGAGTAGGCATAAATATCCCTTTAGCCAATACTGTTATACTCTACGACATGGACTGGAATCCATTCAATGACGAACAAGCCAAGGGAAGAGCCCATAGGATAGGCCAGAAACAGATTGTGAGTGTATATAGGCTTATGTGCAAGGGAACCATAGAAGAGTCTGTCTCAGAGGTGCAAGAGATCAAAAAGTACACTTCTCAGGAAGTACTAGCCAAAGAGAATATAAGTCTCAAAAAGGCATTTAACAAGATAGACATGTGCAGACTGTTCCACTACTCATATTCCTCAGAGACAGAGCTGACAGATATAGATCAACTAAGATAAATGACGTAATAGATACTATACAAAACTAATAAATAATCAGTATAAGATATAAGATATACTATTTACTTTTACTCTTTTGAATCTCCTATCCTGACAGTTAGAGAGTCTGCCTGGTTCAAGATAGAAATATCCTTCCCGGTCACCCATCCTGAGAGTGTAAGCCTAATAGTTGGCACAGTAGCACTTTTCTGTTTCTGGCACCTAAGAAGAGGCTTGGTAATAATGCTATTAATGAACATATGCTCAGATAGAACCAAGGGCAAAGGCTGTACAAGAGATGCCTTAAGATTAAGTATCTGATCCAGTACAAATAGGACAGAAGGACCACTAAGGGTATAATAGCTAGTATGACAGGTATACTCTAGATCTAGCAAGAGAGTATGATTGCTGGTGGCATTGGAAACTAGAAGAGAGTAAAGTCCTTCTTGTTTGCAACACTCTTCCTGGCAGTCCTTGTAGTTTCGGGTATGAAAATAACAGATTGCCTTTTCAGCCAGGACATAAAAGGCAAATGGATCTTTTTCCCGAGCACTCTTCCTGAAGAGAGTAAACAAGGAAGAAAGTGCTTTTCTCCAGCTGGTGTAGATTGCTTCAAATGAACTAGAAGATTGTTCTTCTTTGGTTATTCTTTCTGTTTCTGGTGCTTGGTAATACACTCGATTAGAAAAGATCTTTTCTATCTCTTCCCGATGCTTCTCTTCAATTGATGCCTTTACTGAGTTGTATATCTTGTATGGGTGTATTAGTGGTACTTTGTCTTTTGTCTTAGGCTGATCTGGTAGTATTAGCTGTTTTAGAATGGCTGTCTCGTCTATGTTTTTTGGCTTTAGCTCTTCTGAGACTGTTATCTTTTGTTTCTTTGGCTTTGTGGGTTTCTGGTGTCCTATGAGGGTACTTAGCTGTTCTTCGAGTGAAAGACTTTCTCTGGTTTTTGTCTGAAATGGATTAGTCATTGACCTGGGAACATAAATTTTTTTGGCTCTTTCTTATTGCTTCCTTTTCTTTTCTCTTGGCCTTATCCCTATTTAAGATACTAGTACTATTCCTATTTAAGATACTAATACTACCTGTATACTCTATATGGATATTACTTAGATACTTAGTGTATTTATTGTCTGTATTTATTGAATGTCATTTGGGTAATTGGGGTAATTGGGATGTATTTAGTGTATGATAGATCTATATTGATATTGGATGACGTATAGTGAAATGGTGAAATAGTATTTCTATTTAATTGTCTATTTATTATACACTTAACTTGTGGTGCTCTCTCTGACTGGTGTATTTCTGATAGTTCCACTTTTGGTCATCCTTAGTGGTGGCCAGTAGTTTATGTATCTGTTCTCTTTCTGTTTCTTGGGTACCTGGCAGAGGAAGAACTCCAGCGGGGTTCCAAAGATTTCTTTTAGATTTCCCAGAAGGCCTTTGTTGTACGGATTGGGCGGATAGGATATCTGCAGCTGGTTTAGTTTTCTCACTTGCAATGACTCTAAATACGTCATATTCTTGTAGATCAGACTTATTTGTCTGGCAAATAGAACAGATAGTCCTACGGTGGCTAATAATAAGAGTAGTATATTCATTGCAGAGATAAACAAGAATATATCTACATTGAATCCAGCTGTATAAACACGCACTCTCCTCAAGAAAGCATACGAATACAGCCACAGCCCCAAGAAAGAAGTAAAATCTCCAATTGCCACCAGCTTCGTAAAATTACCAAAATTGTGTCCGTTCACACAAGCACCAATCCAAGGACAATGATGATCCATTTTTGTAATGCATCTTCTGCACCTAGAACAATGATGGGCCCTCTCTGCCTTGGCCTGTCTGCACTCATAACAGAACTTTCCTCCACTCTTATACTCTTCCTCCTTTAAATATCCTCTTGTACCACTCACCAGCATCAATAGACCAAATGTACTACACATAGATACATTTAATAGTACTACTAGCCATCTGTATACTCTTGTATGTGGTATATCCTTCCATAAGATCAGTGGAGTAGAAATAAGCCCAAAGTATCCTAGGAGACTGTACGATATCCCTAAGCCTATTCTGTCTATTGTGCTTCTGTTCTTGAAGTACATACAGTATAAACAAAGAAATATACTCAAATTATTTATTTATCCTAGATTAGCCACTCTTTCTCTTGGAGAATTGACTTGGTTATCTTGGAGTCTTTGTATTCTGCTCTTTTCTGGGCATTCTTGTACCATTTGTACTCCTTTTGATCTTGTGATCTGATGGGTTTTCCTCTGAAGGTTAGCTTTTTCTCGTTGTACTGGTAGTCTTTCTTTAGGAATAGGATAGTATTTCCTTCTTCTTCTTTGTATCCTACTCGTTTGACTGTATTGTGGCCACAGAGGGTACAGAAGTCTATCTGGGTAGGAGTCTTGTATATCTTTGTGCAGGTGTAGCATCTTTGTAAGTATTTTTTGTCTACAGTAGTAAATGAGTCATACAGTTGTACTCCTAGCTTAGTAAGTAGTACCTTAAGGACATTATCCTTGGTAAGACAGATTACTTGTCTATTTGGAAGAGAGTCTGCTGATATCCAGGAAGAATAGAGTGTTGGCTGCTCTTCTGTTATTTCTAGTGCTAGTGCTGCTAGTTCTATGTCTGGTTTACTTAGTTCAGTATATCCAAGTAATTCTGCTTCTTTCTTAACTCGTTCTTTATACTGTTCTGTTGGATTTCTTCTATGTATCTTATGGGAGTATAGATCTATTCTGGATCTACTCTT
This sequence comes from Nematocida sp. AWRm80, assembly GCA_024244045.1. NCBI lineage: Eukaryota > Fungi > Microsporidia > Nematocida > Nematocida sp. AWRm80. Next base: position 102,619 of record JALPMX010000036.1, on the reverse strand, counting down.
TTCGCATTTGATTTCATCTAATATTATATCTGGCATATATCCTTTTGTATACTCTATCTCTCCTATTAAATTACTAATTACTCCAGATGCATCTATTACTGCTATTGTATCCATTAGAGTATTCTAAAATATTTTCATTCAATTGGAAAATTATAACTGTCATTTACAAATCATCAAATACTCATCTATCTATCTTCTCTTGTCTTCTCTGTCTTCTTTTATCTTCTGATGATACTCTTTTATTCTTCTGGCTAGTCTTCTTAGAATACTCTTTTGTTTGAATATTGTTCTAATACTCTTTCTGTAGGTATTTAGTGTATCTGTGTAGATTATCAGACCACACCAGTTGATTCTTTCTGAGTATTCTAGTGGAATAGGATATTCTTCTGATAGAATGTGTTCTGTTACTGGTCTATTGCTATATAGCTTACTCTTCTTAAGATTAAGATACATTCCTTTAGACTCTTTTTCTCTCTCTATTCTCCTTAGGATACTCTTTATTTCTATTATACTCCAGGATAGTACTAGTATATCATCTATGTATCTGGTTACATATGTATTCTCTAGGTCTGCATAGAGAAGAGTATCTTGTTCTGCTAGGTAATAAGAGCATAAATGTGTTGAATAGTGTCCTCCCTGTGGTATGCCTTTGATTCTTTTGTAGTATTCTTCTTTATACCTTATGTAATGATGGTCTACCATTGAATTAAGCTCATTTGTTATATCTTTCTTGGTTATTGTATAGGTGTTGTATATTCTTCTGATGGTCTTGGCTGGCTGGTCTTTAAATACTGGATTGTTTTGTGAATGCTCTTCTGGGTCTAGGACTATTCTTGTCTGTTTTGTGTTTTTGTCTTTTGTCTCTGTGAGAAGATATCCAATATACTCTTCTTTGCTATGTATTTTGCTAATGATATTAGAATTATGTATTACGTCATGTCTTATCTTATCAAAACAATCGGATAGATCAATTACCAATAAGAACAAAGAGTCTTTCTTCTCTTCTTCTGAAGAGTGTCTTGGTGTTTCTAAGGACTCTAATGGATTTCTTCTATACAATCTATCTTTATACTTCTCTTGGAATATACTCAGTCTGGAAATGATCTGGTCTATGGAAATGACTGAATTGTATGTTCTTTTTCTTGGTGGTATTTCTTGTCTTTCTGGTCTTTCTTGTTCTTCTGTTCTCTTTGTCTTTGTCGTGTTTAAGGCTCTTTTTAGTCTGGTCTCTTCCCATTTGATCTTTTCATTTATTTCCTTTGTCAATACGCTGCAGACATTTCTTTTGTAGCTCTTTATTTTGCTCGTTGTCTGTTTGTTCTTGGCTGTGTACCTATTGTCCTCTGGTTCTATTAGCTTGGTTATGGCTCTGAACTTTGTCTTTCCTGGTACCATTCTTACTGAATAGCACTCTTTTAGTATCCTATCTCTATTCTCTCTGGTATTATCTACCTTGGTATAGTTATTTCTTATGTAATCATACTTTGTCTTGCCTGCTAGCCAGATGTACTTGCTCTTGTAATAGAGTCTATTGTTGATATACACTGTATTCTTATGTATTACACTAGGTACATATTCTGTTAGAATATATTGTACTACAGTATGTACCAGTGAAGTATATTGAGGAGAAAGTGATTTATCAGTTAGTATTCTGCTTCTGGTTCTAATTCCCTTGGTAATATAGCTTAGTTCTATCTCTGTTTGATACTCTGAGCTAAGTGTATTAGTAGATCTAGTTGGTATCTGTGTGTATATTCCTATTGAGAAGAGAGCTATTACCTTGGTAAGAGTATCCTGTAGTGCTCTGGTGTCTAGAATGTCTTTGAAAGTATACCTGATCATTCTTCTAAGTATTTTTATTAGCTCTATATCACTGATCATACAGCTATTTAGAGCATTAGATACTTCTTCTGACGTAATATTTACTGATCTGTTTCTCTTGAGTCTTCTGTTGTATCTGAGGAATAGAGATGTTAGGCTAGTGGAATGTATTTTGTCTAGTACTTTAGTCTGTTTCTCTGGCAGTATTTCTAAGTGGTCTCCAAAGATATATTTCTGATCATCTCTTAGTCTCTTATGTGTCCTGATTGTAATTGTATCCTCTGCTGGTACTGGTCTAGTAGGTCTCTTAGGAGCTGGTGGTCTGGTAAGGTAAAGATAGAATGAGCTGGGTATACTTGGATGTCTTTCCAGGACATGGTACTCCTGAAAGAGTCTGATAATATTAGTGCCTATCACACTGTAAATATGCTTCCAGGTCGTTGTTAGCATTCTCTTTCTAAGAATGTCTCTCTCGCAGTAGTTAGTGTGGTAGATACCCATAGACTCTAGTGCTTTGGTATGGTTGGCTTCTATCTCATTACAAGCATAGAGTATCTGATCTGTCTGTTTAGTTGTCTTAATCGGTACTTTTCTGGGACTGCCGTTAATTGGAGAAACAAATATAGAACAGTCCTCGGGAAGGCAGTCTTTCTCTTCAAGCACCTCTCTCAGGGAAACTATTGTCTCCAAAGGGATTCCTAAATGCATCGAAGGGTACTAAAGTGCAAAAAATAAAAAAAGACGACACCGATGGGATTCGAACCCACGCGACCAAAGGTCAATAGCTTAGCAAGCTATCGCATTAACCACTCTGCCACAGTGCCACAGAAAAAGACACCCCCTGCCATCCAACTGTAGACCCTTTCAGTAAATGCTCTATTTATATATATTAGGTACTCTTTACTGTTCTAACTGCCTTTAGTCCTATTTAAACTGTACTTGGCCTAAATAAGCCTAAGTAAATGTATAGTATATGATATAGTAGAGTATGTATATAATGGATATTGCTTTACTTATACCAATTGTATTAATATATATATGCCAATTATAGCTACTAATGACGTAATAAATATAGAAAAATTTTAATTTATTATTATGTCAGAGTACATCACTATTAATAAACAGAAACTGATAGAGCAGTTACAAGGAATAGTAGATATTCCAATGTCTAGTAGTGATGATACATCATACACATCAGACCTAAATCTACTAAAGAGTCAGGTATTAAATGAAATCATTAAACGGCCAGCAGAGCACTATCTAGAATCCATTGATATTGATATTAATTCTCTTGCTCCTAAGGATCGCTCAAAAGAAATCGATAAAAAGGCATTCATATATAATTCTAGTGTTTCCTACTGGTCTACTATCATATCTACCATATCGTTAGATGATGTAAAGGAACTATATCACTCTATCTTTAGCGGTACTCTATTAGAACAAAAAGATCAGATAATAGAAAATCTTGCAAACAAGTTGATTGATAATGCTAAGACATGTTTTACGTCACTAAAAACCCTTAATGATCTAAGAACAAGTGCAAATAAAAAAGATATACAAGCATATAACAAAGCAATAATTCTAATGGACTTAAGTGCTTTTAACGAATCTATCACCCCAAAGCTACTAGAAAACAGGCTAAACTATATTTTGATGAATATTCTAGGCATGAAAGACCCAAGAGAAGTAGAAAATCTATGGAATAATGCTAGTAAAGACACTAATATATATAATGTCTATAATAGCGTAGAATTGAATTATTTTATCACTATTATGAACTATTTTAATACCAGTATGAATCGTGTGGCTAGTTTATACAACGCATCTACTGATATAAGAAACAATACCCAGAATGATAGTGGTTTATGGATTAAGAAATTAATGGTTATGATTAAAGAATACAAGAAAATAAGAGAAATTGAACTGCCTGTGGATCATGGTGTTTATCTAGATTATACAATATGCCATCTCCTCTAACTGATATAACCTTTACAGTTAATGATGAAGTAGATATAGATAAATATATCAATGATATAAACAAGAATATGACTAATCTACTAAATAATATAGATGGAGAAAAGGATGCTGGAGTGAGTAGGATAGCAGCCAGCAATAGGCAATTCATTGATGATCTAGTAGATGCTAAGTATAATACACTTCAGCAAATGGTTAAAAATGATATTTATCTGCCAAGTGACACTATTCCAAGTAAACAAGCGCTTATAAATAGGTATACTAACTATATAGGTACTATAAACCACTATATTGAGTTATCTAGTTCTATACCTATACCTATACTTCTAAACCTAGAAGAACTTTCAAAGAATCCACTTGTTTTAGATAGCCCTTATACTAGAAGTAACCGTAAGACGATAAGAACTGTTATGTTTGGTTTTGTTATTCTGTTGTTGTTAACTGTTTTGGTCCTTTGGTATCTTTCACGATATACACAAGTTTTAGAAAGCTTTAATTTCCACTAGAATATAGCTATTTCCATAAATACTTTTACTTTAATAATATCTATACACTTATACTTTTATATTCTAGTGATCTATCTATCTATTCATATTCTCTTCTTGCTGTATCTCTATCTCTAGTGTTATTGTTGTATCTTTATAAGAGTATCTCTAGAGGCTATCTTCTTTAACATATACTGTAAGCAGATGCAATATATCTAGTTAACTATTTTGTAATTGATAATTAAACTTCAAAAATAAATCTGATACTTTTATAATTTCTGAACAGGTTTAGTCCTGAACTCTAACTAATAGATAAACAAGCAAACAAGACAAGTGCTAGCAATATAAGAGAGAAAGAGCAGAAAGAACAATTAAACTACTGATTTATTGAATATACAGATACACTACATATCATAGACTTAGTATATATCATAGACACTAGTATAAATGGAATAAATGCAATATAGAATGGGGAATAAGTAAGAAAAGGAGTATAAAAGATTAGTTTGTTGGGGGCTGAGGAGGATCTATGCATGGTGGTGGCTGTGGAATTGGATAGGTAGGTGGAGGTGTATCTTTGAGTATTTCTACTCTCTGTGTTGGAAGATAGTATTCTATTCTCTCTTCGGCTATGGCTTGCTTTAGGAACATAATGAACTTGGCTTTTCTTTGCAGGTATGCCTCGTAGTTCTGCCAGTTCATAGCATGCTGAAGGTATATCTTCAAATGGAGCTTGTTTGTGTCTTCTATGCCATGGTAGTTGAACATAAAGTAGGAAGAGAACTCTTTTGGATGTTTCTTGATGAACTTGGATATTTCTGTCTTCAAATGCTGTATCTTCTCTGGGGGAGTATCAAAGGATATTTGGAAGGTTATGTTTTCTGCCATCAGACCACTTCTTCTTACGTTGATTATGTATTTCTGGAGGAGTACATGGTTGGGAATGTATATTTTGGCACCATCCCACTGATAGAAGACTGTTGAGAATACATTCAATTCGGATACAACCATATTTAGCTCTTCGTGTTCTATTTCTACTTTTATCCGGTCTCCAATGTCGTATGGATGCACAATAAACAGGAATATCACGCTGTCTATAGCATTCTTGACACTGGTTTGGAAGATGAATCCAAGCCCAAAGAAAGTACCTAGGATACCCTTTACAATGTCATTGGAGATTACAGCTGTAGAGAGCAGGGCTGTAGAAGAAAATACAAGAATGGCAGCTGTTACAAATCGGCTGACTCTGACTAAAGCCTTTTCCATCTGTACCAGACTCTTTTTCACTGCGAATTTCTCTCTCTTTGTCTTTTCTATCAGAGCAGCTATGTCTTTTTCTACAAGTGGTTGGGTCTCTTGTAGGCCCAGGAACTGTGTGATATGGTCGACATACTCTGAATCAACGTACTTTTTAAGATGTCGTACCAGGAACTTCTTCTTGTCTGCAGCTAGCCAGTAGGCTATCTTTTCTGCTTTTGCCTGAGAGGCCTGTTTTGTGTCATTAGAGAGGTTTATTCCTTTTTCGATGTAGTAAAGCTTGGTATTCATTATCTTGTCAAACTCCTTGAAAATGATCATTTTTTGTCTTAGGCCCGTGGTGCTGTCTGAGAGGGTAAGGGGCTTTGGCTTGAAATACTTGTCGGTACTTCCTTCTGCTGCTTCATTGGTTGGGGTATCCTCTGCGGTCTCGTCATCGCTGTGTCTGTTATGTGATGACTGTGAGAACATCCAGTACCTTTTCTTCTTGCCTTTCTTTATGCCTTTGATCCTTTTCTTGACTACCTCTAGGGTCTTGATGAACTGATGCTCTAATAAGCATCTTTGTATTCTCTGTAAGTAGTTTGTGTGGTTGAATCCCATCTTGACCTTTCTTACAAAGAAGTCTTTGATAGTAATCAGAAATAGAGATAGGACACAAGTGGTAAGTACCTGTTCTAAACTGGCTGTATGACTCTTCTTTAACTTGTAGTCTATCTCTTTGAACTTCAGCCATAGCACAGCTGCAGTACTTACCGTTAGTCCTGATAGTATAGTAGACATACAGTTGGCATAGTACATTGTCAGAGTGAGTAGATCTACCTTGTCCATTAGCCATCCACTGGTATAGTACAGAGCACAGTCTAGAAGAGTAAATGCCAATACAAACAGACTAATAGAAAGGACAATAGATGATAAAAGGACAGATACAGGATCTTCTCCTTTGTAGAAGGTATATGAGCTGTCCATAGGACTATTTACCAGAATGAAATAGCATCCAATTAGAGCACCAGAAAAAGCTATCCAGAGAATGTACCAAAGAGAGAACTCCTTTAGAGAATAAAGCACTTTCTTCCATGGAGATAGTGTGTGGTAGAGCTTTGTCTTCTGTATGTCTACAGGATTCTGCACACTTTCTGGTTTCTCTTCGCCTGCACTTTCCATAGAAGTACTGTGTGATGTGTCATGCGATTCTTCTTCAGTCATTATTTGTTTGAAGTAAAATTACATAATCAGAGAGTTTTTTATACTTCCATGCACCAGCACAGACCAATGCTCCCAAGCGAGCTAACAATCAATGAGGAGAGTATATCCAGGTACAAGCAATGGCTAGATAGTAAACCACCTAAAAAAGTAGCTCTACTTGTAGGAAAGCCTGGGATAGGCAAAGAGACCATGCTTAGGGTCATCCATAGAGTATACAATTACAAAGAAAGACACATAGACCCACTGGGAGACAAAGAAAGCCTTCAGAATGCCTTAAATGATCTGCAGGTAGTAAAAACACAGAAGAATCTCAAAGGAAGAAAACAGATACATATATTCACAGAGATAGACCAGTATACTCTGAGTAGAATACTTCGTATCAGGACAGTCTCTCCAGTTGTGGTGGTCTTAGAAGAGTATCCAAAGAAAGTCTCATGTGAAGAAGCAGAAATAATTAAATGCTACCAGGATACACATAAAGTAATGAAAAGAATAGAATCTATCTGCCGAGAGAAGCAAATGGCAGTTCCCTCTGAAATATACACTCGCATCAGAACAGGAGAAAGGATAGGGAAGATTCTCTCAGACATACATGTTTACTCCTGCACTAGAACAGTCCAGGGCACAGTAGCCACAGAAACCAGCAGGCTAACAGGAATAGATGCCCTGGAGAAGATACTTCATAAAAGAGGACAGCGTAGAAGAACGTATGAAGAGATAGAAAGTATCTGTGAGAGAACAGGCATGCAGTACATTCATGATATTCTATTTGAGAATTATCAGGAGAAGTGCCTTTCTCTCACTGATCTTTCTATTCTCTCCAGAACAGCCTCTTACTATGACTCATTCTCAAATGTACCTCAAATGCATACGCATAAGACAATATCAGTCTACTTACATCATCAGTTATTATACAATGACATATTCATTCCTATAAGACTAGGAGGCAGACAGAAAGAGAAGGTAAAAACAGATCTATCTATGAAAGAGTCTTTAGATAACTCTTCTGTACACTTCAATCCAATGTATACTAAGAACACTCTTCTAATATCTGGTACTCCTTATAAGAGATGGGATACAATTCCTTATTTACAACTGCTATTGAATGGAATGATATTAAAGATCAGTACCCAGAGCAATAGATCTAAGATAGATAAATACACTAAAGAATCTATTAGATACCTTCTATCCTCTATTAGCTCATCTGAAATAGAACCAGATACACTAAGTAAACTCATTTCAATAGATAGCCCCAGTGGAGTACCAGAGACTATTTTACTTCCCAGATACATTTATAAGGAAGGACATTCCAATTACGTCACTAGGGATATAACCATTAAAGAAATACTTTCTATTGGGAAGGGATAATACCTGTTATAATACCTTATTATCCTTATAAATACACTCTGTTACTATTTATTATCCTATTTACTCCTATTCTTACTATCTATCTTCATTAATATTCTCTAGTACCCTTATATACTCTGATAGCTTAGCATAGAATAAGTGTATGTTGAGTAAAAGAGTACTTTTAGGCGCAAGAAGAGAAGAGAGTATTTGTGAGTGTATGTAGTCTATTATAATCCTCTTGTTCTTTTGGTATTCCTCTTTAGAGAGAAGAAGTCCTTCTACTACACTTTCTCTGGATTGTGTTATATGATTGTATCTGTATCCTATTCTAGGCACAGTTCCTATGCCCAGGGTGCTATAAGTGAAATGTCTAGTCTCCAGAAGATAAATGTGTGTAGATGGTATTTCTCTAGGGACAATGATGGTATTTGGTGTCTGAGTGATTGTTTGATCTATTGGAATATTCTCTATCTGCCAGGGAGCATACAGGTTTATTCCATTGGGATACCTCGATGTAGGAGATAGTTTTCTGAATGGGCGTGTATCAGGTACTAGCTGCTTGTGCTTACGAGTGATCTCCGAAAGAGAAAGAAGTCGATGAATATGCGAAACAGGATACAATCTAAGCTCTTTTTCCTTCTGGCTCTTAGATTTGCCTCTGTTCTTCTGGTGCTTGCTTTGAATGTGTCCTACCCATCCTACTCCTTTGGGATGGACCAAGGTTCTTTTGGAGCCTGGGTCTATTCGATAGAGCGGATGCAGAAGTGCTTCTTTCTTTGTCTGAGGCAATCTGGTGATCTGTTTTGTATCGTAATCAAAAAATACCTTTTCATCCCGGTCAGTAAGATACGTAATTTCAGATTGATTTAGATTTCTGAGTCTTCTCTGAGCCTGTCTAATTCTATCTACTTGGTATTCAGATTGTAAAATAGTATTATCTTCTGTATTTAGGCTATCTATTGTACCACTGGCTTTTAAGTCTCTTTTGTGTCTTTCTGGTACTGATTCAATTACCTGATTAAGGGCTCTAGATACTTTACTTGGAATAGCCACAGAGTGATTAAGTATTCTTCCAATTGGATCTACCGAGAGTATCACTGCTCCTTTTTCTCTAATACCTTCTGCAATAACTTTGTCTCCCATAATTATCTCCAGGGCAAAGGATACCTTAGGAGAATGACTTACTGGAATGGATATAATTAGTCTGCAGTTGATTCCTAGGTCTATTAGCCTATAAAATACCTGTTCCAGAAGATTATTTCCCAGAGGTACTTGTTGTTTTTCTTTTACATAGATATTGTATGTTGACGGGTACTCCCGGGGGACAAATACTCGATCATTGATATTCTCTAAGACTTTTCTCAGGCTAATTGACGTGATACAAATGGTCACAATGTATGCAATTGGAAGAGTGCTAAGTATCTTAAGTCTCCCAGGACTAGGCACACACAGCATTTTGTCCTCCTCATTCTCGGTGCTAGAGAAATCCATGAAAAAATGATTAGTCTCCCAGGATAACTATCATATAGAAGAGAGAAGAACAGAAATAGCAGTCTAGGAGAAAAGTCAAATATCCTATCATTCTACTGGAAGAAGACAATGAGCATAAAGAAGAACAAAACAAGCAGGAGATGGATATTCTGGATGCCAGATGATACAGGTAGAAGACAACTGAAAGAATTGTTCAAAGCGGATGCCAAGGTTAGATTTGCCATCTGGAAGAAGGAGACAAAAGAGAAGGAGGAAGAAGCATCAGGATACATTGAACTAAAAACCCCAGTGAAAATGTCTGGGATAAAGAAGATCCTAGGACACACAATTATCCTGGACATTCCCAAGCGAGATAGAAAAGAGATTATTGAAGAGATTTCAATCACAACAAGCACAATGGACGGACCGTTTTTCTATGGAGAGAGAGAGATAAAGAAGGGAGGAAGACCTAGAAAAATACCGAAACCAAAGGAAATAGAAGAGAGCATCCCAGTAACAGCCCCAGAGTCTCCAACCAGGGTACAGGCACACCTGACAGAGAAAAGCCCTAGGAGTCTAGTGCCAGACCCAAAACAAAAACAAGGACAAAAATCCAGTGACAAGCCAGCCACCAAGTCCCCAAGGCAAAAAAGCATGTTAGTTAAAAGAGACCCCAAGAAACAGCCTAAAACACATGTCCCAATTACTCCAATTACAACCAGTTCCAAGACAGAGAAGAAATATTCATCCACCCCCAAATTATCTCCTCTAAAGACTCCCAGGTCCTTAGCTACCAAAAATACCTTAACCACCACAGCCCATACTCCTAAAAGACCAAGGAATTGTAGTACCCTAAATACACCAGAGCCCCTAGCAGATCCAACTAAGACAATACCTAAGAGAGAGATATCCACTCAGACTGTTTCTGAAAGTATAGCTAAAGAAGATACCTTTAGAATTAGTATCCCCAGTAGATCTTCTGCATACTCATCTGATACAGGAACTAGGACTAAGAGCTGGATAGACTGTGCTCAAGGTATAGACCCAAGGAAGATAAGCTCTAAGCAGACAGGCAAAGGGATGGAAGGTAATATCAGGGATCTAATTGAAGACATAGAAGAGACCACCACTAGAATAACTGCCTCTGGTACCCAAAGTATACTTGACAATGAGTATACTAGGTTTATTACTCCCAATACCAGCTATATCCCCAAGAGACATACAAAGTCTGTGCTTAGTCCAGTGATGCCAGATGATCTCTTTGCATTTAACGAGGAGAATGACTGCTTTGAATTAGATTCCAGGTACCCAATTACCCCTTTCCCCAAACACTCTACCAGGAATATACCCATTACAGAACAGAGTAGAAGAAAAGAGAATACAGAAAGGAATAGAAGTCATAAAGAAACACCAAATACTGTTTCTACACCAAAGAACCCACTAGCCACCCATTTGAATACTTCTATGCACCCATCAATCAGGCATATTACTCTTCCAGAAACAGTAACTCCCTTAGAGACCTGTTCTAAGAGAAAGCCCAAGATAGTAAGAGTATCAAAGGTACTTCCACCGGAGAGAAGAGATGACTCTTTGGGAATACCAGCAGGAAGAGGAGAAGAACTCTCAAACATTGAAATAACCGTCCAATATCCAAAGAAGAATACCAAAAAAGACCTATCCTCCAGAGGCCTCTCTCCCTCTGAGTATTCTTCTTCTAATACCGGCATAAACACTCCTATGCTCATGTCCATAGATCCTTTAGAGTACAGCTATGGACCTAGTTCAAGTACTCTTCTAGATACACTCAACAAGACACCTCCTACTCCCGAAGGTGCCCTGAGTACAAAAACACTTCTTTTAGATTGGGATGGTCCTATGTCCTACGGACTGATTGTAGGCTCCTCCCCAGAACTATCCTCAGAAGAAGATTTCCCTTCTGATAGAAGGCATACAAAGAGATCAAACACTCATTTCCACAGATAACTTAGCTCTACAGATAATTTAAGTACTACTCCACTGATACTACTCCAAATAAACACATACTACTTCTATCTAACTATTAACTATCATAAGTATCTATACCATTTAACCTATTATACTGTTTATTTATACTCCTTCTATATCACCTAGTTCCTTTATTAGCTCCTTAAAGATAAGTACTAGGCCATCACAGGAGAGTGTGTTATCTTCCAGAAGGACACTGAGAAGAGATATCATTTCGTGTGTTAGACCTACTCCTATTATTTCATTTCCTGTCCTAAGGACTTCTCTAAGATCCATAAATATTTATTTTTTGCTCTGGGTATGGATTATATTAGTTCTATGTTCGATAGAGTATCTAGTAAACTGTGTCCGGAGATAGATTATGTAGGACAGGAGCTAGCTAGTAAATTAGCCCATACTATTCTGGTGGTATCAGTGCCTGTCTCTTTACTGGTTGGTATTGTATCCAAGAGTATATTCTATTTGTTTTATACGTATGCCTTAATGGTTATCTTGTGTTTTGGTTTGGTAGGACCAGCCTGGCCAATGTACAGGCGGAATACTGTTGTATTTGGAGATAAGAAAACACAATAAACAATCTGATTACGATGTATTTACAGTAGTTACTGAAGGAGTAAAGAGTTATAGGGAGGTATTTATTCAGAAGGGAGTAATTTTTCTTTTATGGAGAATGCATGCTACATTGTGGAGAGCAATGCAAGGCTGGCATCACCACAAGTATCAATTACTTCAGCCAGAGTAGTAGAGATATCCAATGAGCTAATCTACTCAGAGGTACTGGTGGATAGTAAAGGGAGAATACCAATATTCAACATAATAGACAAAAGATCAGAGAAGCAAAAGAAAGGGATTATTCTTCTGGAGAGAAAACAGTACTATCCAATAAAAGAGTATTTATTGCAGAAAGAAGACAGACCATCAGGATATGGCTTAAATATAAATGGCAAGATATTTGTGCTCAGGCATAGGATAGTAAGCAGACCACTAAATAGGATATGGTATGAAGAAGAAACTATACACTCAATAGAGTCTCCACGACAGAAGAAAAGACCACAAGATATTCCCAAAGAAGCAAGAATATATCCATCTACAGAGAATGACGAAGTACTAAAGATCTGGAGTACAATCAAGAAGGAGACCAATGCCACAGAGATAACCACAAGGATAGTCAATACAAAAGAGAAGATCCTCTATATTCTAAGCGTCAGAGGATCAAAGATAGAAAATGGAATAGAGAAAGACATATCCATAGTCATCCTAACAGAAACAATAACCTCAGAGACACTCCTACAGGCAATAACCAAGTACAACACATATATTTGCACTGGCCTGAAGGAGGTAGCTGGGAAGATAGAGAAAAAAGAAGAAGAAACAAGTCATTTTCTAAAGGAAATGCAAATGGGAATGCCTCTGCTTACATCACAGCCATTCTTCTTTGATCTAATCTATCACATTCTACTTGAGCATAGGATTCTACTGATCTCACAAGACACTGATATTATTGTAAACTACACCCAGGGAATACTTGCTTCTCTATTGCCATACGAATGGAAAGGACTGTTATTTGTCCCTATTCCACCGCATTCAGAGTATATAAAGCTGATAGAGACAACAATACCATATATATTTGGCATTAAAGGAACCAGAAGTGAGATAAAGTACTTGGAGAAGAACATCCCAGAGATGACTATTCTGGCATTTCTAGATGAAGATAAGATAGTAATCAATGCCAAGACCAAAGAGAAAAAGAGTCTATTCAACAGAATGCAGAAGAACCTAATAAACAGAAGAGCACTGCCATTTTACCAGCAGATAGTAAAGAAGATGGACTTTACCTGGCCTATTCTAAAGATAGAAATGAGTATCCTAATGGAAGTAATTAGCACACAAATGAGCACTGCTAGAGAAAAGCTAATTAAAGAAATAGTCCAAAAAGAAGAGAAAGAAAGTCTTAGAGCCCTGGTCAATGCAACCAAAGACTACAGCGAGGACTTATTAAAATACGTCACACATGGAAAAACATTCTTTAAAGATTTTATAGGAACAGCCTTGTATCAGACAGGAATAAGAAACGAGTATATTAAAGAGATAAAAGACGAAAGTATGCTCCCGGTGGAAATAGCCACAGTCCTTTGGCTCTCTTTCTATGCCTCTGGAGCCCTTCTCAAGCACCCGGAGTCCCTGGAAGAAGTAAAATTTGCAATAGAAGCATACGTAACAAAGTATGTGTCAGAGAACTTCTTCACGGCGGAAGTACTAGTGGTAAACCTCTTTTCTATCTTTACTTCCCTAAACAAGTACTCACTAGTTCTATTTATATGCACTATCTTAAGCTCTTTAGGAGTACAGCTTACTGCAGAGATGTGTAATGCAATGGTACCATGCATCCCAGAGGAAAAGCTAGAAAAAATATCCTTAGGAAAGTGTTTACTCTCTCCCTGGAATACCAATAGAAGACCTACCACAGATAAGATACAATCATCACAAGTAGAAGAGTACAAGGGACAAAGGAGTACTTTACCAAAGGAAAGAGAAGGAGTAGATAAAGAAGAGGTATCTGAAGAAGAGATACGTTCTCTTTGGAACACTCTTTCTTTTCTAGGCACTAATTTGCTAAATACCCTAACCAAGTACGTCTGTGTTCCTGAAGGACAAATAAGATCTGTATCGGAGGAGCAAACAATACAAATGCTCCTAAGGACACTAGATCAATTTGAGCTGCCTTATAGAAGAGGCTTAGAAGAGAAAATAACTCAATTAGATAAGATATAATAAAGATAATCTGTATTAGAATCGGTTAAAGAATACTCCTGAAACGATCTCTACTTGATCTTCTGTACTCCTGAGGATCCTTCTCTGATGTATGTCTGGAAGAGTGCATTGGCATTGTGGTACATTCCGTTCTTCAGAGAGACAATAAGAAACTGAGAGTCTTTGAATTCAGATCGTATTAGCTTACCCATTGCCTCTGTATGACTGGCATCTAGTGCTGCATCTATCTCATCTAATATATACAATGGAGAAGGTCTAGCAGAGAGAAGGGAAAAGATAAGACTCAGAGCACAGATAGATTTTTGTCCTCCACTCAATTCAGAAAGACCTTTCTTCCAGGTGCCTATTTTAACCAGAAGTTCTACTCCGTTCATTGGAGATCCATTGACTGCTTCTAGTCTGGCATTGCCATTGGGAATAAAGTGCTGGATGTATTTGCCTATCTTCTCATTTACCTGGTTAAAGATGTTTTCTATGGTTGTCTTCTCTAGGGAGTTTAGTCTGTTGATAGATTCTTGGATGGTTGTTTTGTTCTTCTGCAGCCTGTTGATTCTTTCTTTGAGTGTTTGTTCTAACTCTTCATTTTTCTCTAGCATTTCGATGTTCTTTGGGTTTATTTCCTTTTGGGATCCTTTGAGCAGGTGTTTATACTCTGCTTGTTGTTTGGAAAGGGATAGTCTTAGGCTTTCTAGCGAGTGTGAGAGAAATGGCTTGTATGGGCGTGGTGTATTTGGGAGCAGAGTTTCTGTGTGTGTGGTTAGCAACTGGTCTATTCTGTGCTTGTCTTTTCTTAGCTGGCTTAAAATGGTGGTGAGTCTTTTTTCTTCTTTGCCCTGGATTGATCTTCTGGCTCTATTTACCTCATTGGACTGAATACCATCTATCTTCTGGGCATCTAAGGCTGTTATATCCTCTGTTAAAAGTGCTATTCTACCCTGTACTTCTGATAGTCTTGTTGCACTGGAGGCATACTTCTCTTTCTTGTCCTTAAGGTCTTTCTGCAGTGTGGTAAGTGTCTGATGTATTGATCTTAATTTGGTTAATTGGCTGGTTGTTCTTTCGAGGTCTTTTTCTTGTGGAGTCTCTTCTGTGTCCAGTGTTGCCAAGAGAGCTTCTTTTCCTTGGATGCTCTGGTAGGTGGTGTCCTTCTGTGAAATGAGTGATAGTAGTTTTTGTGCGTGTGTTAGAGTCTCTAGCGGATATGCTTTGAGTGTTTCTTTGGCTTTGTCTAGTTGTATTTCTAGTTCTGACAGGCGTTTGCCCTGGGATGGCTTGAATACAAATTTTGAAGTGTCTAAGTTACCTCCTGTGATAGTTCCTCTTCTGTCAAATAGCTCTCCTTCGAGTGTCACTGAGGTAATTGAGTGTGTGTCCCTCAGATGGATAGCTCTTTTTCTGTCTGGTGCTAGAATGTATCCGTTAAAGATGTATTCCATTGCTTTGGATACTTTTTGGTCGTATTCTATTGCTTCTATCAGCGGCATACTCTCTTCTTCTCTGCAGGCTCTTTCTTTCTGGGCACTGAGCTTGGTACTGGATATTCTGTTCAACGGAATAATATCTATTCTCTTTCCTTGTGCTGAGACTATTTCTATTACTTGTTTGCCTACCTGCTCATTTTCCACTACCAAAAAGTCTTTTCTCCCTCCTAGGACTACTCCTACGGCTGTTATGTACTTTGGGTTTGTGACTGTGAGTAGCTCTGAGACTTTCCCATACACTCCTTCTATAAGAGGGTATCCTAGAGTGTTTTTGATGCTTTCTATCTCTTTTCGATACTTTTGGATGTTCTCTGGACTATTCTCCTTATGAGCGGTTATGCATTTGGCTGCTCTGTCCTCTGTGAGTGCATGCTTTCTTTTTAGACTGTCTATTTCTATAAGTAGTCTTTTGTGCTTCTCATAAAGAGTGTCTATTTGGGCAGTGGTGCTTTGAATTTCTTTTGTTTTGTCTGCTCGTGCTTGTCTTCCTGTGTTTAGGACTTTTCTAAGGCTTTTCCCTTTCTCTGAGAGTGCTTCGATGTTAACATCCAAATTGGCTATTGTTCTTTGTACTGTTCTTTCTTTGATCTCTTGTCTCTCTATATGACTATTCTCTATTTCTCTATTTGACTCTTTTTTTGTAGTGGTTTCTGGCTGTATACTTTGCTGAGAGATATTCTCGTGTTCTAGACTGGCTGTCTCTTGAAGAAAGGGATTTGAAGTCTCTTCTGGATCTGGTATCAGAAGTGGTTGGTGAGAGTATTCGTGAATGGTTTGTGTTATTCTTGTTTCTATCCTTTTTAGCTCTTGTTCTAGCTTGAATGCTTCTTCCTGAAGTACTTCTGGCATCATTATGGATATTTCTCTTTTCTTGCTGTCTATTGTCTTTTGTATCCTGACTATATCTGTATCCTGAATAGGTACTTGACTATCTATTAAACTGGCTGTATGTGCTTCTATTTGTGTTTCTATTTCTGATTTCTGTGTGTTTAGCTGTGCTATCTGTGCTTCTAGCTCTTTGTTGTGCAGGTAGTCCACTGTATCCTGATGGTGTTGTATAGACTGTTTAAGAGTTTCTTCTTTCTTTTTGGCTTCTTTGTATGCATAGAACTCTGATCTCTCTTTTCTTAGCCTTTCTAGGAATGGGAATATTGTCTTTGAGAGTGTTTCTTGTGTCTCCAGAAGCTTTTTTTCTTTCTTTTCGAGTGTGGCATATGCTTTGTGTTTCTCTGCCCTGTAGACACTTGTGCCTGCACACTCTTCCAGAAGAGAGAGCAATTGATTGTTTTTCATGTTTAGTATCTTGCTGACTCTGCCTTGCATTACAATAAAGTATGGAGACTCTGTTTTCTCTTGTCTTTTGCCATCTTCTCTATATGTTGTCTTTGGGGCTGATAGGCCTACTGACTGCAATAGTCTGGTTACTGTCTTGGTCGTTACATTGTGGTGGTTTAAAAGATACTTTGTTCTTCCGTCTTCTGATATCACTCTGGTCAGGTGTATTTCAGGAATATCTTCGTATCCAACTAGTGCTTTGCTTTGGTTTCTGTTGTTGAAGACAAGGGTGGCTCGGGCTTCTCCTTTGATGCTTTTTGATTGTTTGAATATCAGGTCCTTCATACTTGCGCTTCTGAGTAGTCGTGGGCTATCTATTCCCAGGACAAAACAGACTGCGTCTAGTATGTTGCTTTTTCCTGTGCCATTCAATCCTGTCACAGCTGTAAATGTCTTGTCCATTGGGCCTACTACTCCCTTGCTCCCATAGCTTTTGAATCCTTCTATTTCAATGCTCTCCAAGAACATCCTAAAATACTTTATTAAAAATGCAATTTTATTTTATGCTTCTTTCACTGCCATACGCCTACTCTTTGTTGCCGTGGTACTTTCGTCAGAATCTTTCTTCTCTCTGGTGCTCCAGAATTGTCTCTTTACTCAGGAACTCAAAGAGTACTCTAAGCAGAGTTTCTTTTTCTTCTTTGTGTTACAAGTGCAGAATACTAGCTATTCCAACTGTAAACACCAGAATTAGAATACATGATAGTACTATGGCCATAGAGTGTCTTGGCTGTAGTAACAAGAAAAGTATTTCTCTTGTCTTTCTTAAAGATACTATCTCTAGACAGTTCTCTAAACATACTTTGGAAGATCTTTTAAATGAATAAACATCCTTCCTCTGTATTTGTTTGTGCTTATCTGTCATTTGGTTCTCTTTGTTTATTTTGTGATATATATGATGTAATTTATCAGTTGAACAAGTATAAATATGTGCTTGTAATGGTGTTTATGTTCAAGGTAATAAAGAAAGTAAAGACTCTGTCCTGGATTGGATTTATTATCCTCTATATCCACAGTAGTCTCTGTACGAGCAAGATGTATAACCGTATAAATAGTGCATTTGATATATGTGCCCATAATAGGCTTTCGGATAGAATACAGGGCATAAGGATTAACTTAGAAGAAAGCTCTTCTAATGATAGATCTGTAGATGAGTATAATTCCAATGAGGCAGAATACATGTCTACTAACTCATATTCCCCAGAGGAAATACCACTTATATTGAAAGATGAACCATGCAGACATAAAGATATATCTTACGTATCAAAGAGACACAATGGTTGTATGGATATGAATGAAGAAGAAATAGTTGATGAGATAGAATGTTCTTCTTCCTTAAGCACTAATGATAGTTCTTCTTCTAACCATTACAACAGTAGAGTATCTAAGTCTAAGCTGTCTAGTAGATCTATAAACACCTGCAGAGACCATATTCCTAGCAAGACTACTAGGAGTGTATTCAATATCAATAGACCAGATATAACTAGAAATACAAGAACCCAGAGAAAACAGAATAAGAGATCTTCCTCAAATACTCAGAAGAGTAATACGGTATACGTTGGATATGATATCCCAACCAACAGACAAGAGAGAAGGAATATATTTGTTCCACTGACTCATATCACAGAGAGTAACAATAACACCATTACCCTGAGTATTGGTATTGATGATATATACAGTACTCTTGGTCTACTGGCTGGAATGTATCCAAGTGCACTTGAAAGAAATCCTAATGCCCTAAAGACAATAATATACTTTACCTTTGATGCTGGCTATCACTATGCTAATGATAACATCATTTTCAAGTTTGATGTATTTACTGATCTGAAGATAGAGTCAATAACTTACTACACCAAGGATAACATGGTCTCTCTTGGAGTATCTATCTCTAGTATCTATAACTATCTAATGAATGTACTCTCTTGGGGCTATGATATTCCTAAGGCTGATGAGATTCTACCTGGATACAACCTGCAAAACCAGAAGATCCAAATGAAGATTACATTGGTAAAGCAGTATATTATTCTGAATGCCATGTCACTAGAAAACAGTGTTGTTTCTGCAGACAATAATCTGCTATTAGATCCTTTTGCTGCTACAATGGATTCTAGTGCCCACTTAGGCTCTAATACGATCAGATTACTGAAGAAGAATGATGGGTTTGACCAGAATGGCTTCAGGATACAGCTACATAGTGTTTATCAGCCAATTAACCTGTGCAATTACAATATCTCCAATGTAAATATCCTTTACAAATACGCTATGTACCTATTTGAGGCCTTGAGACAGATATCTAAAGAGTGCAGTAAGGAAAAGATACTTCAGCACAAGGTATCCTTGCTCAAAGGCAACTCAAAGACTGAAGAAACAATCTACACTGCTGAGACTCTTGCTGGATTCAGTAACAAATACAATGGAGATGTTCTAGATTCCCTATTAGATACATTTGGAAGAAACCTGCTTCTTTCAGAGACAGATACTGATGAGGATACTGCTGGCAGTAAGAAGATAACAAATGCCCAGACCACAGTGGATGTTTACTCTATATTCTTCCAGGGATTCAATAAGAACAGATCCTCTTACTCCAACCAAAACAAACTAGAGAAGCTTCTGTCTCTTTTGGAAATAGTCGATGACGTACTTACTAAAGAATCTGCACAGATACTCTCTCATACCAGTCCTCAGGTAGACACTGACCTGGCTAACAGATACAGCCACTGTTCTCTTTCTATCAATCATGTTCTTAAGTATGGTATTCTCTATGCTATCAGAGGGAATGAAGATGCTGATGTTCTAATTATGTCTATATACTACTATCTGACGTATGTTGTCCCTAACTCATTTGATCTTCTATTCACTAACAGAGAAGTAGTATCGTGTATATTCTCCCTGGTTGATGACAAGATGATAAAGAATATGGATAAGCAGTATCTAATTGAATCTATAGCCACCTCTCCTGCAATGAATGAATTATTCAGAAGAATAGTCCTAGGATGCTTCTGTAATCTGGAGTATGCTAAACAAATGTGCTCTGTGTCTGATTCCTCTATGATGAATCCATTCGGGAAATATCCTATCTGCCAGCAGGAAGAGAGTATACACTCCTTCGGTATTGCTATGGCTAACAAAGAAGCAGATAAACTCTGCATCAATGACAAGGAAATAGTTCTTTGTGAGTGCATAGCTGATATTTACAGAAAATACGATATTGCCGGTGTTAAGCAAGTAAAGAAAGATCTTTCTCCAGTTGCTAAGCTCAAGAAAGGTAAGACTCCAATGAATAAGCCTGCTCCCAGGGCTACTCCTCCTCCAGCCTCGTCTAGTGTTAGCTACAGAACTTGGCTGTCTGTTGGATCCATTACCGTGGCTGGTCTTTCATTGCTAGCCTCTGTAACATATGTTCTTGTTCTGTAATAGGCTGTAATAAAGATATAATTGCATCTTTCTCCTATTTCTATGGTGTGTTTTGAATGGTATATTTATACTTGTGTCTTATTGTGTTCTATGCTATGGATACCTATTCTGGTGCACTTTGCTCTGGTGAGTGAGTGCAAGAAGTATATAGTATTGTTGAAGGATAATCTATCAGAAAGTTCTGTTCAGGAGCACTCTAAATGGCTATATTCCAATGGAGTATACCATCAGGATATGAAAGGATTCTCTGTGAACACTCTTCAAGGATACTCAGCAGAAATGAACTCTGATACTGCTAGTGCTCTGAGGAATAGACCTGATGTTCTAGCGGTAGAAGAGAATCAAGAATACCAAATACAAGTATACAATGGGGCCTCTCTTCTAAACAGGTCTTCCAATGCTTCTGAGAGAGTATTTACCTGCAAGACTACTTCTAAGAAGCACTCTCCCAAGGGCCTTAAAAGAATATTTCCTTCTGGAGCACAGACAAAAAGAGTTAGCATAGACAAGAGAGAAAGACAGAAAAATACTTCGATGTATTCTCCTTATCTGAAGAGCATAAATACTCCATCTACCATTATTGTAGGAGAGTTCACTGGTGCTAGCCCAGATGGTCTTCTTAATGCACTTCTTGAAAGCGTACAGAATGAACTAGATGATACTGCATACTTGTATTCAGAGCCTATTGGACTAATGCACAATATCCTTAAAGGACGCAGGCACTTTAGAAAGAATCCAGTCAAGAAGATATTCAGAAGGTCTCCAGGAAAATGGACCAGCAGAAAACAGCTGGCACTAAGACTATGGCCACAGATGCACTCTAACAAAATACTGCCCCTTGCCATACACGCACACTCTCAACAATCACCACAGGTCATACACAAGAAACAATCTATTCCTCAGACAAGAGCACAAACAAAGGTATCACAAGGAACTAAATCACAGAAGAATACTAAGTCATCTAGTGCTACAATGATAAAGAAGACAAACATCTTCTCTAAGAACAAACTCTCTTCACAGAGCACAGAAACACCCACTCCTATTTGTAGTACCTGTGAGATAAAAGACAGTGCTCAAGCAAATAGTATCCTTGAGAAGATGCACTATCCAGCATACACACAGAATATAAGCATCCAAGGGACTGTACCCTGGGGACTAAGTAGACTGTCTCAGAGAGGAGAAGTATACACTCTTAGCAACTACATATATCCTACTAGTGCAGGTTCTGGAGTGACTGTCTATGTTCTGGATACTGGAATAGAAAGTACCCATCCGGAACTAGATGGAAAAGTACTTCCAGGGATCAATGTCATCGATGGTACTCTGAATGCCGAAGATGACAATGGACATGGCACCCATTGCGCAGGTATTATTGGTGGTCGTTCAGTGGGAGTAGCCAAGAAAACATCTTTGGTCCCAGTGAAGATACTCTCGGCAGAAGGGAGAGGCACAACTGAATCTACTGTTCTGGGTCTAGTCTATGTGATGAAAGAGCACCATAGAAAACTCAAAGAGACAAAGCATCCAAAGACCGTGGTTAATATGAGCCTGGGAGGAGTTAAAAGCTCTGTACTTAAAGAGATAGCCAAAAGAGCTATATCCATGGGTATTAGCATTGTTGTTGCTGGTGGTAACAATGCTTCTAATGCTTGTGAGTTCTCTCCTTCGTCTATTCACGAGGTAATCACTGTTGGTGCCATAGACCAGGCAGATGAAATAGCTCATTTCAGCAACACTGGTTCTTGTGTTGATCTTTATGCTCCCGGGGTCAAAATACTTTCTTCTCATCTCAATGGAGTCCAAAAGGAACTCACAGGCACTTCTATGGCAGCTCCTCATGTAGCTGGATTAGCAGCTCTTTATCTGGGAGAAGGCTACCATTCTCCTTCTGACCTCCGGCTACTAATTAAAACAGACTCTTTCTCTTCTGGTTCTATCAAAATAGCCTCATCTAAAATACTCAATCTACGACTACAATGAATAAACATCTCTTAATCCAGTCTACTCTATCTACTTATAATCTGTTATTATATCTTGTTTATTTATTAATCTTGATCTATTCCAACTGCTTATACTCATAGTACTATCTCTCGTATTATTCATATCAATAGTACTATTATGATGTAATAGTATTATGATGTAATAAGAATATGATGTAAGGATAATAAGAATATGATGTAATAGGAATAAGGGTAGTAATAAGGATAAGAATATATGGATGATGAGTATGGTAGTGATAATATAATGTGTGTTAATATAGTCTCTTAGAATATTGTCTTTTGTATTTTTAGTCTTCTACAGGCTTCATCTATGTCATATATTGAAATAGGTGTTTTATATGGCCTGTTTCTGAATATTCTTTGTGTTGGCAGAGTTACTTTTGCAAGTGTGCCTTTAACAGAAGATATCTCTGCTGCTAAGCTAACTATGTCAAATACTATTTCGTATGCTACAAATCCTAATATGTCTATTACGTCATCTTTCATTTTGTATTCTGTATTAAGGAACTCTTTGAATCTTTTGCTCTTTCTAAAGGTAAATGAGGCCTGTCTACACTCTGTAAAGTCTAGATACTCTTCTTTTGTCATGCTTTCTGTGATCTTGTTTATTGCAGAGTGCCTTTCGTTTAGCTCACTTGCTTTTTTGTATGTGTTCTTTGTTAGCCAGCTGTACTTCAATTTGGCATCGGCTGTGTTGTTCAATGAGCTTATGTCTTTGTTTACTTTGTTTCTTATGTCCTTGAATACAATGTAATTAGATAGCTTTTTGACTCTGTTTGGATTCTTTCTGAGGATAAAGACTATGTCTTCCTTTTTTATTCGCTTGCTCTTTCTGTGCATTGATATTCTATGTGCCTGTTCCAAGAGCATTTTCATCTGAACGTATACTATCTGTTCTATATACATACTTGAGTCTTTCTCTGGTGTTCTGACGTCTCCACAGGCATACATCATTGATTTTATCTCTGCCTGATACATCCCTAGCTCTTTGTCCTTCTCGCTCTCTTTCTTTAATTTTCCTATTTCCAGCTTTACACTCCCTTCCATGTTCATTTTAAAACAAAACTCCATCAGGATTATTTAAAGTACCAGGTTGCCCTCTCAGAAAATAATTAAATTACGTAATAATTACTAGTCAGAAGAGATAGCTAGAATAGAAGATATAAATAGATATACATGAATTAGACAGATAGCTAGATAGACATGAATTAAACAGATAGATAAATAGTTAGGATAGAAGAGATAGATAGGATAAATATATAAGAAGAATAGATAGAATGACCATTATTTATAGGATTAGATTAATGAATAGAAGTATCTTGCATAATAAAATAGCCAGAGCATAGATGATAGCTCCAATTAGGGCTACTTTGTTGTAGATAAGACAAATAATAAATGAAAGATAAAGAAATATAATTAGAGCAGCCATTAGAGAAGAGAATATTTTCCTTTCTGTCCCTAGACTTTGTTCTCTAAGGCTCTTTCTATCTGGGATATCATATATTATCTTATTTGCCTGAATATACAGATGAAAGATACTATTCTCATAGTAATCATGATCAGTACCAATCCAATTAGCCACTAAGACTATTGGAAGCAGATGCTCTAGTCCAACAAAGCTTTCTAGAGAATCTAAGAGTCTATTAGGAGAGTTAGTTGATAGATTGGCGAGTGTAGATACAATAGGAGATAGTGCAACTTGTAGATCATCATACGGTACAGTATAATAGTACATAGTATCTATATGCAATTGTTTCAGAGGGTCTTTGGAAGAGGCTTTACTAATGGAAATTACATTGGGATTAGAATGGGAGACAAAGAATCGGTGTAGGTTAATGCTCTCTGCAAGATAAATATTCCCTTTGCAAACTAGTCCTCTGGGCAGATAGTCATCTCTTACAACAGTTGAGTCAACAGAAGCATTTGTTATGGCAATAGATAATATTAAGTCTTTTCTTCTATTCAGACATTCAATGGATATACTAAGGAATGTTCTCATTACGATAGGATCTCTCTGTAGAAGATCCAGTTGTGCATCTACAGCATGCATTCTCTTAAGGAGTATTACTCCAGAATGGTCTATTCCATTGTACATTCATAACAAACATTATTTTTCATTTATTTCAAATGGAATTTGGAGAAGAGAGTGACATCAAAAGGCTGGAAAAAGAGTTTAATGACTCGATAGAGTATAATGAAATAGGAACAGGAAGCAAGAAACAAAAAGCATTCACGCCATTTAGAACGAAATACGACCAATCCACAAACACTCTCAGCACTCAGGTTGCACCAAGGAATATAAACACACAGGGTCTAGGCAAGCACACAAAAGAGTATTCCGAGAAATTAATGGCGGTAGAGAAAGAGCTAAGCCGATTGAAAGAGATGCAATCAAAGGTCCTAGGCATACAAGAATCAATAGAAGAGAGCATAGAGCTAAAGAAAAGCAAAGACAAGGAACTACGTGACCTGAAGGCCAAATACAAAGCCAGAATACACGAGCTGGAGCAAGGATACAAAAGTAAAGAAAAAGAGCTCAAACAAGCATATGACGAAAAAACAGCACATCTGGTACAGACACTCAAAGAGAAGTTCAAAGACATTTTGGTAAAGAAAGTAGCAGAGGAGACAGAGAAGCTAAGGAAAGAAGCCAGTAGAAAGATATTTGAAATCCAGCTTAAGAATAAAACCCTCATAGATAAGCTATCTCAAATGTATATGGATCTAAAGCAGAAATACAAACAGGACATCCAAAAGATAGACTCAAGAGCATCTCTAGACAGACAATAGACCAGTTTGCCGGTGTTACTATCTCTTTAGTCCAAATAAGTAGTTCTGTCCTATCTAATATCTGAAATAAATATGTTTACAATCTTAACCCTTCTTAGACTCTTCTTATCTTGCATTATATATCATTTACATCATTCCTCTTCTTATTATCCTACTATCTTTTGTATTCTTTGTATCTTTTATTCTCTTACTTTTTATCTGTTATCTATTATCTGATAAGGAAAAGATACAATAACAATAAGTGAGTTTATTTATAGGTAGTCTCCAGATGGATGCGGCAGTGTTTCATAGACACATTCGTTTAGGATGGTCACACTGGCCTTTGGATAGATGTACTTTTGCTGTTTAGGCTCTTTCTTTCCAATTACCTTATAAGTCCTTCTGTAGTCTGTCGTAAATATTTTTGTGCTATCCTGTCTAATTATGCAAACATCAATATTGGATCCGGAGTAAAGATCATTTCGAATACCTGCCTCTATAGCTGCACAAGCCAGCTCTACTGCTTCTTCTTCTGGCATATTCTCCTTCCACATACTTTCCAGCATACCTATTGCTGCATATGACCCTGATCCTTGTGCTGTATATGGAAGAGTGTCTACACTTCCATGTGGATGTACTCCATAGAGACCAGGCCCATTCTCATCTACACCTCCTACAATTAAGCTGGCTTGAACATATCCCTGATGCCTATAGAGATGCCTTTTTAGAATATTTACGCAATGATTTACAATTGGCACTCTTCCATACTTTAGACTGAACCGATACAAAGAACACTCAGCCATTTTTGTAGTAAATCTAGTATCTGCTGCTGTGCCTGCTCCACAGCTATAAATGTTATCTGATATCCTATGTATCTTTGAACAGTTCTTATTTGATACCACAGGCCCCTGGGTAGATCTAGTATCAGCTGCCAGGATAACATATGTCTTTCCTTTTACTGCCACAATCGTAGTACCTGTTTTTACAGGAGTCATTTGTATGCTCTTCTCAAGTATATTCATTAAATAGAAAAATAAATTTATTATTAGTAATAACAAAAATACGCTTGCTTAACAGCCCCATTGAAGAGAAGAGCAATCAAAAAGAAAAGCATTAGACTAGAAGAGGCTTTTAAGAAAGTCTCAGAGGAAGAAAGGCATCAGGAAGAAGAAACCTAGAGACACTTCTGTATGTTGACTATTTTTATGGATAATTTTCTTTTTGCGAATGGCTGGCGAGAGAAATAATGAAGAGTGGTATTATAGAAAGGGCAGAAGAGGCTGGTACAGCAGGTATGACACAAATGGCTATAGAAAGATGCTAACCCCAGAGGAGTATTATGCCAATTACGATGATGACAGGCAGTACAGATGGACTACAGCCAGAAGATATAGACCATATTCCCAAGTATCAGAGAGAGAAGAGGCATACAATAATGCACAAGCAGGACAGAATAGCCTAGAAAATGAAGGCAGTACAGCAGGTGCTAGTAGTAGACCAAATCTCTACGATAGTTCACAGTGGAATAGACAGGATAACAATCGATTTTCAGAGGGAATAGAAGGACCAGACCGCAGAGAAAGCAATGGGATAGGAGAGTATGGAATACCATCTGGGCCTATGCCTGCGCCAAATCCAAAAAGAATCCAAGGAAACAGAATGTATGCCCAACCACCATACAGAGCCGCCTATTACTTAGATGGCACCCACCATAGAGGAAACTCATCAGGCGGAAGAGCTATAGACACATACAATAGACAGCTGCCATACAGAAACCCACATACTTTATATGGCACAGCACCACACACAAACACCACTTCCCAGCATACACAACCAAGAAAACAAGAACACATACCACCAAAGAACACACAACAAACCAGCACAGAAGGCACAGAAGACTCTATCCAAAGAGATGCAGAATCAGAACATTCAACCAGTTCACATAATCCAGAGAGAGCAAAAGCCAATGCAACACAAGAGACAACAATAGCTACAAATACACCAAATATGCTAAATACACCAAATACAATATCCAAGAGTACACCAAATACGCTAACTACGCTAAATACAATACTTAATCAAAGTACAATAGAGGATACTAGATTAAATAATAGGTCAGATAATACAAATACACCTACTAGCACTGTTGACATAAACAATACAGCAGAAATGAATAACCATCCAGATACAGTAGAAAAGGACAATGAGAGTATATCCAAGAGAGAAGATACAGATATTAAAGAAGATAGTTATGGAAATACACCAAACAAAACAGAAATAGATAGCACTATGCCTAACAGTTATAAAGAAAGTGATCTAAGTCAACTAGAAGATAGTGTAGACACTGTAAATTCTGCTGGTATGCAGAATGAAATACAGACCAATCCAAATATGCTTGTAAATAGTATTAACACGTCCCAAGATGGACACTCAGAACGAGTACCAGAATCAGACACACATGATCCAGTTAGCACAGACATACATTCTGAGGACAGATCTATTTTAAAGGGAATATCAGCTAGTATTTCCTTATCTACAGAAGAGGCCACAGGAATAACAGCCAAAATAGATCCAGCCAATCCAAGGTATATGGAGAGCATGCCAATTCTGTATGCGTATGTTCTAGCCAAGAAGCAAGTAGAAGAGGAGGAGAACGAAAAAATATCACAGCTAAATAATTCTCTATTAAGCAGACCTCAGAAACAAGGAACCACGTCACAAGAAATAAGGTACTGGGAGAACAAAAAGAAGCTAAGAGACCTGTGCATTGAGGCAGAAGACATATCACTGCTTATAACAGCAGCAATACAAAGAAGCAAGATAAATGAGTCAAAGATACCATTATTAGAACCAGAAGTTGTCTCAAAGTACCTTTTCAACTCTGTGCACACATCTCCAAAGCAAGCACATACAAAAGCCAGCACAATTTCTTTGTATGCCGAGGAGGAGCAGCAGATTAAAAAAGCATTTGCGGAGGTAGGCAAGAACTTCGTCCAGATCCGAGAAAGATTCCTTCCCTGGCGCACAGCCAAGGAAATAGTCCAGATCTACTATCAGTATAAGTATATTTTCAGACTGAAGTACTGGCAGAATGCCTATAAAGACACCAGAAGGCTGCTGGATGAAGATCTAAAAGAGATCATTGAGCGAGAGTGGAGCTTGCAGGAAAAAGCCGAATTTGAGCTACTATTCCCAGATTTAGGAAAACGATGGTCGCAGTATGCCAAGGCACTCCCAAATAAGACCGAAGGAGACTTAAGAGCATTTTACAAGTACTACAAGAAGTTCATTCTCAAGGCACAGAAAGACCGGACCAAGCCACAGGCAAAAGAAAATATCACCAGCCCATCCGATGCCACATCAATTCAGTGGAAGGCACACGAGAGACAAATGTTTGCTCTTTTGTTCCCGCACATCGGAAAGAACTGGAATGTTCTAGCCAATTACATAATCACCAAGAATGCATCTGAAATAAGAAGCTACCACAGAGCATACTACAAGAACCTATCAATTGGAGAAAGGATCTTGGAAACGCACCTGAAGGACATCGGAGAACCCCAAATACGAACAGATCCACTTCCCCTCAAACACAAACAAGAAAACCTAGTAGTTCCCCATACAATCTCTGCAGGCATTCTATTCGAGGCTAATAAACAGTCAAATATTCAAGCAGGTAAATAACCAAAGTACTAGAGCCACACCAAAGCAAAGAGAACAGAAAATAGACAGAAGCAAGCTACAGACCAATTAGATAAGCCTATTCCAAGTATGCTAAGAATAAATTATATTTGATATTTACTTCAGATCTAGTTCAGTTATCAAATCTATTCCTTGCAGAATACGTGTACTCCTCTAATCTGAGTGATTCTCTGTGATGGATGTTAGTATTTTCTGGGAGTATCCGTTATTCGGAGGAGGACAATAGTATTTTAGAGAGCAAATTTTTAAGCAGATTTTAGAAGAGGAATGTATTCAGAAGCAGAGGAGATAGAGAACATCGAAGAGAGAATCAATGCCTTGGAGAAAGTAGGAACAGCAACCGAAGCCACATACAATGATTATCTGCTAGAGAAGATAACAGAGCTATTCAATAAAGAAGAAAAGGATGCATTTATAATAGCCTCAGACAAGCAAAGACCGGTAACAATAAGAATAAACACTCTTTTGGAGAAAAGAAATCCTGTTATGCAGAAGCTATCAAACAGAGGAGTAAACATTGAAAAGATAGAATGGAATAACTGTGGAGCTGTAGTGTACAATTCAGATGTGCCAATAGGAGCAACTCCAGAGTATCTAGCAGGTCTTTACATGCTGCAATCACCATCGTCAATGCTCCCAGTGATGGCATTGAATCCAAGAGAAAACGATATTGTAGTGGACATGTGTGCAGCTCCAGGAGGAAAAACAACCCATCTGGCAGCCATAATGAACAACACAGGCACTATTTTCGCCAATGACATCAGTAAGGAAAGAATGGCAGGACTAGTATCAAACATTCAGAGAATGGCAGTCACAAATACTATTTGCATGAATATGAACGGACTAAAGCTACCATTTGAGAATGTGAACAAGGTGCTGCTAGACGCCCCCTGCTCAGGCACAGGAGTGCTCTCAAAAGATCCAGCTGCAAAGAGAAACAAGAGCGACAAGATAATCAGAGGACTGCAGTACATGCAGAAACATCTAATTCTCAAGGCCTTTGACATGCTCAGCCACAAGGATCCAGTCAATTCTGTTCTAGTCTATTCTACATGCTCTGTGCTAGTAGAAGAGAACGAGTGCGTAGTGGACTACCTGCTAAAGAACAGGAAAAATGCAAAAGTAGTGGACACCGAGCTCCCAATTGGAAAAGAAGGATTTGCAGCATTCCGAGGACATATTTTCCATCCTTCTCTTAAAAACACCCGCAGATTCTATCCGCACGTGCACAATACAGACGGGTTCTTTGTGGCCAAGATAGTAAAAATTGGCCTGAGTCCCGAGGAGAGCAAGCTCAGAAAAGAGAGCAAAGAGAAAGACAGAGCCAAAACAGCAGCAAACCCAAAGCCAAAGCCAAAAGGACAGAACAAATTCTATAAGAAAAGAAAGACAGCACAATAAAGATAGACTTATTTCATCCTTCCAATCCTATTTATCCCTTTAGCTTATCCTTTACTAGCTACTATAAGAGACATTTCATATTGTATTATGTATCTATGTTTCTAGTGCTAGTGCAGAGGAGTATTTAGTCTTATTTGGTCTTATTTGGTCTAAATTAGGTAATTTAGTATTGGGTAAAATTTTTTTATGTTGCCTAAAAAGGAAATATATTATGTATTTAAGATCAGTATTTATTTTTTTTAATGCCACTAATACCAATAATACCAGAGTTTGATATACCAGAATTAAATATTGACCCAAGCATAAAGATCATTGGAGGAAACCCCGATATAGTTGCAAGCGCTACACCAGCAGCCGGCGACGTTGCTGAAACAGCCACCGCAGCCATTGCTGCTATAGGTCAGGGAGCCATTCCTATTGATTCAATTGCAGGAAGACTACTAGACATTCAGGACCAGATTGGAAGTCTAGACAAGATAATAATGGATGCTTTGACAAAGACATACGACGACACAACAGTAATAGGAAACTTAATTGGAGCTGATTTCCATGACGCTCTTGGAACAAGTGTAGGCCCAATTAGGCATTCTCTAGAGGCTCTAAAGGACAACCTGCAGGAGATCAAAGACTATATATCTCAGATAGCCACAGAGAATGGGCCAATAGGAATACACACTACTATTTCAGAGGGACCATTCCATGGACTTGCCGATGCAGTCAGGAACGCTATGGCAGCCACTGGAGGAGAAGTCGGCAAGATAATACTTCCAGAAACCGTTGTAGCAGAGAAGCTACACGACCTAGCCAACATTATTAAGAACCTGGACGAGCAAGCACTTGGAGTTGTCAACCACATTTACGACGATGTGGAGGCAATAGGCAAGACTCTAGGAATTGATGTCCATGAGCTCTTGGGACCAGTAAGCGGAAACATTACAACTTCCATCAAGGACATGGAAAGCGAGCTTTCAGAGCTGCAGAAGTTTGTTGCCCAGAAAGTAGCTGAACACCACATTCCTGTTGACTCAATTGGAGAACACGTCAACGAGGCAATAAACAAAACCGTTGATATTCTTCAAGAAGGCTCTGTCACAGCCAATCTCGGCATGATAGACACTGCAAGAGACCTAGCACTGAATGCAGCCCACAACCTGCCAGACATTGCCACTGCTGCAGTACAAACAACAGTAGCTCTTAACAACTAAGCTCTAGTAGCATAGTTTGAGTATACTCTATAGTAATGTCTTTGGTTAAACTGCTTTAATAAATGAGTATACCATCAAAATATCATCTAATTATCATACGATTCTTCTTTTCTAAGCATACTGTTATCTTCTAAGACTAGTTCTCTTATTTTAACTGAAGTCATTGCCATAACAAGATCCACATAACATACATATTACATATACATCTTCTATACTATCTACAGCCATATCTAATTAATGCTCTATAGCATAATAATACACCAATAGAGGGTGTCTTTACTATTACTTGAATTACTAGCTTCTAACTATGTGCTATGATCTGTATATCTACCTTTAGGCTAACACTCTTATACTTAATATATTTAGTAGTATTTAGATATTATAGAATGATACATAATTATGATGTAATTAAATGAATAAACAATAAAAATATCAAATGATCCGATCACAAACTACATAATAATATAGTATAAATAGAGAATTGATCTGGCGTAGTTATGTATTTATCAAAGAGAAGAGTGTATCTATTGTATGTTCTTACAATTGCATGTTCTACTTGGCTATTTTCTATGCCTGTAAAATGTTCTTGTAATCCGTGTCGATCAAAAGAATCCAGTTTAGCTAGGAGCCGAAGAGAGGCTTCAAAAATACCCTGGTATCGTGAAAGAGAGACTGCAGTTGTATATACGCCTAAAGAATATAGCTTCTGTAGAAGAAATAGAACAACAATTATAATAGCGGTTGTATTTTCTCTGATTATTTTAGCTGCTGCTTGTTCTGGGGCATATGTTCTTATGTTTACAGACTTTGGAAAAGATCTACTTAATGACCATAACACATCTACAATTAATGCTGAAGCTGTGCAATTTTCTAACTGCATAGATCATGCAACAGAAAGTCTTAATTACACGGAGTGCAATGTATTTAGTTGTCTAAACAAGCCTTTTTGTCTGAAATATATTGGCACTGTGCATAGAAAGATAGATAATTCCAGAAACGAAGTCTTTAATAACCAAATGTATGAGCTTCTTGAGAATACATGTATTACAGGATATGAGGAAAACACGCCTATATTGGCTCCCTTGTGTCATAATGGCACCACTCTTAGTAATTTTAATCGTCTGTACACTGAAATTGTCCGATCTTCTGGATTCAAATCTGAGCGGGCAGTGCAACACTATATAAGCAGCAACCTTTATAGTGATCTACTAGAGTTTACGAAAAAGTGCAACGATGATATAGTAGTAGCCAAAATGAAGGATAAATATAACAGAGACTATGGATACGGTTATAATCTTCAAGCACGAATGCCCAGAAACGTTGTAGTCAACTGGCATGAGGCTTTTATTATGACTATGCTAAAGTATAACAATATTATACAGGAAAACCAGTACAAGAATGTTAAAGATTTAAAACACGAGTATACTAGACTAGCTGCTGTTATACAAGATGTATATGCGCTTACCAATGGAGTACATAACATAACCAACTGTGAATTGCAAAGTATGTATAAGGAACAGATCAGTCCCAGAATAGCCAAGCTACAGCCATTTATATTTTCTTCATGGACATATGATCTGTTACGGAAGACAGATGAAACCGAAACACGCCCAGAAATGGATTAACACATAAAAATAAATAGCTTAGCCATCTTTAGTTACTTTTTACTATATTTTACTATAGACATATACAATATAGCAATACAGCCCAGATAATTCTAAGCAATCATAAATAATATCAATTATCTTTTTATCAGTGCACTGCTAGATATATCAGTAAAGATACACAAAAATAAATACATCATAATATCTTTATGTGTTAATATCTTAGTATCATAATGATTGACTCATTAAATGAATGAATAAGAGTCTAAAAATATATGAGACAAGTATAGGACTAATAGAATTAATAAGAGTAAGAAGTATAGAAGAAATAAAAAAGGTGTAGAGAATAATAGAATGAAAGGAATAGGATATAAGTGTTTATTTCCTATGATTGCCGAGTGGTACAATCAAAAAACAGTGACTTTTTATGGCTTGCATCTGCCGTTGAATCTGGGATAGATTGTGGCATCTCTTACCTTGGAGATAATCTTTGGCATTAAGCTCAGGAGAATACGCTCAAATCCTAGACCGTATCCACCGTGAGGACATGGACCATAAAGGGTTTGGTCAGTGTAGAACTTGTATGGCTCTGGAGATATTTTTTCTCGTTCAAACCCTTCTAATAGCTCTTTGTAGTTGGATATCCTCATGGAAGAGCCTACTATTTCTCCTACACCTGGGTAAAGCAAGTCACAGCTGTTGGTGGTTACTCCATCTCCAGACTTCTCTATGTAAAAGCTTTTCAAGTGAGCTGGGAACTTGGTTAAGAACATAGGAGCGTCTTTAGAAAGCTGCTCGCAAAGGAATCTTTCTGAGGCATCTGGAATGTCATCATCGTAGGTATACTCTGAGCCGTCTTCTTTTAGAATCTTCTTCTCTTTAAGGAAGTCAATAGCTTGCATGTACTCTAGTCTTTTAAATGGCTTGGCTGGTATTGGTATTTTATCTGCTGGCAGCCCATACTTCTCTAGAATTGGTATTCCGTGGGTGTTGTACCCTTCAATGATTGCAATAGTCAGGTCTTCTATTTCTGACATAAGGTCATCAAAGGTAATCCAGGCTAGCTCAGCCTCCACATGGGTATACTCACTCAGATGTCTTCTGGTGTTGCTCTTCTCTGCTCTGTAAGAAGATGCAATGCAGTAAGCCTTTCCAAAGACGGGCACTGCTGTTTCCAGATACAGCTGAGAGCTCTGTGTCAGATATGCTGGTTCTCCAAAGTAGTCCAGCATAAACAGAGTGCTTCCTCCTTCTACTTGTGTTTGTACTAGTGTTGGTGGTGTTATCTCAATGTATTTCTGTCTGTGATAGAACTCTCTTATGCTTCTGAGTAGCTCTGCTCTGACCATCAGAATAGCCATTACATCTGGTTCTCTGATCATCAAGTGTCTGTTGTCTAATAAGAATGACTCACTAGAGGTGCTTCTGTCTACTTCAAATCCGGGAGCTATTCTGTCTCCAATTATTTTGTACTCTTCCACATGTAACTCACACGAGTAAGCGTCCTTTCCAAAGTTCTCTTTTACTGTTCCTACCACTTCCATGCTTGTGTGCTTGGTCAGATGAAGAGACTCATCGGCTGATTTAAAGGAGTATAAACACTTGACCATAGATCCAGCTGAAAATAGTTTGAAAAAAGTCTTGCTTCTTAGCTCGTGCACTTCTCTTACCCATCCAGTTGTTTTTACCCTCTGGCCAATCATCTTGTCAGTTATGTCTTTAACTGCATAGTATGGTACTTCAACAGTTGTGCTCTTGCTCTCCTTGATACTCTTTGCATCATCTAGAGATAGTGCTTCTCTGATATCTTTTGTGTCTAAAACATCCTTTATCTCCTTCTCTGTTAAAATACTTTTTTGTTTTTTTGTGTCTTTCATTTTAATCGTCATAATATTATACAAAAATCTAGCTATATTTATAGCTTTTTTTCTTCAATTTATTACGTATTTTAGATAATTATATTCTAACCTTTCCATATAGGGTAATTTTATACTTATCTTTATCAGATAGCAGCAGTGTATTAGCCTGTTACTATACCTGCATCCAAATACACTATCTATTCTTATTTACTAAAGAATACTTGTTTTAGTGCTTCTAATACTTATTACTTTCTATTTGATAGTTCTATTGGGAATAGCTATATTTTATTTGTATTTTTATTGCTGGCACAATGGAGACGGTCACTGCAATCAAACTCCCAAAGACACTTCCCAAAGAGAATCTTACTCTGGTAAAGTACAAGAGTGGGAAGACCTTTATTAAATCAGATAACAAGCTATATCCAATTAGTGAATATTCTTTAGAGATACCCAAGTATCTTATTAGCGAGGAAGGAGAGGTGCTTTGTAAGATAACCAGCCGAGGAGTGGTGCAAAGGCTTCATTCCAAGCAGCTATCCAGCTAAGTTGCTATTTTGTTGGACTGGGATTCTCTGGGCTGGAAGAATATTTTATTTTATTTTTTACTCCCCGGCAGAGAAAATGGAAACTAAAACAAACCCAATGCAAAGAATAAGACTAGAAAAAGTGTGCTTAACAATATGCACAGGCAAGAACGATGACGAGCTAAACAAGGCTGCCAAGGTTTTAGAACAACTGACAGGACAGACTCCAGTTTACAGCAAGGCCAAGATAACAATCAGATCGTTTGGAATTAGAAGAAATGAGAAGATAGCTGCAAATGTAGTGGTTAGAGGAGAAAAGGCTCTAAAGGTACTGCAGGCAGGTCTGAGAGTGAAGGAAAATGAACTCCCTCTTACATGCTTCTCAAACACAGGAACATTTGGTTTTGGCATACAGGAGCACATCGATCTGGGCATAAAGTATGACACCAACATTGGAATATTTGGAATGGACTTCTCAGTGGTACTCTCCAAGCCAGGAAGAAGAGTCTCTGAGAGAAAGAAGTGCCAGAGAAAGATAGGCAAGGAACAGAAAGTGACTCAAGCTGAGGCTGTTAACTGGTTCAGAAACACATTCAATGGCAATGTGATGGTCAAAAGAGAGGCTGTTGAGAATTAATAAAAAGATACGTCATTAGCTATATTAAGATACTTTTCAAAGAGGATAAACTGGCTGCTTTATTAAGTGTTCTAGCATGCAGGACGCACAAAGAAATCAACTGGATCTTTGTCTGTCTCAGAGAGAACCACGGATACATTTTCTAGTGCTGTTTCTAAGTGTTCTTTTAGTCTTTTCAAGAACCATCTCTCGCTTCTGGAGTGCTCTAATGGTATCACACTGCCGTTGCATCTATTTATATAAAGCATATCATGATGTGATGCTTCTCCTGTGATAAATAGAGACAATGGATTTCCTGTGTCTGTTTCTTTTGTATCTGTTATCTCTTTTGCATCTGATATCTGATCTTGTGTTTGTGTGTTTTTGCCTTCTAGGTGCTCTAGAGTGCTTTCTGTGACTAGTTTTCTCATTCCCCGGATGCTGGCTCCTGCTCCAATGTATATTTCTGTAGGTATGCTCTCTAGTGTATGCCTATATCCTAAAGAGTACCTTATTATATTTAGGTCTAGTTCTATTGAGAGTGTATTTAGTATTTGTGCTATTGTCAGAGTAGTATTCTTGTACTTTTGGATGTATCCTATGGTAGTGTCGTGCTCTATTCCCTTAATTAAGCTGCCTATTCCATAGTTTATCCCATTCTTACCGCCATCCAGTGCTGTATGTGGTGAGTATATTGATATTCTATTATTCATTGCCTTAAACAGAATAGGTGTGTCACTGGTTATTCTTTTTACAGGCGTAAATATAGCAGGATGATATACCACAATTGTATTTATTCCCTTGGATATAGCTTCATCTACTACATAATGAGTCAGATCATTAGAGAGCAGTATTGTTCTCGGAGCTTCATTATCAAACTCCAACAGAATACCCACGTTGTCCCATGACTGGTCTGCTCTCTCTAATGGATATTCACTCTCCATTGCTCTGCTTACTTCTTTTATAAAATGCATACAATTACGTATCTATTTGTATATATACTCTATATTAGATCATTCTATCATTAGTATCATTGTTAGCTACTACATCACTACTGTTTCTAATGTATATAAGGTATACCAATATGCTTAACTACTTATTTAGTCAGTTATATAGATGAGTATATATATCAATAGCACTGGTAGTCTGGTATATGTTAGAAAGCACTTTTATTTTATATGCACTCTGAGGATAGTAAAGAGTCTAATAGAGAGCATAAAGAGTGCATTGAAGAGAAGAGCAAGAAAAAGTATGGATTTGACTATATTAGACCAGAAGACCATCTAACAGATAGATCCAATCCTATACTAGATGATAGACCAAATGATAAAATAGATGATAATGTATATACAACAGATAATTTAATGTACACGACAGGTATACTAGCAATAGAAGATACTATTAATGAAATACTATCCACTGAAGACATAAAAGAGTTTAAAACAGGTATTATCTACGCTCTAACAGATGTTACTGGTAAATGTACTTCAGTTGAGATAGCTAAGTATATGAATAGCATTAAGAAAGAGAATCCAGAGATATTTAGGATGCTAAACCTTTCTGTTCTTAATGACAGTTGGTGATAGCTGTTATATTGATGGTGTTTCTATATTTGGCAATAGAAGAATGACGAGTATTCAGTTATAAATAAAATCTTTTTTGAAATATTTTTATGGCCAGCACAATATCAAGCAAGGACAAGAAACACTCAAGGGAAGAGAAAAGAGAGGAAAGAAAAGAGAAGAAAGAGAAAAAGCCAAAGACAGAAAAGCAAACAGATCTGAATCCAAAAGCAAAGCCAATGTGCACAGAGAAAGTAACCAAGAAAGTATATGACTTGCTGGTAACCGCCAAGAACAACAAAATACTAAAGGTAGGCGTAAATGAAGTAATCAAAAAGCTAAACAAAGGAGACGCTGATTTAGTGATAATAGCAGGCAGCTCAAAGCCATTTGCTATTGTAGAGCCAATAATGCATCTATGCGAGAACAAAAACAGAACCTTTTACTTTGTCCCAAGCACCACAGCCCTGGGAAAAGCCTGTGGTCTATCCCGTCCAGTAGCCGCTTGTGTGATTATGTACTCAGAGCAAGGGACCATTAACAAGACAATTAACGAGATTAGAAACCTAATGAAAGAAGAATAAGTGAGCAATACCCTAATAACAGCAATAAATCATTACTATCTAATAAAGATAGAACATACAATAAATAGTATACTCTAAATAGTATAGATATGTAAGATATATGGTATAGATACGTAATATAGATAAGAATAGGCTATTTATAAAGTGTATTTCTTAGATAAGACCCGGGTGCCAAAGATTAGGTTTATAAGGCTATCTAGATGGAAGTAATCATCCTTAGACGCTCAAGGTTGTTAAGATCATTGGCAATAACTGTGTCACTGACGTAAGATGTGTTGTTAATGCCTTGCATAGATAGTTGGGGGCCTGGCATCATAGAGCCTACTGTAGTCCCAAATCCAGCTTGGGAACCCAGGCCTTGGAGCATAGCACTTGAGGCATTGACTAGAGCACCGTCTTTAAATGGACAAATGCATGGGTCTACTGCAGGTGGCTGTGCCTGCACTGGAATAGTAGTTGTCTTGCAGCACTTTACATTAAGATACTTCTTCTTAGGCCTGTTGAAGCAAATGGAATCCTCAGTAACTGTTACAGGAGGCTTCTCCGGAACACTTAAAGACTCTGCCAGAGTACTGCCATAGAGAGGTGCAGGCGTATAAGAAGGCATTCTTGGCATTGGAGCACTAGGATAGTACTGTGGCTGCGGGGCTGGTGGGTAGTACTGAGCTGGCGGAGGGTAGTACTGCGGTTGTGGCACAGACATTTCTAGTGCTGGCTGTATTCTGGTGATGGGTGTGATGCAGGTGGCCCTATCAACCGTGGCATTTCTAAGAGAAGAGAAGATAGCACTTTGATTAGTTCCTGGTCGGTATGTGCCTGGAGTATCTGTGGTTACCCCAACCACCTGACACTGCGATCCATTTATTTGAGGACCTATAGACCCAATTGTATTAGCTGTTCCATCAATCGCTCCATAAGCACTGTTTATGTGCTGTGTGCTCTCGGTACCAAATGTACCAGGCGTATGAACAGAGCCTACCTTTACAATCGACTGTGCATGCTCGTCATAGCAGTAGAGCATATCATCAGAGCATAAAGCTGGATTTATCCCGTGATGATGCGCAAAAGCAGTCCTTATGAACCCAAGTATCACACAGAGTCTTACTGTCCTAAGCATTGCTACATTCATGCTCATTCATTCTCTAAACTATTTACATGTGTTTGGTGTTTCATCAGTTACAAACCACCAAATAACTTGTTTATCTTCAAACATATTCATCAGATAGAGATGAATAGACCTACCATTAGTCCTAGTCTATTTGTCTGTGTCTATAATCTATAATAGCTCTAAGATAGTGCTATCTTTATAAAGAACAGCTATTAGAAGAGGGTATCAGAAGGCATAAACATAACCGAAAGTCTATTTGGTTCTGGGAGAAAAGAAGGGCTATGAGCGGGTGTGGTGGCAGTTAAAGAATTTATCTGGGAAATACTTTTTTTATTTATGCTTTGGGAAGAAATAGAAGAGCTAATTAGGCTATCATTGGACCCACAGCAGAGAAAGAGTGCAGAAGGATTAGCTCTGAGAATGGATGGAATGCCTGCTGAGGCTAGAGCACTAATTGAGCAAATCAAAAGAAATACAGGTACAGCACAGACCATGGGAGCTATATTCTTGAAAAGATCACTAACCATAGGGATAAAAGACAAAAGGGTAGGAGTGGAAGAAGCACAAAGACTATCTAGAGAAATAGTTGAGTTATCCTTTGTGGTGCCTTCTAAAGTACATTTGCTCTTTTGCGAGTGTATTTCTCTTCTCTCAGTACTAATAGATAGCCAAGAGATAAAGGAGATAATAGATAGAATAGATCTAAGTGTACCCGAGTATACTGATAAAGAAGTCAGGGCACTGCAGCTAATTGGAGCCTATGCAATCAAGTACAGAACAGCCTTGAGGTCAGATAAGCTGTATCTGGATATAATCGAATGTGTCAAAGAGGTAGGCCCAAGAATAGTGCAGCTATCTGAAGGTTTGCTCTCAGGGAAGAGAGCTCCAGAGCAGCTGTATACTGCTTTGTTCAATCTATTCATTTCTCTAATTACGCAAGACCTGCCAGATTATCTAGAACAGAATATTCTAGTGGTATCGAGGTGTGCTATGGAGTGTGCCAACTGGGAATCATCTGAGAATATTCTGGTAATGTTAGAAACACTGACTCTTCTAAGCACCAGATTCATAGATGCCTTTGAAGAACCAGAAATACTCCTGCAGAATGCTCTTCAGATGCTAGGGAAGACAGATGAGATAGAAGAGAGTGTACAGGTGGCATACCTTGTCTATTTCACTGGACTGATCAGAAATCCTAATCTACACAGGTTTACCTATGAGAACATATTTCAGATCCTATCACTGCTTCTAAGTAAGGTAGAGAATGTAGCTGATATAGATGAGCCTTTGGAGTTTACCAGAACCATATTTACGTCAGATATGAACATTCTTAGGGATATAGCCTGTGAGACAATAAAGGACCTGGTGGTTAGCAATAATGAGATACTGCAATGTATTCTGAGTGATAGAGTCCATAAGAGTGCTTCTTCTCTCTTCTATCTAGTCTCTTCTCTCTTCAGATGCTTACAGATCAGGAACCAAGATGCATTCACTCCAATAGTCACTCAGGCACAGAAAGTACTTCTTTCCAGTGGCACTTCTTTAACAGAACAAGAGAGCATTACCCTACACCACGCAGCAGGTCTACTGGTTAATGGGCTAATAAATGAAAGAATCCCGCAGTCAGTAGTGCAGGTAGACCTAATAATGCATCTGATTAAGATATTTATCCATTCCAAAGAGTACAAGTACCTTCAATATATTCTAGCTAGACTAATTCATCTTGGATGCTTGACTATTCCTAGTCGTACTCTCAAGATAGAAGAGAGTGTGTGTGATACAATAATAAGTACCCTACTAGACTCTCCTCCAAATGAGTTTCTGGCTCCAATGCTCTATTCTGTCCTGAGAATAACAGATATTCCAATAGACAAGTACATAGATGCCTCTGGAAAGAAGCTAATAGAGACAATTGAGAGCTCTGGCAGTCTACTAGAGGCCAAAGCCTTTTGGGATATTCTTTCGTTAGGAGTACTCTCGGGAAATGCGCAGCACATAGAAAATGGGTTTGCAATAGCCAAAGAATGTCTGATAAAAGACATAACCGAATGGTTTGGTTATGCTCTGCAGTATTGTGGGCTATGTGTACTGTTCTCTTCTAATCCAATGCATTTTTCTGTTCTAAAAATGCTTATCTCCCATCAGGACATGTGGAAGCACACAGATATTCATGACTCATTAGCATATGCCTGGTGTGCTATAGCTCTGGCCAGAGAGCATTCTCCAGTTAAGCACCAGCTAGATACTCCTGAACAGATAGATTCTATTCTAAGTATGCTATTACATCATCTTATAAAGGATAATAATAGGTCTGTATACATATTCTCCAGATACCTTCCTGTTTCTCTGGTAATACCTATTATCATAGCACATTCTCAGATGCTATCTTATCTAGAGATGCCTATGGCCTCTATTATCTACACTGGATATGCAAGAGTGTACTCCGAGTCTATGGTAGGTTCTTTGCCAAGTGAATTTAAGTCTTTACTATCTACTATTATCCAGGCTATCATTCTGAATCCTGTGATACCAGAAGCATATACCGATGTGTTTATTCAGTTCTTTACTAAGGTACAAACAGACTCTTCTATCGATTTATCTATGCATCTGTCAAGGATACAGCTCATTCTTTCTAAGCTCAAATCAAGAAATATCATCTTGAGAGAAGATGTTTCCAAACTATCCATCATAGACTCTGTCTTCTCTCAGGCTCTTTCTCAGGGAAATTTGAAG
This sequence comes from Nematocida sp. AWRm80, assembly GCA_024244045.1. Classification (NCBI taxonomy): domain Eukaryota; kingdom Fungi; phylum Microsporidia; genus Nematocida; species Nematocida sp. AWRm80. The sequence continues at coordinate 60,386 of JALPMX010000036.1, read as the reverse complement.
TAAATCTAATCTACTTTCTATTGTTCTTATCTTAATCTATCTTATTTATTAGTCTATCTTATCTACCTTATCTATCTATATGGGCTATAGAGTAGTTTACTCTTATTTAGACCGATTTAGCTTGTATTAGTGCCTATTGCCTATTGATATTCAGTGAGCTAGTTAGTGGTATTTGATATTGGTTATCTATTTCCAGGTGCTTCTTATTTTGTGCTCTATTTCTTTGGCTATCTGCTGGTCTGTTCTAAATCTGATTATTTGATTTGATTTGATTGCTCTGGCGTATTCTCCTAGAATTGGATGGTCTTTTAGTGCATCTAGTTCAAATAGGTATCCCTGGTAATTATGGTACTCTGATATATTGCCTGTGTTTGTTTCTCTGTTCTTGTATGTTACAACTGCATTCTTGTGTATGCTTAGAATAACTGATATTATCCTTAGTATGTCTATAGCACAGAACAGATTTACTCTAAGTGCTATATGTGCTAGTCTTTTGGCTATTGCTCTAGCTATCTTCAGTGAGATATTCTCTGCTTTGACTATTAGACTACACATTAGAACTAGCTGTTCCCTGTCGCTTTCAAATAGGTCTACTCTCAGGAGATCAAAGAATATTTCAAAGAAGTCAGTAACAGATCCACTATACTCCGATAGAATTAGAACCAGTGGCTGCAGGGCATAGACAGATACTCTATCCTTCTTTCTGACTACCTCCACTAGAGAATCTAAGAGTATTACTGGTTCATCTAATGCTGGTATTATAGTGCTTATTATCTTGACTAGCTCTATTTTTGCTTCTATTTTTGTCTCTTCTCCAACTAGTTTCTCTAAGTCATTTATTATCATACTTTCTATATCCTCTGGTATATCCTCTGTATTTATATCTATCTCTTTATAGTGGTGTATTCTACTGTGTATACTACTATCTATACTGTTATCTAGAGTATTATCTGTTCTATCTTCTTTAAGTGCTTTATTACTAATAGTATCTATATTCTGGCTGTTTTCTTTGCTCTGAGTATATTCCATTGCTATTGAAAATATTTTATGGACTGGCTTTAAGTAGCTACTTTTAAAATCTATTTTTAATGACCGAAAGGGAACAGAAGAATCCAATTGTATTTCAGTGCAAAGAGTGCTTTATGGTCCTTACAGATACGTTCTTTCTTCTGGAAAGAATAAATGATACTCTTGTCTTTAGCTGTGCTCCAAATACAAACCTATCTACTCAGGTAATTACCTCAACTGAAGAGACAGATGCTATGTGCACATATTCTAAGGTCTCTTGTCGTTGTGGTGTGGCTATAGGCCGAAAGTACCATACTGTCTCTCAGAAACTATCAAGGTGTCTAGATAAGTATGTTATTGCTACAGAGAGAATAAGAGGATACCAATTAGGTACACCAGCAGAGCCTATTGATCCTATCATAATGAATAACACAGAGATAAGCACTGAAATCATTAGACTACAGAAGTTCTGCACTTATCTCTACGGGAAGATAAAAGAACAAGAGAACAGAATTCAATCTTATAAATAAACACTGTTCTAAGTGTCTCTAGCTAAGCCTAAATATCTCCTAGTACTATTATAATGATCTAATACCTAATGATGTAATGTTTAAGAATTTAAGAGTATAATATGATAATGATGTAATATCTAATGGGTAGTTAAATGTGTGTTTATTGAACTTACTCGGATTTGGTCCAGTTAATGGGTGAGGAGAAGAACCAGTCTCGCAGTGTTTTCAGGGTCCTTTTGTCATTTGAATAAAAGAGCCTTGTTTTCTTGTCCTTTTGTACTTTGAGAATATTGTTTTCGATGGTGATTATTACTTGTTTGGTGTTTATGCTCTCTGTTACCTCTCCTGTCCTGACAGAGGTCCTCGTTAGAATGTCCTTGTGTAATTGGAATAAACCACATGTCCATCCCTTCAGCCAACCTTGATACTCTACCAGAAAGAGTCCTTTGTTGCTGGGAATGAAAGAGTAAAGATCTCTTTCTATTTCTGCTTCCTCGCTCTCTGTCAATGGGATTGCATTGGTTAGGACAAAGTGCTGAGTGAGTGATTGTAAAGATTCATTGTTTAGGGCTGTGGTAAGGATCAGTTTGACAAGGGAAGATCTTTCTTCTTGTTTTTCTGGTGCAATAGATGCTAGTTCTTTGATTCTCAGTCGGGAGAGTATGTTTGTGGTGCTTTTGATTGTGGTAATTAGAGAAATTATCTCTTTTATGTTCTTGATGACTATCCAGGTAGCACTGCGAGAAGATATTTTTATGGCGTAAACGGTGCTTTCTCCTTCTCTATCGAACATAAACACAGACTCCAGCATGGTTACTTCAAATGGTGCTTCTGCCTTGGGGCCTGGAGTACAGACTCCTGCTATCTGTGGCCTTTTTATTGAAATGCTTTTTGTATCTTCACTTTCATTCCAGGATTCCAGGTCTATCTTAATCCCTTGCTTGTGCCAGTATATTTTGTGTGTCTTTAGCTCCATGGGATTGTTGTTTATTTCTGTGGTTTCTGTATTAAAGAATAGGTCTATGTTTCCATGGCTAGTCTTTGGCTGTAAACAGATGTAGTCCTCAGAGGTAGTTATTTCCATTGGGTACAAAAATTGCGTCATTTTATAGAGATAAATTTTTTGCTCTTCCAAAATGGAAAAGGACATAACACAAATTGTAGAGGCATACCACAAAAGCAACACAAAGAGCCAATTCCAAAAGATGAAACTAATCAAATCTTTATCTACCCCCGGGTTTAAGATCTCTATGAGCCGTATTCCAGAATATCTTTCTCTTCTGGAGGAAACCAAGTTTATAGAACCATTATTAATCAAAAGTATCTTTATCCAATTAATCAATTTGGATATTTCCGTTGGAGTAGAATACGGCACAGTCACTGCTACCGAATGGGATACTCTTCTAGCAGATACATATAGAAATACCTGTGATGAAGCAGAACTATCTCCAATGAGCATTAATGACAGTACCACAAGCATATGTACTTCTGATTCTAATGCATTGTATAAGCTAGGAGTTCTACTTAAAGGAGCTAGTGCACTAATTGACTATATTAAGGATAATATGAATGAAGAACTGTTTTATACTCTAATGAACCTATTTGAAGAGAGGATAGCCCCTTGTTCTGGCTTGGTGCTTAGTCAGTTTATATTCTTCTCTTCTATCTCTTTGTCTGAGGTATATACCAATAACTTCCTCTACTTCTTATCTGATAAAATATTCTCTCTTCTTGATCCCAGACGAGAGATATATCTGGTTTATCTCTGTTCATTCTTGACTAACTCTTCTCTTATTGTTCCTTCTTCTTTGAATATTATTTACAACAAGTTCCTATTCCAGGCCAGCAATAGACTACAAAAATACTCTGATAAATTCTCTTCATTCATTCTGCACTGCCTAATGCATCTGTCTCTAGGATGGAATGGTACCTATTTATACTCTGAGGTAGATAGGATAATTGAGTCTGTTAAAGATATAAATATCATTCAATACTTGTCCCCAGAGATACAAGTAAGATACTCTAATTACAATCCTAAATACACTCAGTATTACTGCTCAGAGACAATTGGTACTATTATATTCCCATTCACTCTCTGTTCTATACCACAAGTACATGACTGGATTATCAATTACAAGACTATATACTAAATACACTCTTATACTCTTATTGTCTTATACTATTAGTTGAATATATCTTTCTAATTGGTATTATTTACTATTCTATTGCTTATTGTTCTATTCTTGTCCTCTTTATAGCTAGATCTAGTTGTGTTGATAGTTAGGTAATCAGAGTCAATTGACTTTGGATAAATGCTTAGGCAAATAAAAATAAATCTAGTCAATTAAATAAATAGAATCAGGTTACTTTTTTAAGAGTTAGCCAGAAGAGTAGAAGAGAAGGAGAGATAATAAGAGAAGAAAAGATAATAAGAGAAGGAGAGAAGAAGAGATAGCAAGAGAAAAAGAGAAGGATGATTAAGAGAGTATTTATTTCTTCTTTCTTTTGTTTGAATTCTTGGCTTTTCTACTGAGCTTTTTACTGACTGTTTTTCTTTTGGTCTTTCTGACAGTGTAATTGGTTTCTTTTTGTTTGACTTTGTTTGTGGTGGGAAGGTCTTTTTGGGGTCTTTTGCGTTTCTCTGCAATGGCCATTTCAATCATTTGTTCTTTGGTGGCTTTCTGTCGGATTTTGACTATCTTTTCCTCTGGGACAAAGCCGTGTTCATCACTTTCTGAGTCATTTACTGCTCCTGAGGATAGTTCTTCTTCTGTTTCTGAGAGGGTATTGTTATCATTGGTCTCTTCATAGTCTATATGGTAGTCATTTAGTCCATCGTCGAATAAGTTGGTGTTTTCTTGAGGGATAAAGTTGTTTTTTTCTGATGAATAGTCTGAAGTAGAGTCTTCTTCTGTGGCTGAGTCATTATTTAGTTTTTCAATGGCTTTGTTTGATTCTCTCAGCATTTTTCTAAGGGCATTAGAAGCTGTTACGGCTTTATGCTTCTTTTGTCTTCTATAGTCAAGGACCTTCTGGATACACTTGTACTTAGCTGCTGCTGGATACTTTTTGATAACTGCTTTTAGAGAGTTAACTCCGTAGGCTATTATATCATCGTCTTTGTAGTCTTCACAGAAGTTATTCACGATCATTTCACAGATAGCTTCTACTTCCTTCTCTGGAGTCTCTTCATGAATGCTCTGGGCTATTGAGGAGAATACCATTGGAAGCATTTTCTGGTGTGGGAACATAAATCTGGTCATGTATCCTAGGAATCCTTTGATATTTATCTTGTGATAGCAGATGATCCTAGAGACTATCTGGGCCATCTTTAGCTTTAGCTCTGAGGAGTGTTCGGAGTTCTTGATTGACTTAAATATCTTTGAGGCGTACTGGGGACCTGCTTCTTCTATCCTGTCCAGAAGCACTACTATATTTGGCTGTTTGTTCATTAGCTTTATTTTTCTTTTTTCTAGCTTCTTTTGGAGCTCTTTCTTCTTTCTCTCTTTCTTTTTAAGATCAGCTCCTGTTTCTCTTTTGATTTTCCTGCCTCCTTTGCGTTCGTCTGGCATTTCTATCTCTTCTTCTGTTACAAGGAGTTCTACTTTGTCTAGAAGGTACATGAATATAAAATTAATGATAGTTGGTGATGACGTAAGTATTATGTCAAATAGATAAAGGGCTGATTGTTTGTCTGTCCAGGCCTGTCTGCTGATCATATGGACAAATATGTAGGCTGCTCTCTTGGAATGTGCTTCTACTCCTGATTTTATAGCTGTCATAAATATTTCTTTGATTAGGTCCCAGTGCTCTTTGTCCCTAATTATCTCTGAGATCAAGAACTGAATAAAAACTGTTTTGGTCCTTCTGTCCATCTCTTCTATTAGTGGCACTGCCTGCTTGTAGAATATTTCTGGACCTAGTTGTTTGGATTTCTTCAGACTGATAACTGCTGTAATAGCTGCCTGTGAAATGCTCTTCTCCAGAACAGTATAGTAGTCTAAAGCATATGTGAATATATCTTCTGCAATGCCGTCATCGTAGTGTTTGGATATCAGTGGCAAAAATGTAAGGAGAGTGCATAGCTCTGGATTCTTTGATTCTGGGTCTAGCTTTGATATTTTAAGCATTCCTCTTAGTTTCTCTACTTCGTTTTGATAGAGTTCTTTATGCAAGTGCGGTGCTTTATTCACTTGTAGCTGCAACCGAATGTCCATTGCTTAAAAAAATTTACTTTCTCTGGCAGTTATACTTGTCATTACCTCTTCACTAGATCACTCTTCAATCGATTGGCTAAAGGATAGTCTAAGAATCTGTGTGTTGGTAGATGATTGAACAGTGTTCTTATAGGAGAGTGGACAGTTTAAGAAAGTAGATCAGAAGGATAATTGGTTACTTAAAAATGTCCCTAAAAAGACCTTAGGCACCTCAGGAATATGCAGTCTATAGACGAGATATTCACAAAGCCAATAGAGACAGAGATGCTCTTCGAAGAAGAAATAGCCACAGAAACTCCAGCTGAAAGACATTCTCTAGGAAATAGTCCTGTCTCAGCAATGGATCTGTTTGTAGAGCCAGAAAGCATCAGAAGCACAACAATTTACAGACATCCAGGAATAGAAGAAATGGCCCGAGGAAAGATAGTCAAAAAGAAAGGATGCTTCTTTGATAATGTGCAGTACTTAGAAAATGAACACACACCAGTTCTTACCGCCAAAAGAACAGGTCTTAGCTGGACAATAACTGGCCAGAACAAAGAACGGGTGGCTGTGCTCAAAAGCAATCTTCTAGGCACAGAATACCGGCTTAAAAGAGAAGGAGACTCCCAAGAGACTATTTACATAAAATACACTGGATTATACAGCGAAGGAGGACCACGTTCATTTGAAGTATTCATCAATCCAAAAGACAAGAAGTATCATGAGAGCTTGTCCCAGAGAGTCAAAGAAAAAACGAACAAGTACATCCAGCTAGTCAACAAACAGCCTTATTACAACTCAGAAACCAGCTCTTACATCCTTAACTTCAATGGCCGAGTGACTCTTCCCTCAGTCAGAAACTTCCAGATAATCCATCCAAATGACTCAGCTTATATTACAATGACCTTCGGTAAAATAGCCGAGGGAGAGTATGTTCTTGATTACAGCTATCCCTGGTGTGCCCTAGATGCCTTTGGAGTAGGTCTATCAGCACTAGGACTTAAAATAGGTTGTGAATAAAGATATAGTACATATTATTGTCTAAATTAGCTATTACATCAGTTACATCACTTATATCAGTTACATCAGTTACATCACTTATATCAGTCATATCAGTTATATTAGTCTGAGTATAGAAAGATAAGATACTAAGCAGAGAATAGTCAAAGGGAGTATTAGCTAGTTGGAATAAGGAAATGGAATAGGGATTTAAGAAAATATTTTTGCTTTCAGAGGATGATATCTATTGTCACAGGCAGCCCAAGAAAGAAAGATGAAATAACCAGATACATAGATGGTAGGATAGAGTATCAGTTTGTATCTTATGATTTAGATGAGATACAGGGCACAGCCACAGAAATAATTGAGAAGAAAGCCAGAGAGGCATACAAGCTAATCAAAGGACCATTGCTGGTAGAAGACTATTCCTTATACATTGACTTTTTAGGAGGGTTCCCAGGGCCTTACATAAAATCAATTCTAGCAGCTAAACAGCTATCTAAGATAATATCCACCCTTAGTGCCCTAGGGGAAATAAAGTGCAGAGGAGAGTGTACTTACGGGTATATAGACCAGACAGGCAAACTAAGTATTATTTCAGCTGATCACTTAGGAGTACTAATTCCCCCAGAGTCAGAAGAAAAAGCCACAGGTCTCTATGGAGTAGATGGATCTTTAATAATTGAAGGAACAAACAAGCCATTCTCAGAGTTATCAAAAGAAGAACAAGACAGAGTATCAGTTAGAAGGCATGCTCTAGACAAGCTAATCACACACATTAAGAATGAAGAACAGAAGAACAAACAAGAGTATCCTATAAAGAATCTAGTTAAGCTATAACATTCTATCTATTACCATTACGTATTTACAAACAAGCATAACTTACATATTTAAGACTCATTTAACTAGCTCTAGCATATAAGAGTCTTAAAGACTATCAGAAGATAACAAAGAGTCTTAAGAAAGTCTTCTAAGTAAGAAGAATAAGAAAGACGAAGAAGAATATAATAAATACCTTCTTGAAAAAGCTTGAATAAGTAAGAGATTAAAAAAGAGAGTTGTTTATTACTCCTGTTTTGGAAGTTTCTTCATTGGATGCTGAGTAGAAGGAATTCTATACTCTTTAGCTTTTTCGTTCATGGCTACTCTTTCTTTTACTCCTGGTCGTACTCTGGATAGCTCTGGATCCTTTTTGAATGTTTTTTTGGATTGATGTATTTCCTGGTACTTGACTGGATAGTCTCTTCCTATTTGAAGGACTCCATTGTTTGATTGAATGATGGATCTGTGTCCTGGTAAATTGTTGGCAACTACTTTGGAAGTAGATGTTTTGTTTGGGATACTGCTTCTAAGGAATAGATTGGTCTTAGAAGGATGTACTGATCGTGCCTGTGGGGAGTAAATAGATACTCTTTTACTGGCATCGTATGTACGAGAGGCTTCTTGAACACTTTTGCTCCTGTGCTTTATTGGAGCTGGCTTTTGAACTGGATGGCTGTTAGCTGTGGTGCTGTAGCTTTTTCTTGTGCTACCTTGATGATCTGGTCTCTGCTGTTTCTGATTTGGATTCTTTGGTTTTGAATGGTCTTTCTGGTTGATTTCTTCAGGAACTGACTGCGTGAAATAATCTGGTCGATGATCTATTTTCAGCGGTGGATGACTAGTTTTTCCGTGGTGCTCTGGTTCATTGACTTTGCCAGAGTGTTTTTGTGGAAGTGTTTGTGATTGATTGGATGCTTTTGTTTGTGGCTGTGGAACACTCTTTTTGATTGGGACAAAATCCTTCTTTGGTCCTGTCTTTTGTTTAAGTCTTCCTTCTTCTTTGTCCTTTTGCATTCTTTCTCTTCCGGCTTTATTGAACATTTCTCTGGTTATGTTACTTGGATGAGTTTCTTCAATGTGCTTTCGAATGGCAGCATGGTCGTATCCGTCTTTGGTCAGGAATCCTCTGACAATTGGTTTTTGTGAGGCTGCAAATTTGTTTTTGTCCTGTGCCTGCTTGTTCTTGTTCTGAGCTGGAACTGGTCTTTGGTTGCTTATTTTCAGCCTGGCTATATCCTTCATTAGAACAGGCATGTTTTTTGTGGGATAGTCTTCCCATGTCCCATTTGGACTGAGTACCATTTGTTCTTCTATTTCTTTAGCACTCTTTGAATACTCTTCATACTCCTTGGGTGTCCATCTTTTAGACTGTTTTGTCTTCTGGGCTTTTTTAATCTTTTCTTCTGCCAGAGAGATTGTATCGAGAGCTATTCCCAGTTCTTCTTCAGATCTGACATTGTCTAAAGTTATTTCTTCCTTGGTTCTTTTGGGAAGAGGCTTACTCAGTGCTTTTAAGGCTGATTTCTTCTCTGGTCTTGGAGATATCTGAGGAGACATATGAGGAGTCAGTACACTCACTGGCTTTATCATTGATCCTTTTCTGTTTCTATCTATCTCTTCTCCTTTGTTAGTTCCTTTCTTTGATTTCAACTTTACTTTTGTTCTCTTGTCCATTATTCTTCTCCTTATTCTCTCTTCTTATATAGATTTACTCCTTAATTAGGAGAATCTTCCTATTCACTGCCAATTGTATTTATTATCCCAAGTAACCACTCACAAATACTCCAGCTACAAAATACTTTAATTGGATTGGCTATTTAATTACTCCTCTCCCACTCTATTAACTAATACTAATACCATCTAATACAGTATAGTACTATCTAATACCATCTAATACAGTGTAATACAGTGTAATATTAAGTATACTAGGCTTTATAAAGATAATAAAGATATAAATACAGTGTAATCTATTTTATTTTATGTATATTAAGATTAAGACACTAGAGGGCACTGAGGTACAGCTAAAAGTAGAACCAAAGCTAAAGGTAAGACAAGTAAAGGAAATACTAGAGGAAAAAGAAGCTATTTCTGTTCTACAACAAAGACTAATCTATGCAGGTAAACAACTAGTAGATGATAATGAACTAGAAGTATATAATATAAAGAATGATGATGTACTCCATTTAGTACTAGCACTCAGAGGAGGATAGTAAATTAAAGAAGTATTAAAGAAGAGAATAAAAGTATCTACTGTAACTAATATAAATAGAAGAATATAAGTATTATCTTCTGTTATTCCAAAGAAGATACTGTTGTATGGCCAATAGATCAGTCATTTGCTTGTATTTGAGTGAGTTTACAAATTCTTCTGAGTCTATAAGAAGATCCAGAATATTCAAGCACTGAGGAAATAGAAGGTATTTAGAGTATTTAGGCTCTTTCCAGTATCTGAGATAGATTAAATACTCTTTAAACTCTTTCTTAGAGAAATAGTCATTTTGGTAAAGGTATTGCAGGTACTGTGGATTAGTAAGACACTGCACAAACTCTAGTTCTCTTTGGAATCTGCTCATTCAATAAAAATAAACAGAGTAAAAATAGCTATTACTTAGTATTTGGTCTTAGTATCTTATGTATTTAACAATGATACTAATCAGAATACAGTAAATACTCCTAGTAGACCATTGGTAACTTAGTAAATCAGTCTTATACTCCAGAAAGATAAAGAGAGTAATAGACTGTTATAGTGATAAGTAGATCATAAAGAGATAGAAGATAAGAGATAAGAAAAAGATAAAAGAAATGATTAAAAGATTATTTTATTTGGATTGTCTAATGACGTTTCTTGTGCTTTTTGCGTTCTTCTGCTCGTCTGAGACCTGCTTTGTCTTTCTTCATTCTTCTGTCTGTCATTTGGATTCTTCCTTTGACTTTGGGTATTCTGTGGCTGGGGCCTGCAAAGATAGCTTGTTTTTTGACTCTTTTCTCCTTCTTAATAATGTTCTTTTTTATGGCTCTGAGATCTACTTCCTGTTCTGCCTGCTGGAGCCTAGACTTGATTCTTTCTACTTTTTTGTTTATTCTTCGTTCTCTTCTGGACTGTAGCTCTAGTTGCTTTTTGGTTTGTGTTGCTTTCTCTTCTAGATAGTCTCTGTCTTCATTGAATACAAATCTTCTGTTGTATTTGGCTTCATCGTCTTTGAAGAACTGTGGTAGATGGTCTTCTTCGTTGTAAACATACCTGTCTATTCCGTCATTTTCAAATTCTTCTTCATTGATTTTGAGTCTGTATCCACAGACTTTGTCTTCTACTGAGAGTGAGGATGAGACTGAGTCTTCATCTATGTCTTCTGAGTTATCTGTGTTTTCTAGAGAGTCTTCTTGTTCTTCTTCTGATTCTTCATCGTGTGAAGATGTTTCTTCTGGGAGTATTTCCGGTGTGTTGGAGTGGTTAGATTCATCGCTGTCAAATATCTGGTCCTCAAAGAAGTCTCCGTGAATCTTTTCTATTTCTTCTATGTCATTCTCGGTGAGGCCTAGTCTTTTGGTTCTTTTGGCAAGGATCTTTCTCTGAAGGATCTTTTCTCTTCTCTCCATAGCTCTTTTTGTATGAATCATTTCGTCTTGTTGTTTCTCTACTGGTGTTCGCATGTCAATTATTTCTTCTGGCTGGTTACCTCCTGTTCGGCCAATGTATACCTTTTGTATCTTCTTGAGCACTCTGATTAGTCTCTTTTTGTCCATGTCATTTACTAGCTGTAGGTCATCTAGGAGTATCTGTGTCTCCGGGTCTATCATATTCTCCATACAGTCTACTGTTATCTTCTGATACTCTTTTATGCAGATTGGTTTGGTTTTAAGAAGGGCTGAAAGAGATATTTCAGTTACTTTCTCTTCGTCTTTCTCTGCAAATACAAACTGTGGATCAAAGAACCTTTCATCAAGCTTTTGTGGCTTCTTATATCCTCTGCATACTAAAAATACTTCTGCACTCTCTTCTCTACTACTCCTGGGCTTAGTGGTTAAACATTCAGTAAATAGCTGGCTGATAGCCCATACAATTGAATTGAAATCCTTTGATCTGAATACCTTTGTTACAAAGGTACCGTTCTTTTTGAGTAGCTTGCAGGCTAGTTTAGCTGCATGACAGACTAGCTCATTCTGAACATAAGCATCTTTCTCCCACGATGCTCCTACATTTGGTGCTCCATCGTGTAGTACTACATCTATTTCTGTCTCTCCAGCCATATTTAGTATATTTGTTTTGCACATCTCGTCTGTTATGTCTCCTACTAGTGTTTGCACACCATGAATAGGCTTAATTGCATCCAGATCTACTCCTATGATCTTGCTTGGTGGCAGAACTGTCTTAGAAGCTACTTGCAGCCATCCTCCTGGTGCTGCACACAGGTCTACAACTGAATGGATGTTTGATAGTATGTTATATGTTTGATTTATCTGTATCAGTTTGAAGGCTGATCTGGCTCTGTATCCATGGTCCTTAGCCATAAAATAGTATTTGTCCAATCTGGACTTACCCGTCTTCCTCTTTGCTGCCATTTAAATTTTTTTGCTCTTTTTTCAAAATATGTCCGGCTTTGTTGTAACATGCATTTTAGGAGGATATAAGCCAGGCAGGGCAGAGATTATTCGTATGCTAGACCTCAGCGACTTTTTGCTAACCCAGGACCAGGATACCTCACATCCAGTCTCTGAAGGATCGACTAATACCAGGCTAATAGATCAAATCAAGAATGAAAATATCCAGAACAGAGAACAGTCTAATTTCTCTGTGCTTGGTGGCAATAGATCTTCTGAAATACTTTTTATCAAATCTTCTTCTCGTCATTCGGTAATAGACATTTACAACAATATAATTAGTACGCCCAGAAGAGTAAAGTACATCAGAAGAATTATTCCTGTGATGAGTATATTTACGCTCTCTCTAGATAACCTGTCCTTAGAAGCAGAAAAGCTAACAAAGTACATTGATTCAACGGAAACATTTGCTATCTCACTCAAAAAAAGACTATGCTCACACATAGGCACTGATACTATCATTACTGCTGTGGCTAATAAACTGCCATTCAAAGTAGACTTATCCAATCCAGATAAACTAGTAGTCATTGAAATAGCCAAGGATCTATGTGCTATTGGCGTATTAATACCTTGTCCTAGTAACTTCAATCTTAGTAGGACTCCAAAACAACAGCCAAACCTATCTAATACTAACTAGTTGGTATCTACAGTTAAGTAATACTAATTAGTTATATCTAATCTATCTAATCTATCTGTCTATCTGTCTATTAGACTAGTATATGCTTAGATGGCAATTAAATAAATACTTAGAATAATTTAAATTTAAAACCAGAACCAATTTCAGAATTTGAATGCTTTAAAATTTAGACTAATTAGTATGCTAAATAGAGTAGATAGACTAATTAGATAAAGTAGATTACACTAGATAGAGTAGATAGAGTGGATTAGTCAAGAAAGTGTTTATTTAAGGAGTAGATCTGCTAGTTCTTTTAGGATGTATGATTGAGAAGGACAGCCGTGTACTAGTTCTGTAGATAGATTTAAAAGAGTATCTTCTGGATGGTCTTCTTCTAGGACATCGTGTATTTCTGTTTGAAGGTAAGCTAGAGCATCTGTGAGTGAATGGGAGAGAAGGTTTCTAAATATGCCTATTCTTACTATTCTGATGGCATTTACAAAAAGAGAGTCTTCTTCTTTGTAGGAAAGAATAGCTGACATTACCTTTAATGTATCCATGTCTACCAGATAGAAGGTATTCATGTGTCCTAGGAAGGTATAGGAGGAAGGGATAGAAGAATGGAGCTTTTCCCAGTGAAGCTGTTTTTCAGAGTAAATGTAAAGAGACCTCCCTGCTCTAAAGAGTATTTCACTGTAAGGAGTATTTTTATCGACTGTGTGTATTGATACTTTGTCTAGGAATGATTCTTCTTGTGGAGGCAGTGGGATAGTCTTAAATACTCTGTTGGTCTCTATCGAATAAAGAATAAGAGATCTGCTGATTAGAGAAAGGAAACAGATAACTTCTTTTGGGGTACCATTCTCTTTCCTTTGTGTTAGCTCTATTCTATCCTGCCATCCACTAAGAACAGTGGCTGATTCAAATAGGTAAGGTAGAGAAGGACCAGAGTACTGTTTTGTTTCTCCTCTAAGTATTTTTCTGGTGCACTCAATTACGTCAATCTCTTCCAGGCAGAGTATTTTGCCTGGCTTACTCCCAGTGGAGAAACTGGGTATTCTTTCAGTATACACAAATACTTTAGTGCTTACAGGGCTGGGAATGACTCTGATTCTTTTGATTGATAGAGTGAGAGAGTCTTTTATAACCACACTCTCATTGGTAATTAGGTCTGTTCTCTTTATGTCACCAGAAGGACAAGAAGACTCGTATGGGAAGAGAAGGTATCTATCATAGAAAATAGAACATATTCTACCATTGGGCTGTATAGAGGAAGAAAAGCTTTTCCAAGTACATTCTTCTGGTACAGCATAAAACATTCCCTTAGATGATCTACTCTCCCCGTAAGAGTATAGCTTGTAATGGGTGTAATCAAACATAACTGTCGTAGGATATATATTAGACTCGTATTTGATTGTCCTGGACTCTATTACTCTTTTCCTCTTAATAAACATCTCTCTGTACGCCGGATGCAGAGAGCTTTCAATGAGAAATAGCTCTATTTGCTTAAACATACTTTGTTGTTCTAGCTCTTTTAGGGACCTAAAGAACTTATTCCACTTGGTCAGGTTAGGTGCCAGGGAGGACATAGAGTCTAGAGAGTATTCTTCTGAAGTATTTTCCTGAGAAGAATGTTTGAGGGAGTGCTTGAATAAAGATAGGACATGATGATCGTATTCTATTTTGGAGTTATATCTTTGTATTTCTTCTGTAACAGGGTATCCATTTAACTGGAGGTACCAGATAGAATAGTTGTAATTGGGAGTCCAGGTAGACCTAGGCACAATAACTAGTTTCTCAAGGACAGGTACTTTTCCATTGGAAAGAGATGTAGGAAGTAGAATAGTATCATCTTCAGTGTTATTCTCTAAGATGGCCTTGGAAAGGAGTATCCAAGTACTCTCTGAGAATATGTTCTCTTTGACATCTGGTGTCTTACCGTAGATCCATAGCTCTTTTATATTGCACGAGTGTATTTTGTGGTACTTTCCAAAGGAGACTGAAAGGACAAGAGAGGGCACGAGAAGGATTATTTCTAAAAACTGTCTTTGGTCATTCTTTTGTGTGCACCATCTGCTTGAGGAGTTCTTTGGCTGTCTTACTTTTATCTCGGCTGGGGAGTGGTCGCCTTCGTATGGACTGCTGGTTCCTGTGGTATACAGCAGCTGTATCTCTTTTCTTCTAATAGTATTCAGGTCCATGTATTCTTCTTTATCTCTCTTTGGCTATATTCTTTCCAGAGCACCAACCAGAAGAAGGAATAGGTTACCAATCCATTAAGTAAAGTATTCTCTTTCATTGGTGTTCTAAGTATTCTAAGTGTTCTAGGAAAGCTATCTCTGTAGGAGTTCTAATATCTTTAGGACTATAAGTGGCTGTGATCTAGGCCTGGCTAGTGTGATAAGGAATTTAAATATCTTTTTCTTAAAAAAACTTATTTTTACCATGTATTGCGTCATTGATTGGTTTAAGGTATCATTTGTGTGAAAGGAAGAATGTTTCGGCTAGCTTGGGATGTTTGGAGTTATCCCGGATACTTTGTTAGAGAGACAACAAACAAATACCAATAATGATCTGTTTACCTGAAATAGGAAGAAATAGACCTGGTTTCAGGGCTGTTTCATATAAAACAACAAACAAAGGGCCTAAAACAGACAAATAGACTGGAGTCTAGACAAGTTCCAGGAAGTGTATTAATTTAGTGAGATTGTTTACATCATGAATAGTGTAAAAGAACGATCACAAGAAGTATACTGGATGACAGTGCTATTTGGAGTGCTTGGCGGCATATTTCAGCCATTCTCCATAGCCACACTGCATCTAAGACGGAATCATAAAGGGACTCTTCCTATTGTAGAGCTATTTAACACAGCTATAAACTCAATAGAAGGGGCTAAAAAGAGAGGCAACTTCTCAGAAGAAACAGGAGCATTTATCTGGGCACTGCTGTGCAATGAGATTCTAGCTCGGTTTGTGGTACTTTCCCCAAAGGATAGGTATCTTCTGAGAAAAGACTTTCTTAATATGTACAACTCAGTGAAAATGAAAGGTACCTTCAGTGCGCCGGGTAGAAATAGGGATTTTTTCGAAAATCTTATGAGCAGAATGTTTGGAGCAAACAGGACTCTAATTGAGGAATGCGTAGAAAAGGAATTTCAGGAAGAAATGCCCGAAGGGACAGCCAAACAAACACCGGTGGTAGGATCAGCCAGGTGCCTGAGTCTTCGGATAGAGGAAATATCACTCTCAGACCTGCTTCAAGAGTATGCCAGGATCAAGAGCGAGAACACGAGGAGCACAGTCAAAAACTGTGTGGGCACATGGGCCATGGCCAGAGAGCTGCACAGACGGCTTCTTTTAGAACCCCATCCTCTGCCGCTAGAGAAGATAGCGCTAATTTTCGAATTAGAGGAGCTGTGTAGGGAAGTAGCTCCAATTTTAATGTCTACCGGAGGGATAGTAGGCAAACACAAAGATAACAGAGACGAGTTTTTAACCAAGCTAGCCAAGGAATTAATAACAGCACGGCTAACAATAGCAGATTTAGAAGATAGTAATGCAGTGACCATTAGAACAGTACTATACTATGCATACAAGCATAGTATACTAGATATGATAACAAAGCTAATTACTGAAATTGATAGTCATGGATCACCCGATCAGCTAATTACTGCTATGGCCGAAGTGCATAGAAAAGCCCAGGAGAATATAGCACAGAGAAGGTTTTCTGTATTTAGTCCACAGGTATACAAGATAGATCTGCAAAGCAGCAAAGAGGTAGTTCGAGAGTTCCTAACGCTTTTGGGCGAGGAGATACCGATAGCCCAGAGAGAAAAGACTATTCAGGAGATAGTTCGAATAAACACAGCTCTTCTCTCCTACAAAGCCCCAATAACCACCAAGAAGCTGTCAGAGGACCATAGAGTAGACGAGCTGTCTGTAATGGAGAGTATTACCAAAGCCATAGAAGAATGGTATTTGGTATATGGCACCAGGACACAAGAAGAGCTACTGTCATGCGATGGAGACGAAAATGTATTCATCCGACACCTGACAGCCAGTATGCGCCTGGAGTATATGGCAACTAGATGGATAGTAGTCCATCCAAAGTATCTTCCAACCAAAAGCATACAAGCACCAGCAGAAGAAGAAAACATAAACAGCACAGAATCAAGATACAAGGTAGATAAATTAGAAAGAGAAGAAAAGCTTAGAACAGTAAGCATGATACAAGCAATGATCCCTGGGCTGACTGATGACATGATGGCCAGAGCAGCCATTAACTATCTGAGAACCAAGTGTCAAGAACAGAATACTGTGCCAGTAGAGCTAGAGCACCCAAGCCAAGGGCTGAAGGCCATTCCAGCTGTATCAATTAGTACAGCTGCAGAAGACCAAACCCCAGAAGCAAACACAAACACCAGCACAAGTTCTTCAACAGAAGCACAATCCCATTTAGAAGATACCAGATCAGTGACGTGTGTTTTAGAGCAGATTGCAGAGTTGGCAGAGGAGAAAGAGACAGAAAAGCCAGCAGAAGAAAAAGAACCACAGCCACAAGAGCAGGACCAGCAACCAGAACTAGACGAAACAAAAGCCTGTTTCACTGCTGCCCAGGCCACTCTTAGCCCAGACTTCCTTCAGCAGCCCAAACAAGTCTACCAGGAAACCAGCACAGCCCAGACTTGTTCTGGCTGCATCCAGCCAGACACTGCTGCCAATCCTTCTAAGACCAAGAGCACTGCCAAGAAGTCTAGTTCTGATGATGAGTTTACTATTACTGTCTCTGCCCTCCCAATCACAAACACTTCTACTAAATCTGTAGCAGCACAAACTATACAAAACAGCCAATCTACACCTGCTACACCTTCTACTCAAAATACACTGCCCACCCAGAATACATCATCCAGAAGAGTACAAGCACAAGGATCTTCAGGATTTAAAGGGATGGGAAGCAAAGAAAAGATTCTCAGACACGTGCATGAATATACTATAATGCACTCAGCAGACCTGTTCAAGAAAGACAACAGGATAGTAGAGCACTCTCCACTTACCAGGGACCAGCTACAAACATACTTTAAGAAGAGCCCTTATATGTGCATGTACTACAATAATATGCCACAGGAGCTAAAAGACAGCATCAAAGAGGAACAGATAGTCAGATTATTTGACAACCAGTTCACAGAGGAGATAGCCAAAGGGAAGGAAATAGTCCAAATAGACTCTTTGGTAGCAGATGCCCATAGAGAATTCTTCCCACCAGGCCATCATTCTCATCTGATAGAGCCTATTCCCAATCACGAGAAGTATCCAGACATTATCAAAGAGCTGGTAAGACTTTCTGTCAAAGCCAAATTCAAAGAAGCCTGTGACAGGAAGCAAAAGGAGCTAATGAAAAGAGCAGCTGCCAGACAGAACACTCTTTTCAAAAAGTTCAAAAGATTCATCAGGCCAGTCACTAACATCTTCTCTATGTGCAGCGGCAAGTCAACCGATTTGGATCAGCTATTTGAGACCTGGAGAAATGAGTATATTGAAGAGGTTACAGCCACCACAAAGATATCTCATCCAGTGTATCCACCTGTAGCCCCAGGATTCATAAATGTCTGTGCTGCCCTATGCAACCTCATCCCAAAGAGCACTGAAGGCACATTCAGGATAGCTCCAGCCAAAGTCTGTGTAAAGACCAGGTATAGAGAGTATATCGAAGAAAACAAGCCAATAGACTACGCAGCTGTTGGAGAGTCTCCCGATGAAATCAAGGCCCTAGCAATGGTATTCAAATGGTACATACGCAACTACAACAATGGAATTATCTCAGGAGAACTCTCTCATGCCATTCTTTGCAGGCTGACCACACAGAACACCCAGGAGATAGACTATACACTTGGTCTAATTGTAGCTTCTCTTCTCAACTCAAATGCCATCTGGCTCCTTATGCACGTGGTATACACAATCGAAGAGTGTGCTAAGCACGAGAAGACAAACAAAATGTCATACAATTCCATTTTGAACATGGTAGCCCCAAATCTTCTGGCACCAGAAGCACAAACTTCAATTGAGTCAATTGATGTAGCCATTGAAGTATCTCATTCCCTCTTTGCAGTCATCAGAAGGATGTACTTCATCAAAGACACAAACTAATACGTCATTCTATCACATATCTTACTACATATCTACATATCTAACTATCTTAACTCTCTTAACTCTCTGTAATTACTATACTATCTATTACAGTACTATCTTTAAATCTATTGTACTTTAGCTATACTCTTTTCTCTAGGATTAGACTGAGTATTCTTTCCTATGCTAAGTATACTTATCTCTTTGCTGAATAGAGTCTGCTGGTACAAGTGCTAAACCTATTTAATAGGTATTTTCCAAGGCTAAGGCTAGATTAATAGTCTAAACACTCTGTTATCCACATTATCCCTAAGGTATTCCTACACTGCTACTAGTTCCCTACACCTTAGTAGATCTAGTGTATTTGAATACATTCTTTCTAGTGCTATGAATACAAACTTAGCTAAGTCTATTCATAGTCCTATTAATCCGATATTTAATAAATAAGTATCATTCATCTTCTTATTCTTCTTATTCCTCTTGCTAGTTTATCTTTGTTTACTGGACTAGAGTATCTTTATAGAGAGTATCCTTATAGAGTATCTGTAGTATCTTGTTAAATAGAATTGTATTTGATTCTGTGGTATTTAGGCTATTTATTTATTATATATTTTAATTTGAATGGAAGATAGAGTATCTAAGAGAGTAGAAAAAGCCAGGGTAAAGTGTATAGCTGGACATAGAAAAGATCCATTAGCATTAGTAACCATGTACAATGGAGAATTTGAATTATGGAATACAAGTGGAATGTCAATGATTAAATCAGGAACCATAGGAGAGATACCAATTAGGTGTGGTCAGTTCCTAGAGGAGAAGGAGGTGATATTATTGGGAAGTGATGATGGTATGCTAAGAATGTATTGCATGGATACATTTGAATTAAAATACAAAGTACATGCACATAAGGACTTTATTAGAAGCATTGCAGTCCATCCAACTCTTCCGTACATTGCTACTGCTTCAGATGACATGACTGTCAAAGTATGGGACTATTCAAAAGACCTGTCTCTTATTAGAACACTAGAAGGACATACGCACTTTGTGATGGGAGTATGTTTTTCCCCAAAGGATTCAAAGACACTTGTATCTTGTTCACTAGACCACGATATATGCATTTGGAACATAGAGAATGGGAGTACACAGAGAGTCCTCAAAGGAGGCAAGAGTGGTCTAAATGCAGTGGAGTATATTACAGAGAAGTATTTAGTGAGTGGAGGAGACGATGGAAAGATAAATATCTGGGACATATCCACTGGCACATGTATTACAAGCGTACCAGCTCATACAGGACCAGTGACAGCAATACACGGTACTTCTAGAGGATTTATAACCACAGGGGAAGACGGTCTAGTAAGAGAATGGGACAAGAAAAGATTCCGATCAGATTCATCCATTTCAGCCAAAGTACAGAGAATATGGGCAGTAATAACCACGCACAGATCAGATATCCTAGTTGGAGGAGATGATGGGATAGCTTTTATAACAAAAAGATCCAACGAAGTACTATTTACATTCACCAGATCAAAGAACGATGCCAGAATAGTGCTAGCAGATGATACACAGCTAAAACAGGTAAAAACAGCTAATCCTTCAATGACAAAGAGCATTACAATCTTATCTTATCTTCCTGATAGACTGGTTCTATCAGAGTCAGGCAGATATATTGCAGTAGAATCAGATGGTACCACGCATATATATACTTTACTAGGTTTCTTATTGCAGATATCTGTTCCAGGCACTTCAATCGTATGGACAGGCCCAGAAGACTTCCTTATTCTATACGAGAAACAGATAGTACAATACACCGACTTTGAAGTGAATAAGAAGATAAAGCTAGATATTTCAGGTAATATCAAATCAATCCAAGCAGTATCACATAACAAGATATTAGTCTGTCTAGAAGAAGGTACCTCATACATAATCAATCACCAAGGCAAGATATACTATGTGTTAGATGATGTCATAGGAGCACATTTACATGAAAATGTCCTAGTGGCAGTATATAAGAACAAGATAGAAATGTATAATGTACCAGAAGACGGCACAAAAGACATCAAATCAACCATTACTAAACACTCTATCTACCAGTGCAAAGTATCTTCCTGGTGCGCCAAGGACAATGTTCTATTTGTGCACAGCGAAGAGAAAGTAGTCTATTTCGTAGTACCACAGAAACTAGTTACCAGCCAGATGTGTCCTATTTCTGTAAACCAGCTATCTACTAATGGAGTCCTAATGGGAGTAACAGACTCTCTCTGGTACATTGAGAATGGATCAGTGAACAACTACGAAATCCAATGGGACCTAATTGATTTCCAAGGAGAAGTACTCTCAGGCCACATTCCAAAAACAGTCCCAAAGACACACTCCAAAGAATGTATCTACTTCCTAATAGGCATGAATATGCTAAATGAAGCATACTCCCTAACAGATAATCCAGATGAACAGTTTGAGCTTCTAATCAGACTGAATAAGCTAGAAGAAGCAATGAAAGTATCTGACTCAGAAGCCAAATACTCCAAACTCTGTTCTTTGTTTATAGAGCAGAACCAAATAACCAATGCCCTAGAGTGTGCTAAGAAAAGCTCTCAGATAGAAAATGAAATACTTCTCTCAGCCCTCTGCAATGACCTATCCAATCTAAAAACAACCGCAAAGAAAGCCCTACACCAAGGCAACTCTTTACTCTCCCTAGCAGCAGCCTACAGAGCAGGAGACTACCATTTATGCAAAGAAATACTCAAAAATACAGAATACTACGCTCTTTTCACCAAAACACACTCCCAACACCTAAACACTCCCAATTAAACCACAATCACATCAACCACTATCCCAAGGCACTCAGTCAAATAAAGACTATTCTTATCTATCTACCTTATCTACTTTATCTAGTCTATTATATCTAATATATCTATCTACCTTATCTACTGTATCTATTTAGTCTATCTACTATATATGTCTATCTACTATATCTAGTGTATCTAGTCTATTTAAAACTAAAACAGGTATTTATTTTAAAAAGATATTACCTTATAATTTATTTTATTTTTAATTCAAACAGAAAATAGAAATGATAGATAGTACAACCATCAATAAGGACAAGATATCAACTGAAAGCAACAAGGAAAAGATAGAACAGAACAAAGAAGAAAGAGAAATAGCATTTATAACAGAAGAAAACAAGTTAAGAACACTAATTAACAAGATAATACTCTCTGCAGGCAAGAGTAATGTATTAATAAACAACTATAAATCAAGAATAGTAAATATGCTAGAAACACTCAATCCAGAAGAGTATTTTTCATATAAGAATACCAAGTACAATGAAGAAATAAAATCATTAATAGCTAAACACTGGATAAATATAGTAAAGACATATAATATACAAGAGAGCAATAAAATATTCATAGAGAAATACAATAGTAAATGGTACCATACCCAAAAGGAGATAAAAGAAATAGAAGATAAAGTCATAACTACTCTAAATACTCATCTAAATACTATAATAGAAAAAACACTTAGAAAAGCAACTAACCAGAATACAGAAGAGAATGATATACCAGGAGTTAAAGAAGCAATTAAAGGAATAGAGGAAATACTTTGTAAAATAGATACTTATCCAGAGTATAACCAAGAGAATAATTCAAAAGAAGAAAAAACAAGTAAACCATTAATAAGCAATATATATGATCTATTAAAAGAAACAGATAATCTAATTACACTATTAGATCATATAAACCTTTATCAGTTAGACCAATCAATACAAAGTATACTAAAGGATATAGCTAATACAAGCAATATAACCCTAAGTAATATACCAGAAAAAGAACTAGAACCAATTACACTGAAAGAGAATACAAAGAATACAGAAAAGACAGAAAAGACAGAAAAGGCAAATACAACTAGTACATTTATAAATGACATACTAAAGAGAATTAATGAATTAAATATACCTGCTGTACCAGTAGAAAAGAGTCTATTAGATCTAGATGGTCTATCAGAAGAGATAACCAAATACAAATCAGAAACAGAATTAAGCACAGAAGACCAAATGTTACAAGGAGCACTTAAATTATCCAGAAGAATACAACAATATTCATCTATTAACCCACAGCCAATAGAACAGAATATCATTAAGAAATTAGGAATAGAGACAGTAAAGATACTAGCCCAAAGAAGAATAAGACATATCAGACAAAAAGCAATTACCCTCCTGACATACATAATCAAAGAACATATAAATCTAAGCAAATCTAACCAAAGTATTAGTAACAGAGAGATAAATATACTAGAACTATATACATCCAAATATAACCTACTATCAAATACCTCAATAGATACAACAAGTAATAGTCTATTTGAGTTATATAGGCTAATTAGTAACAAGATCAATATACTAAACCAAATAGAAAAAGAAAGAATTAATATCCAACCACCAAAACAAAGTATACTACCAGAGCATACAAGACATTCAGAAATATTTATTAGTACAATGAATAATACCCTAAATACACAACCAAATACAACAGAACACTACTTAAGCAAATACAATGGAGATAAAGATAGTACAAGTGCTTTAATAGATGATAGTAGTAATAGTAAGGATACAAGTATATTAAGTAAGTATTATACGAAGTATGAGAAATCAATAACAATAATAGGAATACTATCATTTATTATTTCATGTACTTATTTACTAAGATCAGTATATGGTACTACTACTGCTTCTGGTTCATCAAGGAATACTCTACCCAATAACAATTAGAATAGTTAGAATGAGTAAAGAGTATATTGGTATTAGAATATACTTAGTCAAATAAAGGACAATGAGTATTATTGGTCAGTTATATAACTATAAATAGAACCAAAGGACAAGAGTAATAAATATCAGATGACGCAAATATTAATCAATAGACTAGAGGATATAATTAAGAAAGAGATAAATGAGATACAAATAGGTAACAAAGAGAACATTAGTCTAATAAGACAATTTGAAATAATAATCAATGCACTGACAAAGCTAGATACAGACAAAGAACTAACAATAACACTAACAACAGCAATAGAGACAGATAAAGATGATAAAGATGATAAAGATGATAAGGATAAAGAAGAGAAAAGAAAAGAAATAGAAATAAGCAACAAGAAATTAGAAGCAGAAATAAAAGAATGGATATCAGAGCACTGGCAGGGAATAATAGAACAACTAACCCCAAACAAGATAAATTTATCTGGAACAGGGATCATAGAAGAAGAAGGAAAAGAAGAAGGAAAAGGAAAAGAAGGCTTAAAACAAATAG
This sequence comes from Nematocida sp. AWRm80, assembly GCA_024244045.1. Lineage (NCBI taxonomy): Eukaryota > Fungi > Microsporidia > Nematocida > Nematocida sp. AWRm80. The sequence continues at coordinate 36,208 of JALPMX010000036.1, read as the reverse complement.
CAGCTAAAATAAATAAGTTTCTAACAGGAGTTCTGATTGTCTATCTTCAGGCTAGTGCACTGGATAAACAAAGCACAGAGGATACACAATACAAAGAGATACTAACTGTCCTAGCAGATTACAGCACAGGAACAGCAATACTTTCTTCAACCAGAATACGATATAGACTAATTAATAGGCTATGTAAGTGTAATGATACTCCCAAGAACAGAAATCAAGTAATTATAACACTTAATAATATGATAGATAATAGTACTATGAGTATTGATAGGATATACAACGAAATACAAATGGATAGATTAGAGAGTATAGTTAGTATGCTTATTAATAAGATATCATTGCATATACCAAAGACAGTCTTAGACATTAGAACAGATACAAGTATTATTCTTCTTTGTGGTATTATCAAGAACTATTCATTGTTATCTAAGCTAGAGTATGGGACTATAGATCAGAATGGAATAGTATTTAAGGGAGCATTGGACTATCAGTGGAGTCAGGTACTATCGAGTAGGTTTGGACATAACAGAGAGTTTTTAAAGAGTTTTTTATCTTCTTACGTCACAAATATCAGATCACTATTTACCAATAGGATAGTAGAAGAGGTGATAAAGAAGGTAAGTGGGAAGTATGCAGAAATATCTAATAACAAAATGCTTATGAGCTTTATTAAGAAAAGAAGAGTATATAGATATAGATCATACTCTTTCCTAATGAACTGTACGCCAGGGTCTCTATTTAGTACTCCAATCAGTCTGTATGGTACACCAGAGTCAAGTATATTTACAATAGAGTCTAATACTGAAGGGATACAATTAGGAATATTAGGAACAGTTACTAAAAGAGTATTAGGACTATTAGGACTAGCAGTATTTGGGGGTGTTCTCTCTGTTTGGATGATATATTTGATCTGTCATCGGTCATCGGGGTAGAGAAGGGATCTAAGGGCAAGTTAAAGGAAGATTAAAGGGAAGAGAAGGAAAATTTGTTTTTTTAAATGAATGCTTCGTGTGAGATGGTCAAACTTAACTTTCAGTTTCACCAGGAGGCTGCAATATTCTCAGTGGATGCAATTCAATGGAAGGAAGCATTCTTAGTGGCTACTGCCGGAGGAGATTCTTGTGTCCGGTTATGGAAGTATTCCTATCAGCCACAGGAAATATCTGAAGAATTTGTTTACAGAACAGCCACAACCTTCCAGGGAAGTATTACGCACTTAGCAACATTGAAGAGACACAAAGGAAGTGTGAATTGTCTAAGATTCAATACAGAAGGCACACAGTTAGTTACAGCAGGAGATCTAGGAATAGTGTACTTATGGGATATAAATAAGATCCTACAGACACAGCTAGAAGAAGAAGACCTAATATGCACAGAGTATTATCCAATACGAGTAAGAGAATCAGATGGACTAGACATATATGATATTAAGTGGTTCAAAAACAAAATACTCATAGGAACAGCAGGAGGCACAGTAGAACAGTATGTAATAGAAGCCAACACCCAAACAAACACATCAAAGAAACAAAAAGTAGAAGACAAAACAGAATCATCATCTACATCCCAACCAGAATCACAAAAAACAGACTCAAATCAACCTATCTCACAAACAACAACAGAAACACCAGAAATATCCACAGGACCACAACCAGAAACAACAAAAGAACTAGAAATAGCACAAGAAAACAACCACCAGCCAAACAATCACAATCAACAGCCAAAAGCATCAGAGACAAAAGAAACAAAAGAGAATAAGCAGTCAGAAGAGAATCAAGGGAATAAGCAGCCAGAAGAGACAAAAGAGAATAAGCAGTCAGAAGAAAAGAAAACAAGGAAGTTCAGAATTATTTCAGAGACAAAAACAGAGCCACCAGCCTACAAAGCCAAATGCATTTCCTCAAAGAAAGCACACAAAGCAATTGTTCAGGGAGTAGCCTGCACAGAGACACTCTTTGCCACGGTAGGCAATGACCGGATGTTAAAAGTATTCTCAGAAACAGGCCAGATAATCCAAAAGCTAACAGACAAAACATTGATAACTGACAAACACTCACTTTTCTTTAGAAGACTAGCCTTTGATAAGTCAGGCACACTTTATCTTCCCTCTGCCACATACGATAACCAATATACAGTCAATCTTCTTACACCACCAGAATACCACGTAACCAGTGCAATAGGACCATTTACATCCTCAACCGGATGTATTGCAATCGGTGAGAGAGCTATATTAGTCTCAGAAGGCAGAAATATCTATGTATTTGATAAGAATAATACGATATTATTTAGGGTAGTAGACAGTACCTTCTTACCAATAACAGATATATGTATTATGGAGGATAGATCTAACTATGTATCTGTTCTTATATCTTCAAGTGATGGATTCCTAACTAATCTTATAATACATATAGACTTATAATGTATAATATACAGTATAAGTATCAAATAGAGTATATACCAGTAACTATAAACCTATACAATTACATCATTATAATCCCTTAATCACTATCTTTATTATATTTACAATTAGTAATGACGTCAATATATTAATTATAAATATATTTGTATTGGAGTATTAAATAGTATATTTTAAAGGATATACCCTCTGAAGGCATTGAATTAAAGGAAATTCAATTAAGATTAGAATGCCAGAAGAAGCAACAGGGAAGTAAGCAGAGGGAAAGAGAAGAGAGAAGGACTGTTTAACTAAAAAATTTGCAAGGGAAAGAAAATGAAAGTAACCAAAACACAGCCAATAGCAAATGAAAAAAAAGAAGAGCACACAAAAAGCAGCTCTGACACAGTGAGAATTGTTTCAAAAAAGAAAGTTGATCCGGCAAGTTCTTTCAAAGGTCTCTTTATAGACGAGAAGATACTTAAGAACATGAAAGAAGAAGGCATAACCAATCCAACATTAGTCCAAAAGTATGCCATGCCACAGGCACTGTTAGGAAATGATCTTCTGATATCTGCACCAACAGGAATGGGGAAAACAATTTCATTTCTGGTGCCAGTGATAACATCTATTCTATCTACAGAAGAAGACTCGTACAGGCACAGACAAGGACACAAAGGAGACACACACAAAAAAGTAATAAAAGCCCTGGTGATAACACCAACAAGAGAATTAGCCAACCAGATCCACAATGACTGCAAGATGCTATCCAAAAATGTAAACATAATAAGCATACCAGCCTATGGAGGAGCAGAGAACAAAAAAGAGCAGAGCAGCAGCATAAAGAAAGGATGCGATATTTTAATAGGCACCCCGGGGAGGATAACAGACTTCCTGAATGAAAGGATAGTCAATTTAGATTCAGTAGAGATACTTATATTTGACGAGGCAGACAGAATGCTTGACATGGGATTTGAGCCACAAATTAGAAAGATACACGACGAGCTAAATCCAAACAAGGCCAGACAGACAATGATGTTCTCAGCAACATTTCCACCGCTAGTACAAGAGCTAGCCAAAGAGTTCTTTCAGAATGTTCCAGTGGAGATACAAATAGGACACGGGCCACTAGAGAAAATAACACAAGAGATAGTATATTTAGATGACAACCACAACAAAAATGCACAGAAAGAAGAAAAGCTACTGGAGGTAATAGAAAAGTACGGGTATGAGAGAGGAGAGCCAATATCATCCCATGCATCCACAGGGGCCTTCAAGAAAAAAGATCCGTATGGCCCGCATCTATCGCTTATTTGGGGCAAGAAGAAACCAGAGGACAAGGCACCAGAGCAGCCAATAGAGCAGAAGCCAAAGATAGTAATATTTTTAGAGACCAGAAACGAGTGCAAGGCTATATATGACTTCCTGTGTCAGCACGGAATTAGATGCACAGCTATCCACGGGGACAAGTCACAGTCAGAACGAGAAGCAGCTCTAGCAGAGTTTAAGTCCGGAGTATACTCTATTCTGATAGCCACCTCAGTAGCCTCCAGAGGCATAGACATTCCAGGAATAGTCCTAGTAATCAATTATACAATGACCAAAGACATAAATGACTATGTCCACAGGATAGGCCGTACAGGAAGAGCAGGCAAAGAAGGCAAAGCAATCACATTCTTCACCAACCACGACAGCCAGATAGCCGGTCCCCTCATAGAAACACTTAAAAAAGCCAACCAGCCAGTGCCAGAGTTCCTAGAGGACATAAAAGCCCACAAGTTCAACAAAGTAAGCAAACAAAACCTATTCAAGAAAGAGAGACAAACACATTCCACTGTACACATAGGTGCAGCACCACCCAAACCAACGCCTCACTCACCTGTTATGGAGAATGAGACCTTTGACAAGATAAACACCCCAGGAATCCCATGGAACGAGGATATTTAATCCAAAAGGCCAAGCCGTGCCAACTAGTAGCCACTGAAATAGAATTTACTAATAATAAATAGTAGCACCTAAGTCCTTTAGAGTATTAACAGTATCTAACTGAAGAATAAGCAGATAGGTCTAATCAATAGTTTATTAAAGCAATAATAGAAGATACTTAGAGGAATATCAGAAAGGTATCTTCTTAGATGGTATTAGAGAGTCTCTTCTGTTGCATACTTGTTTAGGCTGTTGTATTTGGTATCTTTTCATTGTCTGGCAGAGTAATTTTAATATTTCCGTTTTCTTTTCTGTTGGCAATGGCTTCGATAGGCTGAAGAGGTTTAGAGTGCTCCCAGGGGAATTGTCCTCTGCCGAAGTGCCCAAATACGGATGTAGCCTTGTAAATAGGTCTGTCTAGTTGTAGTTCTTTGACTATTTCTCCTAGGCGCAGGTTCCAGTTAGATTGTACTAGCTGAAGAAGTTCTTCATTTGAGTACCTGGATGATCCGTATGTGTCTAGGTAGAGGGAGATTGGGTCTTTTACTCCAATGGCATAAGAGACCTGAACCAGGACACGTTTGCACAGCTGGGCATCAACTAGGGATTTGGCTATCCATCTAGCGGCGTATGCTCCTGTTCTATCTACTTTGCTCCAGTCTTTTCCAGAATAAGCACCTCCGCCGTGTGCTCCCCAGCCACCGTATGAGTCAACAACTAGTTTTCTGCCGGTGAGACCAGAATCAGCTTTAGGGCCTCCAACTACAAACTTTCCACTTGGCTGCAGAACATACTTGGTGCTGATGAGTAAATTGGCAGGGACTACCTTCTTGATCAGATTATCAATTAAGAACTCTCTGATATATTCTGTTTCTACTGATTCTTTGTGCTGTGTGGAGATAACAATGGTATCTACTCTAATTGGGGTAAGGACAGATATTCCATCAGAGATAGACTCTTCATACTCCATTGTCACTTGTGTCTTTGAGTCTGGTCCTAGCCAGTTGACTGTTTGGCGCAGGTGGTATAGTTCTTCTGCTAGTTTATGTGCCAGGGCGGTGGTTTGTGGCATGCCTTGGGCAGTTTCGTCTGTGGCGTATCCAAACATTATTCCCTGGTCACCAGCACCTAGGTCCCATGGGTCTTTCTGTATCTGTTCTAGCCCATTAGAAATGTCTTCACTTTGCTTGGTGATTAGAGAGAGTATTGTGCAGGCAGATGGGTCTAGTCCCCATTCATGTGTATATCCTGCTTCTTTTAACACTTCTCTAACTATCTCTTCGTAGTTGATAACTGCTTTTGTTGTAAGCTCGCCGACTAACATTATCATACTGGATTTAACCACAGCATCTACAGCTACTCTAGAAAACTTATCTTGTGCCAGGCATGCATCCAGAATGGAATCACTAATCTGGTCGCATATCTTATCTGGATGTCCTTTTCCTACTGACTCTGATGTAAATAGAAATCTTCTGGTGCTATTACTTGGATTCATAAAAATTTTATTTGTGCATACGTTATAAATAGAATAAAGCTTATTTATTCCTCTTACGTCATTCTTCACCAATTGTATCATCTTTAATCACTTGTTTATCTATGATAGCCATCTTTATCTATCTATTTCTACCATTTACACTATTCTTATCTAAACTATTAATTACTACTGCTTATTATATCATATTAAAGAGATTAAAGGGTATTGTTTATTCTAGTTAGTTAATAGGGGTAGAGTATTAGGATACTGCTATAATAAAGATGTAGCAATAGAATGGTAGAGGATTAGTTACTCTTCCCAGAGGTTATAGACTGGTATTTGTTCTCCTTTAAGAAGTAGTGCAGTGGAAGATGCTATTTCTGAAGAGTATGACTTTTTAAGGATGTGTAATCCGTATTTGTTCTTTGTGGTGGGTTTTACTTCGCTAAGGATCATTTCACAGCCCAGAGGATACTTAGAGCCAATTTTATGAACGTAAGCACTCTTTACCACTTTGTCAAGTACTTCTGGCGTAGGCTGGTTGTATGCTTTGTTTAGTAACTCGCATCTGGTATTATCTGGTAGATACATGTACTTTCTAATTGTATCTGCTAGTACCTTATGGTAGTTTATCTTCTCTAATTGTGATATATTCTCTAGAAGAGTCAGGGCTTGCATAGAGTATTTGGTATTGTCATAGTAGCACATCTTGAAGATAATGTAAGCATAGTCCTTCATTAGATATGCTATTAGTCTTTTGGTAGTTGGATTGTCATTGGACCAGATAATAAAGGAGTTAAGGCCTGCCATGATAGAAGCCATTCCAGTAAACCCACAAAGGAGTGTTTGAGGACTTTGTTTAGAGTACTTTCTTTTGGGAGTTGGATTTTTCTTTGCTTTTTCTGGTTCTTCTACCATGTTCACATAGATTCTTTTCATGTGATACAAGTATCCATGGACTAGCGGTACAATGTATTCTTTGTAATCAGATGGCTTTAGGAGCCAGATCTTCTTTGGTACTTTGACAGAGAGTTTAAGGATGCATTTGACTGTGGCTGGGTTCTTGTGGTATTTGACGTATTCTATTATTCTGTTCTTTATGAGTGTTAGCTCTGGATATTTTTTGTCTTTTACCAGATCATCAACTATCTTGTTTACCATATGTTCTGTAGTGACGTCAGGAGAGTCCATTAGAAGGTTAATTAGTGTAAGTGACATAATATTATGGTCTATTAGCTTTCTGAATAGGGTAGTTAGCTTTAGCTTTAGGAAATTGCCATTTAGCTGTTTTGAGAGTACGCCGGTAAATGCGTCTATGAACTTGGTTTTCTCAATGAACTTGACAAATTTAAGACTCTCACTTATCTCTTCGCTTATTACAGGTTCTTCCGTCTTTTTGTTCTTCTCACTAGCTTCACTAACAGTTAAAGCATTGTTGAATGTATCTGTATTCTCTAGTTCTTCTTTGTCTTCTTTATTCTCTAGTTCTTCTTTGTCTTTTGTTATCTGTTGTTCTTGTATGGTCTGTGGTATTTCACTAAGACAGGTATTGTAGTATTCTACTATTTTAATGGCATGTGTGATGGCTAGATAGGATTTGTCTCCTCCTGTGTCTAGGGATGCTATAGAGAGGAGCTGATTCATTGCTTTTGTGCTGTGTTCTTTGATTGTTTCTAGAGTCATGGCAGTTATTTTGTCTTTGAGTGCTCCTTGGTTTAGTATGAACTCTGTTATTTCATCATCTGTTTTGAATGTTTTGTTGATTACTGCTCTGCTTAGCTTAGTTTCTGGCTTTACCTCATGCTTGACTCCTTTGATGTACATTACTTTCTTAGTTCCATGCATCACTGTTTTGGATGGTGTTTTGGAGTTTGCACTTTTGCTGTTCTTTAGCTTAGAGGCCATTAAAAATTTTACTCTTCTCTGGTACTTAACTCCAACTAAACTATCAAATAGGTTATTACATCATAAGTACAATTGTAATATATTTTCTATTAATACCATCTATTTATCCTATTTATAAGAGACATTATACTCATTATAGTCATTCTTACTATCTTATTTATAAGATATATTCTATTAAGCTATATATTGAATATGCTTATTAATACCAGTAGTATTATTATGTACTAGTAATGTACTATGGTATATGTATTCTAGTGTGTTTATTAGAGATAAATATATTATTAGTACACAAACAAATAAGTCAATGGGATATAGATATAAGATAGAGAAGAGAGTATCTACAGGACAAGGTCAGTTAGAGAAGAATACAGATAAAACAGAATGTTTGACTGTGAAGACTATACCAGAAACAGAACAGCAGATAGGTTTAAGGAAAGAAGGAAGAAAAATATTTGCAAAGGGATGGAAAAGGACAAAAGATAATTTTTGTGCACATCCAATGAAATGGGTTCTAGTGCTAGGCTGTTTCTTAAAGATGCTATTTATAGCCTACCCTTCCTCTTGTGTCTTTGATGAGATGCATTACAGTAAGTTTATAGGAATGTATCTGAGAGGAGAACCAGTTTTAGATGTGCATCCACCGCTAGGTAGACTAATAATGTATGGGATATCCAGAGTGTTTATCAGAGGTACTTCAGAAGAGTTGGTAAAAGCAGGAGAGACTCTGAGAGGAATAAAGATAGGTGACTCATATGATAGCACCTGTTTAAGAGGAGTGTATATTATTCTGAGACTGTGTTCTGTAGGTGCTTCTGTTTATACTTTGTGGATAGCCCATAGAACAATTTGTCTTTTAGGAGTGTCTGAGGTAAGAGCTGCTATATTTACTATGCTGCTGATATATGAGTCTGCTATGCACAGTATGTTTAGACTCTTCATGATAGATAGTTATGTCCTTTTGTCTATTGGATTGATACTCTATTCTCTTATTCGTATAGCAGACATAGACCAAAATACCAAACAGATCATAAACACAACTATTACAAGGATATTTCCATATAGACCTACTCTTAAGGAGAGATGTACCCTGATGACACTAAAATCAATCTACTTACAGAAACCAACTGTTATAGAATCTACTCTTACAAATCAGATAACCAGTAATACAACTGACAATAAGAATACAATAGATATATTACATCATCCTATAAAATCAGCTAATATGTCTAGTATGTCTAGTATATCTAGTATGTCTAGTATGTCTAAGAGTATAAATACTAAAGACAGTATAAACAGAAAGAGCACTAGAGTATCGTCTAATAGAAAGACAAACGAAAAGCAAATTAGACAAAGTATGCCAAAGGAAGATACAGAGAATATAGACTATTTCAATGCCTACCAGAGTATCAAAGAATCAATTATACACTCACTTTACTGGTCTGGTGTATTAGGTATTTCTCTGGGACTAGGCATAGGACTGAAATGGTCTGTACTACCTGTGGGTGTGCCTATAGCCTACTATTTACTACAGTCTTTAGCCAATGGAATATATACTATTAGATCCTATAGAAAGAAGTGTCACAGAGAAATAGAGTACCAGAAAGAAAAAGAGTCTAATTATCCAAACACTCAGAAGGACAGTACTAAAGAGAGTAAACCAAGTACTAGGTTTAGTATTCTAGTCTATCTATACGGTATATTACCAGTACTTCAAGGAGTAATAGTTCTTTTAGTTCTAGCAAGTGTCTATTTGAGTATATTCTATGTTAACCATCAGATAAATAATAACCTAGACTTATCCTTAGCCAATAACCAGAAACCAGTTAGAATAACAGAGAATACCTTAGTGTCTATTAAGATAATAGGAGAAGATAGATACTGGACTGCTATAGATAGTACTCTTGCTCTTACTAATCAGAAGGATAGCTCCTGGAGAATAACAGGAATAGAAAATAGTTCTAATGGCTTAGAATATAATAAGCCAATGTATCTATTCCATTCATCTGGTCTTTATCTCTCTTTTCTTAGCAATACTCTTCTGTCAGATATACCAGAACCACTTATAATTAAGAGACACTCTCAGTACAATACAATTACTATTACCAATAGCACAGGAGAGTATCTTAATCTTTCTGAGTTTCCTAAAGCTGCTTGGAATAGTATTCCAATGGAACTGTCTATTCTTATAGATACTTCTAATAGTTCTAATAGTTCTAATAGTTCTAATGGATCTAGTAATGATAGGTCTAATAAGAGTGATGATAATAGTAATATCTTAGATAGGAGTATACATAGTACTATAATACCAGGTAAGTCTTATGTATTAGCATATTTATCTGGTATAGTACAGTGTAATATCCTTATGTATCAGTATAATAGTCTTCTTAAAAGTAATCATCAATACAATTCTAGACCAATGCAGTGGATTATTCCATTTGAGAATATTCATATGTGGTCTGGTGGTACATCTTCTGTTTCTCAGGCAGAGAAAAAGTATGGTTCTGGAGCACAGATCTTTTTTATGTGTAATCCTCTTTTACTTGTTCTTTCTGTAGTATCTATTATTGCTTATTCTGTTTATAGCATCTTAAAGCCAGTAACTACCATACATGCTTACATTCTTATTCTATCGTATGTATCTAACTATGTTACTTATTTTTTACTTAGCAGAGATACTTATTTACATCATTATATACCATCATATTACATCTCTATCATTACTCTTATTTATATTCTGTGTAAGATAAAGTACTCTATTACAATTATACCACTGGTAATAAGTGTATTTCTGATACAGTATCCTATTAGTATAGGCATTCCATTTAGACATTCTCATTGTACTATTTTGTTTAGGCACAGTGCACTGATAAACCACTTTAGTCCGTGTGATGTTTATGAATAACCAGACTTAGAATGGTTCTCTCACAAACAGCCAATGAACAAGGGAAAAGAAAGTATTTGCATTTGAAAGAGAGTATTTATATATTTGACTGTAACTGTAAGTTAATCTTTTTATTTAACTTTAAATATTTAATTTTAAAGGATGAATTTAAGGTTCACAGATAGCAGAATAATAATCAAGTGTAATTTTAGAAGAGGAGAACAAGAACAGACTCTATGGTGGATTATAAGAAGGTATCTGAACGAGGAATAGTCAAAATAAAGAAGGATACTACCTATGCATCTTTAATCATAGATGCTATTAACGAGTCACCAGAGGGTAAGTGTACAACTCCAGAGATATTCAATTACCTGATGCAAAAATATCCAAAGGAGCTATCAGAGAAGCTATTCTCGATCTGGAGCAGGTGTATTCAGCAGATTCTCAGCAAGGACAGCAGGTTTATCAAGCTAGGAAAAAGACAAGGATGTAAGTACTCGGAGTGGATATTTTTTCCGTACTCCTCCAGGACAAGGTACAAAAGACCCCAGAGAAACTTCTTTATCAGCAGCCAGAAGAGCTTTTCGTTCACAAATGTATCCCCGTGAAACAAATAGGCTGCTAGCATTCAGAAGAGATAGTCCAACAAGGGAACGTGAATAATCAAGGTAACAAGTATCTGATAAGAGAATAACAAATAGTAAGATGTAAAATAGAATAAATAGTGTAATATAAAGGATTAAAGAAGTATCATTTACTTATAACGCTAGTGACCAGTTTAGTGGAACAGTTATAGATCCTGTCCTAACTTGAACTTGTCAGACTTAGACTTAGACTCTGTCTGGGTTGGACATACTCCTCCTTCTTTGATAAGCCATCTTCTTCCAAGGATGTTTAACTCGTCATCTCTTCTGATAGCCATGGCAATGTGCTTGGATACAATCTTTCTTTTGTTTTCTTCATCGCAGATTGTCTTTGCGGCCTCGATTATTTCTCCAACTAGGTACTGGAGAAGAGCACTCATAGCAATAATTGATTTGGTGGATACTCTCATCTTTGTCTTGTCCTTGAGTATTCTGTGTATCTGAGCTGGCTTGAAGATAACTTTGCTGCTGCTACTGGCTTTCTTGGCTGATGCTGGGTCTTTCTTTCCTTTTCCTACTACCATTGTTTGTTTGTAAAATCAATTTATTTATAGTTTTATATTTTTTTGGCGGGAAAGTTTCCTGGGTTATTAGTGCTTCTTTGGAAATCCAAATTAGAAAGAGCATTTGTATTTGACAGTGTATCTAATAGGTTATCTAATAGACTATTTGATGGTTGTCTAATGGGTATCTAATAGATTGTCTGTTTAGGAGAATGATAAGTATACTTGTTGTTTATTGTTGTGATTCAGATGCTATTTCTTGTTGTACCTGTGCTACTCTGTTCTTAAGCTCTGTGATAACTTGTCTGACACTGGATAGTTCTGTATTGGTAAGGTGTTTGTGGCCTATCCAAGTATAAACAAACTCTCTTTTGATTCCATTGATAGATCCTTTCATAAGGCCAGAGCCCAGAATGTTCAAAATGAACTTTTCTAGGGTTTCTATAGGGATGTTAAATGAGTGTGATAGGTCTATTAGGGATACTGCTCTGTGATGGTTGCTAAAGAAGTAATTGATTAGTTTGATAGTCAGTCCTTTCTCTTCTACGACAGAGGCTAGGGATGGGTCTATAGAATTGATTAGAGACATAGATTCTTCTGTGGTGCCTTGTTCTAGAGAACAGGCTAGCTTGTATTCGTTTGTTTCTTTAGAGCCTTTCCAAACAGCAATGAATCTGGTGAATGAGTATATTTTGTCTGAGAGTATTCCAGAGCGGAGGCATAAAGAGAATATTTCTTCGTTGGGAGGAGATATTTCCAGGTATTCTAGTAGGTTTTTAAAGGCTGGGAAGTAATTCTTTGTTGTGTAATAAAGTAGACCCATTCCTAAGTGGAGTCTTCTGGTGGCATCTTTACTTTCCATTTGAATATCCTTGCATTCGTAAAGAATGACTCTGGCCATAGCTATATCATTCAGAAGAAGCTTCTTGTGTGCTATGTCTAATAGTAGCTTTATTATAGAGTTATTGTTCTCTTTTGCTATTTTAATTCCTCTGTTTATTACTGGAAGAGAAGTATCTCCATCTATTTCTATTGTGCTTAGAAGAAGTTTCAGACTTTTTTCTAATAGCTCTAAGGCATCTTGATTATCTAGTCTCTCTGCAATAGAAGAAGATATCTCTGCTAGTGAGTCTGGATATAAATTGTAATAGTTAGGTATTATTATATCTGTATACACCGAATGTAATTCACTATCACTCATATCATTCATTCTCTTCTGTATTTCCATAGACAACTGATGGTACTTTCCTTCTCCTGCCAGCTCTAGCAAGCTATTCATTGAAGCAAACAAAAATAGAAAATTATAAATAGAAGAATAATCATAGGATATTAGATAGATAGATAAAGAGTAGATAGGCGTATTAGATAGATAGAAGTATTAGATAGAGTATTACATAAGAATAGATAGATAGAGTAGATGCATTATAGAGTGTTTTTATTAGTTGTCTCTGGTGCTAGAATAGGCTGGTTAGATTAGTTTTGGTCTTTCTCGGCTCTGGTTTCTGGTCTGCCCCAGGTCTTCATTGTCTCTTGGTATCTGTCTGAGAACTGTTCATTGACCTCTGTGATTAGTGGCTCTAGTCCTGGTACTACCTCTTCTAGGGCTAGGCAGGCTGCTGACTTTCTTCTGACAATAGCTCCAAGTCTTTCTTTGGCATCGTATATTGCATAACTTACTCCCATCTTTTTGCACAGGGCTGGGAGGAATAGGACTACTACTAGTGGGTCTACGTTGTTGGCTATTAGCACAAGCTTGGCTCTTTTTCTTTCTATGGACTTGACTACTTCTCCAATTCCAAAGAGAACTTTTGGTCCTTGTTTCTTTTCTTCACCTTTTTCTAGTCTGGCGGCTTTGTCTTCTGGAGACTCTGGTCTGTATCTCATAAATATCTCTTCAATTTTGTCTTTTAGCTCTGTGTTCATTTGCTGTTTGAACTGCTCTATTGCTGGTGGAGTAATTAGTGCTGCTTCTAGTGCGGCTTTCTTCTTTCTGATTACCTTTTCTAGCTTAGCATTCTCTCTCTTGGTGTCTTCTCTGCTATGCTTTAGGCCTGCTCCTCTCTTGTTTTTTGGTGCTTTTTTCTTGTATTCTCTTGTCTGAATTGTTTGCATTGTACAAGGGCAATATTTTAAAAAAAATAAGTACTCAAATTATTTGCTTAAAAATACCATCAGCCAAAGCCAGTCCAATACCCATTCCTGGTCTAGAATAAACAATGAACAGGAGACTTATCTAGAAGATTTATCTAGAATAGTTAGTTAGTTGGTTAGTTAGATAGAATAGATAGAGATAGTTAGATAGATGGTTAGATAGATAATTAATAAGTATAGTAGAGCATATTACAGATCATATCCAAAGCTATTGCTGTACATAGAGTGTATATTCTTTGTTGTCGTATTGTTCTGGTTTAGAATGTCTTCTAGAGTGTAATAGTATATTTGATACTTTTCTAGTGCCTGTTCTTTGGTAAGCTTGTCTATTTGGGAGAGTGTCTCTTCTTTGTCTTTCTTTTCTTCTGGTCTCTGCATGGGAATATTAAATGTTTTGGAAGAGGATTTGGATAAATAAAAGGCCTAATCGAATGCAATAGCTTTATTTAAACAGATTGCCTCCCCTTAGTCTTAAGACTAAATGGATAGTGCTTTCTTTCTGGATGTTGTAATCAGAAAGGGTTCTGCCATCTTCTAGCTGCTTGCCTGCGAAGATAAGTCTTTGCTGGTCAGGTGGTATTCCTTCTTTATCTTGTATTTTGGCCTTTACGTTCTCTATGGAATCAGATGGGTCTACTTCCAGGGTAATTGTCTTTCCAGTCAGTGTCTTTACGAAGATTTGCATAACAAACAAACAATTTCAGTCAAATATATATGGGTTTATGATTTGTTAAAGAATGTACCAGTGAGAAGGTATCCAGAATGGCCAAGTTTACTCATAGTAGGATGAGTGGCATTTGTAGTGTACTGATACTCTCTGTAGAATGATTCTCTTAAATCAAGCATGCCAATGGTACTATCTGTCATTAATTGATTAAATATTCCTAGAAGGGGCTCTTTGGATGGATGGTATAGAAGGAAGTCCATAAATGTTTGTGGTGGAGTGAGTGTCTTAATCCAGTTTGTGGCTGTGATAAGAGTGGCCTGGTCTATTGGGGCTAGTACCAGAAGAGAAGAGGATACTTTATCTTTGAAGACAGTCTCAATTCTATCCTGAGTCTGTTTTGGAGCCTCTGTGTCATATGGCAGAAGGAGTGAATGTGGGTTGTTTTTGTAGCCCAGGGCATTGAGGGCATGGATGTTATTGGTATATCCATTGATTCGATATAGTTTGTCTGTGTTTCCCAGGGCTATTCCTAGGGCTGCTGTGATCATAGATCCATAGTCATCTAGAACGAATACTCTTTTGGCTCCGATGGCATGGAAGAGTATCTGTGACAGTGTTTCGTGTGATAGCTTGAATGTGTTCTTCTGAATATACATTTCTAGCAGTCCGTCCAGTGATGGTTCTGCAATAATAAATGCTTTGCTTTTGTGTAGATACTTTTTCTTCTGGTGCTTGTCCTCGGGTAGACTTATTGTGCATGGCTGTATTTGGTCTGCTTCTAGTGTGTATGTCTTGTGTAGGTCTAGTCCTAATAGACTTTCTGGGTGTATCTTTCCTATTCTTGGTAGCGTAATCATTCTATTTATGTCTCTCTTCATTGAAATGCATTTAATGTGTCCATTGAGTGTTCTTATCATTATCCAAGAGTCATTGTTAACTACCATAACAGCTGTTTACCAGGGAATAAAATAGAAAAGATAATTTGTTTGTTCTTCTGGCATTGGTTCTAGTACTTGTCTTTTGGTACTTGTTCTCTTATGAATAGGATTTAGTATTGTTCATTTGGTTAGTGCATAGAAGAGTATTGATAATAGTACTTGTATTGGTATAGTAAGATAATATATTAAAGTACTATGGTTATCTGGTGATGATGACGTAATAGTAGTGATGATGACGTAATAATTGTAGTTGTTTATGATAGTGGTGTAATTGTAACGATGATAATATGATAGAATAGAGCTGTTTATTTAAGGGCTTAGTCATTATGTAAATGGTACTTAAGCAAAATGATGTTTATTATATTCTCTTACATCATTCTCTTAACTAGATTCTCTAGGTATCTTCCGTGGTCTCCTGTAGATCCTCCTTCGGCAAAGTCTCTGATCTTTCTGCCTCCAAAGCCTCCGTTTGGTGCACTTAGCCTGAATGGCCAAAGCCATTTGTTTATTTCACCGGCATTTGGTGCTCCTACAAAGAGTGCTTCTACTATCTGTTCTACAGCTGCTATCTCTCCTCCAAATCTGGCATATAGAGTGTCTTGAGTGATGTTCTGTCTGCATCCGTTAATCTTGCAGAATCCTCTGGTGTATATCAGCTCTCTCATTGTCTCTAAAGAGAGTGTTCCGTAGGCTACATAAGTACGGACTTTTCTTAACATTTGCATAGTTGAGTAGTTGTTTATGACAAATGTACCGGTGTTTATATTGTGTAGTCTGAAGTTTTTCAGCAGTCTGACGATGGCTGGAGATGCCTTGTTGGCACTTCTTATTCTTACTACAAATAATACTTTGGTTTCTTCTGGTACATAGATTTGGTTGTTCTTTTCTGCTTCTATCTTCTTCTCTTCTTCTTCTTTGATTATGTTTTTCATTCTTTTGATAGATCCTATAGTTATCTCTTTTATTTGTTCTTTGCTAAGTACTTGTGTTTCTTCCATTGCAGGGGAATATAAAAAATTATTTTTTTATTCTTTTTACAAAATACAAAAATAACTGCTCTTCCTAATCAGTCTAATCTGTTTATTGTTTGTGCTGGTTAATCTATCTAATTGAGTATCTCTTATTTGTATTTCAATGACATCATAGATATTATTAATCTAACTGTAATATAATACAATGTTAGTTAGGGAATATCTATTTGGCTATAGAGTCCCTTAATAGAGCCTTTTTGATGTACTATAGACTAGCATTGGAGACTAGTATTAGAGATAAGTACTATAGACTAATATTGGAGATAAGTCAATAGAAGGAAATATAGGAAGTAAAAGAAGTGTAAAGGTAATTGATAAGGTAATAATGGTTAATAGAGTGATTATTATTGATTAATTGACTAGACAAAAAAATAGAGTGTGGTAGATTGGAGTATAGCTATAATTCTTCCATTGTATCTGCAATGCTGAAGTTCTTGTTGAATGTCTTCTGGTCAATGTTGTATTTCTCGCAGAGATAAGATCGGATGGTGAAGATGGTTTCTGTCCAGGTATTTGCCTCTGCTTGGACTATTTCTATTTCTTTTTGGAGTGCTGTTATTTGCTGTGGGCTATTCTCTGCTAGAATTTGAAGTTGTCCTGGGAGAGTGTCTAGCTGTTTGATGTTTTCTGTGTACTGGGCTAGTTTTTGTTCTCTTTCTGGAGTAGGCTCTCTGGTGCTTTGGAATTCTTTTATTTGATTGGCTAAGAAAGCGTATCTTTCTTCTTGTTTGGCTAGTTCTTCTTGAAGCTGTTTCTTTTTCTTTTCTTTTCGCATGCGTGCATCGGATGGATAGGACCAGTAGAACCTTGTGCTTCCTACTCGTTTTTCAGAGATCTTGTTCTCTGAGACAAGTATTTCTAGTATCTCTGGCATAGACTGTGGGACTACTCCTTTTTCCTTTTGTGCTATCTTTTCTAGCTCTTTTTGCGAATAAAACTGGTCTTTTTCTCTTAGAAGACTGAGTACTCTGGATACCTTTTCATCTAGCTGCAGCGGTTTGGATCTGCTCATTAAAAAATTATTTTCTTTCGTTTTTATGCATAGCAATCTTATTTGATCTTGTTATCTGCTATTTGTCCTTTGTCTTGGTCTGTTAGGCATTCTTGTGGTATAGTGGACTTGAAATAGTGTTAAATGTGTATGTAGTATGGTTATCTGCTCTTAAAAGACTTGAAATGGTCTGTGAATGGTTGGTTTACTATGTCCTTAATAATGATAATGGAATATGCAATATTACCTTAATCAGCCAGTGATTGAATATATTTATTGTTGTATTTTGCGGTGTAGATTTGTTTGAGGAAATGAACAGTATACTAAAAGGACACTGGAATGCATATATAACAATTGCTACAAGCATTCTGTGGGCACTAGGCTTAGGTCTATATGCCAGGAGCTTGTTCTTGGAAAAGAGTCCAATAGAGCTGGTGAATGACAGAAAAGAGGAGGCTATTTACAAAAAGGGAGTTGTTTTGGTGGTGGATGGCCTGAGAGCTGATGCTATTTATAGGTCTAGAAGAGAGAGTCTATACCATAACAACTTTACATTGCTGGATAATATTCCAAGCAGTGATATATATAGGGCAGTAAGCATAGCAGACCTGCCAACAGGTACGTCAATGAGAATTATGTCTATCTTCTCTGGAGTGCCTACTACTTTGCTCAGTGCACAAAGGTCGTTTAGTCAGCAGAAATGTGAAGCAGACAACTTTATTGGACAGCTGCAGAGGAATAACAAGTCGTTTGTATTTTATGGAGATGAAACATGGGTCTATCTGTTCCCTACTATCACATCTAATTTAGGAAAGGCCTACCATCCCTATGGCCTGGTCTCCTTTGATGAAGAAGAGCTTCTGATGGAGCAGGCTCTGGAGAGCATGAAAACTAATGATGTAGTAATTATTCATTTGATCTGTGTAGACTCTTATGGGCATGTGTATACAGTGAACAGTAAGGAGGTACAGAAAGGGATTATTTTAATGGACGGGTTTATAAATAGACTGTATTCCCGCCTGGAAAATGAGTCTTTTGTAGCTGTTCTATCTGATCATGGCGTAAATGATGATGGATCACATGGTGGTACTTCATTTAATGAACGTGCTGCTTCCCTGATGATACTTGCCAAAAATATCAATAGCTCACACGATCATACTGCTACACCTAAGAACTCTTCTGCTGCTAAAGAGCATCATAGCAAGAATAATGGTGATTCAGAGGATATAGAAGAGAGTGCCAAAGATGATAAAGAGACAATTAAGGAAGAAAAGAATGCCAAAGATGGTAAAGGTACTAAGAATGCTAAGAGCAAACAAAAAATAGGCAAAAGAACAGATGAGAATAATGACGTAAATAGCAAAATGCAGAAAATAAAGAATGAAGAAGAGAAATATAGCAGCTTGTATAAGAAACACATTAAAGATACAGCACACTTTGAAATAGAAGAGAAGATTAATATTGTCTCTCAAAACGATATTCTTCCCACGCTTTGTGCTTTTATAGGCATTCCTACTCCTTACAATTCTCCTGGTCAGATTATTTCTGACGTCATTCCTGTTAGTAAGTATTTGGATATTCACATTACAGATACTCTAAGAAAGCAAAGAGCCTTGAATAAGCTGCTTGGTCTTCCAAGAAACCACAACTATGTGAGAGTATCCAGGCTAACTGAGAAAAATGTGCTAGCAGACAGTCAGAAACTATCTGAAGACATACATGCTTACTTTCATGAGACCTCTTTCTTGGGAATGGTATCCGCTGTGATTCTGCTCTGTTTTACTGTCCTTGTCCATATGGTAAGCAACAGAATTAGATGGTACTCTCCTTCGATTGTACTTTCTGTTGTAGCTATATTTATGGTGGCCCATTCAGTGTACTCTATCATTCACGAGGATATTATATCTATCGGTATGATTATTGCTCTTATTGCCTGTGTTCTGGTGGGTATTAAGAGTGATATCAAGATGGGATACGTGAAAAGTATCTTGGAATTTTTAGGACTCAGTTTGCTGGTGGGAAGATTCCCTTTGCACGAAATGGATCGGTTCAAATGGATTGCTAAGGTGCCTAAAATACCTTGTAAGATTAGCTATGAGCTGCTAGAGTTCATTGGGATATCAAATGTAAAGATAGAAATGGTATTGTTCATTGGTAGTGTTCTTTGTGTTCTAGAAGGCATTAGAGAGTATTTGTACGCAATGGCTGTAGATAAGTTGCGGTATACCAGTCAGAGACTCCAGCTACCAACTAATGCGGCTGCTCTGCTGATGTGTCTGGGGAAGGCTTTATCAAATGGCATACTTTCTAGAAGCAGGTCTGTTGTTTTACTTTTGGCCCCAAGACTATTACCGGTATTCCTGTATTCTCCTCTCAGTGCATTGTTTACTATCTTTGTGTTCCAGCCTGTAGTGTCAAAAACTGCTGGGGTGTCTATGCCTTCGGAGTGGATGGGTGCTATTTTGTTTTTTGTCTCCAAGATAATGTTCTTCTCTACCGGACACAATCATAATCTGTCTACCATCAATTGGGAGGCTGCTTTTGTCTTTTCTAAAGAGGCTATACCAGTTGTTTCTGGTCTGTTTGTGGCTGCTGACATTTTATATCCTGCTATTTACATTACTTGGGTGCTTGGATTAGAGCATAGGCGTGTTCTTGGCGTGCTTGTTCTGCTGCAAGGAATAACTGCTATGCTTTGTTCTTTGATCAATTTTTGGTTCCTTGGCCAGTCTCTTATGTGGTTTATTTTTGCTGGTCGCACTGTGTTTGAGTACCTGTTCCTTATGTACTTTGTTTGTGCATTTGTCTTTGTGGAAATGCTCTCCAGAGTAACTCGCTGGATGTTTGGTACTCCCTCGTATGACACTAGCCATGTGCCAGTATCTGAAATGAAAAGTATTTCTGATCTTTTGATAGGGTCTAAGAAAAAGGCTTAGTCTTCTTTGTCTTCTCTATCTTATATATTCTAATTAAATGTTATCTATCTATTAATATGTCCTATCCTTTTAAATTATCGTTTATGCTCTCTATTGCATATTTTCTTACTGATCTTTGTTACTTTGTTAATTGGGTATTTATGACGTAATAAAAAAATATTTAAGAATGAACTTGTGTTTATTTGGTTTTCTGAACGGGATAAATTTTAGTTCTTGTTTGAGTTTTATGTTTTTGGGGTTTAAGATCATATTGGTCCTAGTGGCGGTAGGAGCAGAAAATAGCCAATAAACAAATAGAATATGCAACAAACCAGCTAGAATAGACAGAAGCAATAGATAAATAGAAATAACAAAGAAGCTGTAGGGAATGAGAGTAGATATTATTGGTCAAATAAGTATAATATACGATACTAAAAAACAGTTGCAATGAAAGAAGAACAAGAAGATCAATCTCATAAAGAGCAAAATGCACAGGCTTTTGAAGATATAACAGATAGTGTACTCAATCTATTTCAAAAGCTAGAAACAGGCCCGGAAGCCGAAGAGTTTGAAGTAGATGCCTATAAGAGTGTTAATAGTATTTATTGTTTCAATGAGATTTTAAGAAGCGACCGAGAGTTTAATGAGGCTACAATAGCTCCTATAGCTGCTAGAATGGCTCTGCAGTGCGCATCGACAGAAATGTTATCTAAAATACGTAAGAATATACAAGAAAATGACATAACAATAGAAAAAAATAAAAAAGCAATCGAGTGGGCACTAAACAATCCACTTGGACTCTGGAGTGGTTATCCGCTTAATCCAGTCAGTCTTTACACAACCATCACAAAGCTATCTAATATTCCTATAGAATTTAAAGAAGGGTTTAACAATCCAAGCAACATAAGCCTAAAAGCGAATTTAAATATACCAGATAAATTGGCTAGGTTTGTACCAGAAATAGTTTCTAACAAGAATGCATTTTTGCTGGGAGAGAAGATAAAGATAGATCACTGGAGCAAGATATATACAGTAATAGACCAACAAAAAGATAAAGCAAAGAAAGCAAAGCTGCTGTGGTTTTTAGAGCACATAAGCTATCTGGAGCAGCAGGAGCAGTTTAAATCGCAAATAAGACAGAAGATAAGCGATATTTATAATAGAAATCAAATAGACATTACGGAATATAAGGAGCATTTATATGAGCATAATATAGATGATATACAGTACCATATGAAAGATTTGTCCATACAAGAGTATGTGGAGAAGCTAGGGTCTGAAGAGCCATACAACAGTGTAGATCTAGTCACACCGCCACCAAACTATCAATCAAAAATACCAATAGGAAATGTATCTTATCTGAACAGACTTCTCGCAGTAGACATATATCTTAATCTGCTGTGGAGTGATAATGTGCTTAAGTCACAGAAGTTCTTTATATCTACAGCAAACAAATATAGAATGCTACTCAGTGAGGACAATGCCATAGTAGATATAACAACGGACAGTATATGCAAGTCAATAGACAAATATATAGAGGTACTGAAGCATTTTAAAGGCAATAGGCATTATATGAACCCAGATAAAGATGAAATGTTTAAAACTACCCTGTATGTCACAAATGCATCTTTTACAAGAGCTTCTCGCATAGCATCCAAATATTTAGATGGTTTAATGAACAAAATGCTAGAGAATAATGAGGATATGGATCTCACACTACCACACGAGAAAAATCCAAAAATGGTTGGCAGAAAGATGGCTAGGATCAGTATGGCAAATAACGCAATTGCAATTTTACAAAAGAATCCAGGTATGCGCCTAGATGGTCCGCAGGACAAAATACAGACAGCGCAGCTCACAGAGAAAAACACGCAGCCAAATCACGATATAATACACAAGCTCATGCAGAATGATATATTTTATGACAGACTGCCAGCTGAAGAGATTGCCAGGTTTGATATTGAAAATAACAGACAGCCAAGAATAGCAGAGAAACAAACATTCTTAACAATGAAAAGCCCTTCTAACATGATGCTAATGGGGCTGATAGTGAGTGTATCTATTATTTTTATTGTTCTTTTTATATTTAAGGGCCAGCTGCTACCAAATACTATTGTTGCAGTATAGAAAGCTAGCGTAAAAAATTTATGAACTCTATCCGACGATCTAATGATAGATAGATAAGATGCAATTTTTATTAAAAGTATGTCAGTCATTGGTGATTTATTAAAAAATAAAATATTAAATACTTACAAAGTATAAATAAGCTGTATATTCTCAGGGCATGATAATAGAAAACAATATGGTTTCTATGTTAGGCGATCGAATGTCTGGATCTGATAGTACACTGGTTATTGGAGTATATCCCAATGGTGCAAAGTAATTTGCTCTGCAGTCTATGGTAATATGAAGTTGTTTGATATATGGGAAGTTAGCCTGGCCAAGCAAGTTGCAGCAGTATTTAATATAGGGAACAAGTACGGCGCTAATTTCAGATGCATTTAAAGGTGCCTGTATAGTTATCCGCAGATTAAGCTGATTAATAAGCTGCACTTCATTAAGGGCTATAATAGCAGTATTGGCATTAGTAGTGCCCATATACTCTATAGCTATTTGATTAGTAGTAGCTATAGAGTTATTAGGCACTGGTATAAGCATCTGTGCCAAAATGTCAGAGAAGGAAATTCTATCAAGGATATTAAGCAGTTCAATATTCAGAGTATCTATAGTATAGTGTTTGATTAGAGCACTGATATCTTCCAAGGCATTAGACAAAGATGCGCTATAGTTCTGGTTTGAATTGTGTGTGCTAAGGGCTTGGTTTTTTGAAGTATTCAGATAAATATTAAGAGTGTGTATCTTGATCCTTGGCGCATTCTCTTGGTAATAGTTTGAATTATATATGCGCTGGGTAAAAATATCAGATAAGACATATCCCAGTCTATTTTCTATATCATTTCTGAATAGTGTTAAGGAATAACCAGTGTACGTCATTTTTGGCATCATATTATTGACTGATTTTAGCGATGGAAACTGGAATACGTTTTTCAGGAACAGTATAGTGCTGCAAGAACTATGCACTAAATAGATTTCTTCCATATCTGGAGCCGGTATGTGGGTATTGGGATAATAAGAGTCTGCTTGCACTAATGTTGCCAGTGTTTCGTCAATAACAAGTGCTTTAGCTTGAAAATGTTTAAATACAGTAAATAACTGTGCATACTCTATCAATGCATTTTTAGGATTGGAGCTTCTATGACACTCTAAACTCAGTTTCTGAAAGTGTATAATTGGCGCAGAGTTATCTAAAATGGCAAGATTTATACGTGATCCAGGCAGGCAGTATGGATCCAACGATAAACAAAACGAAAATGGTTTTATGTTAGTGACCCAGGGATATATATAGCGGTCTCCATTAGCTAATACCCACATCTGGTCCAGAACTGCTACTGCTAGATTTTTAGGTATTTTCTCAGCTATCCGAATGGCTTCCTTTTCTAAAGCCTCTAGTTTGTTCAGGAACAGGGATAACATTAGATAAAGATCATTGTTTTTGAACAGAGTTTGTATGAGAGAGGTATGTAGAAGATAGACTGCTGTGTGTATGATATCTAGCTGGCCATTGATGGAAGATGTATCTAGTGTACCATCCAGCGAATTACCATGCATAAATGCAGCATTAAGTTGATCTTTATAATTATTGCAGAACATTATAATGTAATTGGTTTTGACCTGTATAAGCATTTCAATTATACGTTGAAATTCAATCTGAGTTAGCCCGATTGAAAGAGTATATCTGCCATTAGTATTAGTAGCAGTACCTGCATTAATAAAAGAATCTGCACTGGAAATAGAGTCTGATGGCGTTGTTCCTGATTCTAGGGCCTGAGATAGAGCGCTAGATAGAGGTTTAAAAGCGGATGCTTCAGACTGTTTAAATGTATTAGTACTAGAAATAGTAGGTCTACTGTTGTGCACTAGGGCAGGCTGTGCTGATAAAAAAGAAAGCTTTTTTGTTAGAACTATAAACATTTCTATTACGCAAAGGCCTTTGATTCGTCTTTGTTTATCATCAAACAACTGTTTGTTCTGTAATGTATGATAAGCCTCTTCATTTTTTCTGTTATTTTCTACTATCTTAATGATTTCCTCTGACAGAACGCCTGCACATATGACATTTGTAGCCAGCCAGCATAAAGCAGTCAAAAAAAGGATATATTTAATTTCGTTATAGCGTTTACTCATTTAACATAATAAAAATATTAAAAAATATATACTTTCCTAATAAGGAAGCAAATCATGTATTTAGAGAATTTTGTTATTTATTTTTGTGTTTCCGTTGTTATTTTCTAACGTAATATCTTAGATTGATAGAAAGGTATGGAGAGTATAGCTTTTTAATAAGCGCATAAGCGCGAGAAGGCAGACTTTTATGAGGAATGTCTGTGTAATATATGTCATTGCTTATGGTTAGATCTGCTCCTTTGTGCACAAGGATATTGATGATCAGGTTGGTCTTGGATTTAAACTGGTTTTTGTTTAGAGAAGTAAGTATGTTAGAAATGATTTTGTATACACATGCTAGATAGTTACTGCTGCAGACTGGCGCATCAATAGTTCTGAGTTGGATTGTGAGATAGATCAGGCATATATCCCTAATCTTACTGCTATTAATGCAATCAGTAGTAAATATAGAGTAGTCATTGTTGCTGTGATATATATTTTGGTCTATTTCTGGGCTCTGTCTCTCATTTGTGTAAGTATGCTTCTGCTGCCTATATTTGCTGCTTATATCTGTAGAGGATGTATACTGTGTGCTATTTAGCTGGCTAGGTTCTGTGGCACTGTAGGTAAGGATAATTTTATTGTTTTCTGTGGATAGATGGTTTAGAAAAGAAAAGCTGATCCCTGATACTGCATTAGCGGTTATTTTAATCATTATATTCTGTGTAATAATTGTAACAGGCGCTGTTTCCTCGGTGGTTCTGGTCATGGCATGGATAGACGAGAATGGCGGCATAATAATCAGGATGAGTGTTTTATACTGTATGCCAACAGAGTTATTTAAAAGATCTTTTAGTACCATGAAAGGAGAGAGGTGCAGATCAGTCTGCAAGTTGACTATCTGGTTCTCAGTGAATACAACAGCCTGCTGCAAGTATGTATACATGCTTTGCGGTATTTTCGTAAGCTCAATGCATTCCTGATGTAGAACAATTAAATTGGACTGTTTTATGGGGCGCTTACTTAAGTATCTGGTATACAAAGACATTTCTTTTGTGTTCTGCTTTTCACTGAATATGTTTGTGCCAGAGTATATACTGTACTCGCTATGCTCTTTTTTTAGCTGTTCATTTGCTTCCTGTTCCTCTGGAGTAGGATGCTCAGTTAAATTGATCCTGGTTATGCGCAGTGTGCAGTTGTGTATAAGAGTGGGTAAAACAGCTCTTAGCAAAGAATCAAATAAAAGCCAGTTGATGGCTATCTCTGTGTGTTTATGTGCTAGCGGCCCAAAACAGATGGTTTTGGCATTAAGTGTGTTGTAGTCGTCTGTTTTGATACCATTTATATTTGGGGATGGTAGGTATTTTAGCTGCTTGAGAACTGTTATAAACTGGCATATTTCTTTTGGAGGCACGCGTGCGCATGCTATATATAGCGTATCCTTTTTTTGGTTGTATCTAATCCAAGTAAACCGGCTGTATACACTCATTACATGCTTGTTTAGAGCAGATAGATTACATAGGCTCAGATAATGAAGCAAGTCATCTCTAAGTATTTGGTGCTCTATGCATGGATGCTTCTGAGAGGTAATAGTGCATACTACAGCAGAGTTTTGTTTAGCTGTACTAGGCCGTATATTGAGTTTATCAAGATGCTGGATATCGGCTAGGTTAGATATTTTTACGTCATTTAGCACTCCAATTTCTATGTAAGTAGGCATGAGCAGCTGTAGAGTTATTAAGCATGCATTGATGGCCTGCTTATTGTAGTATACTTTATAGTACCATTTGACTCTGCTGACTATTTTATCTATTTGGCTTGGGATGGTTTCTTTATACCTTTGGCATTTAGCAGCTATTTTTTGCAGGTGATCTTCTATACTGCTTAGAACAGCTGTAAGTGTGTCTTTATAGAGTATAGGGAGCTCTTTTTCTATGCAGCTGATTAAATAGTTGGTAATAGATACGTAATAGATATGATATACATTTGTCTTGGTCACCTCAAGTAATATGGAATGTGTAAGGCTTTCTTCTACTAGCACTTTAATTTGGCATAAAATATGTACTTTGATGTATTCAAGCACTGACGTGTCTCTATATACAAGTCTTTCTATACTATGGTTCTTTCTTTTAATCAGGTTATAAACAGTGCTACAAATAGTGCTATTTGTAGAAGCATTGCTAGCTATGCTGCATACAAGGCAGTTTATGTTTGTATACACGCCTGCACCTATTGGTCCCTTATTGGTTTCATCAAGTATGGCCAGCCTATTTAGACTGCTCTGCAAAGAAAATTCAAAAGGGATTTTTTTCTGAAAAAAGCTGCTATTTGTATTTGCATGTGCGTCAAGATCAGTGCTATTTCTGATTTTTAAAAGAGTATTTATAGAAGCAGCTATCTTCTTGGCGCTGTTTGAATTGATATAATCATTTATAGGATGATAATTAGAAACATTCTTTCTGTCATTGTCATCAGTATTATGAGGCATAGATAATGCATCTGTTCTATTTATTCCATCCTCTTCATTAGACAGCACTTCTGTAACATCAAGATTTACTTCATCATACAGATTGTATATATATGATTCTATAAGACTCCCTTTCAGCTCAGATGGTATCATAAATAGGTCTGGATCGTCTTTATCTATCTCCTGATTGTCATTCTTATTACATAAGGTGCAAGACACAGTAGAACTGAATAGAATATCACTTGAATTAGATAAAGGAGCAGTTGTGTTATTTAGGCACTGAATAGGCTGTTCCTTCTTCTTTGAGTATGATTTTAATGGTATTGCTACTATGCAGAGTATCAGTAGCAGACAGAAATATATACTTGCTTTTTTACTAATCATGTAATAGCTGCTACTTAGTACATTTATACAATTACAACTGACTATCTTTTTGATGTACTCTTGCGTTATAATACTGGCTTGAAATAGTACAAACAATTATTTATCATCTGTACTGATGTGTATATAACATTTGAGCACCATACATGCTATATAAACACCATGCAGGCATATAATTGTTATAGAGGCGAATATAATATGCTGAGGAGACAAAGAGTAGAAAGTATAAGGGATTAGGATATAATTTAGTGGAATATTACCTATTACACTTCTATATTGCTCTTGTTTAACTAATATATGATGACGTATTTACATTTGCATTAATAAAAAATACAATATTTTTAATAACCTATTGCTATAATGGGCATGATGTTAATCGGAGGAATATATATCATTTTATGCAATGATTGTGATGTATGATAGCACTCTAGAGTGATGATCAGCTCTTTATTAAGGCTATGGTTGTGAAAAATATTTTAGAAATGAGCATATTACGCGCATTAAACGATAAAAAAGTTCTTGGTTTGGTTATCGGAGGTTTTATTATGATAGCCATATCTACCTATGTGACAGTGCAGGTCATTCAGAACAGAATCGATACGGCCAAGGTTAAAGAGACAAAAGAGAAGGAAGAAGAAGCCATGCAGTCTAAAATAAAAGGCTTAGAGGCATCAGTTAGTAACATAGCAAATACGCTGGATAACGTTATAAGCACACGCTCAATTAGGACTATAATTCCCACACCAATGCCATCGTTTAGCGGAGTCAAGCACCAGGCAGAGCAAATGCAAATTGCTCCATTCTTGCCGATATATAAGGATCAGGCAGACCATCAGTATTCTTCTCAGAACAAGACTGTGGCAGAATCTAGCACACACAGAGACAATGCTTATCTAGATGCAGAAAATAGCACAGGAAACAACAAAACAAATGGACAACCCTGCTTCATAGATGGCATTTTTAGTTGTTGTTTAGGCAATATAATAGATACTGCACCAATACCAATACTCCTCGTCTATAATGGACTTATTAATAGAATAATTCCAGATGCAGCCTTTAAAAATGATGGTACAGGGCATTTAACAAATAATTATTACTTAGCTTCTATTGAAGAAAACGACCAAATAATTAATATAAGCAGTACCCGCAATGGGCATATGGCCTTAGCACAGCCAGCAGTATCAGAGACACTAAATAGCTGTACAAGCAATTATAGCCAAATACCCAAGAAAGCAAGCAGCTCTGTATACAGTTACGCCCCAGTATGCAGATCAGATAAGAAGCCAGCCAAACTTAGGTCTACCAGCTCTAGACTCATTCTGGTTCCAAGAGGAGTGGAGCTTAAAAAGTGCACGCCTCAACCATGCAATGAAAGCGCCCCTGAAAATCCTATTTCAATATATGTTGCCACTCCAACTAAGGAACAGTCCATAAGACTGGTTTCTACTACTTCTTTCAATAGTTCTATAGCACCAGATGACAAAAGCTCTGAGAAATCTGTAATAGCAGCAGCTTCTAATAAGAAAGACTCAAAAGATATAGACACTAGTGCTATAGATCCAGCTGCACCCAAAGCACCTAATGATCTAATAGAATTGGATGATTTACATAATAAGAACAAATACAAAGGCTTGCCTGTAGCTATAGTGAGACCTACTGTTAGGCCAACACCTATTTTACCCACAACTACAGAGGATTCTAGTATGCCTGTTGCCACTGTACCTAGCGCACCACCAGTGGAGCAGAATGATGCAGTTTATGTAGAGCCTGCAATTGATTCTCAATCTGAGGTCTTTAGTTCAGAATCCAATGTCTCTAATAGGAATCACACATTTGAACATTTAAGCGAAGAGGAAAAAGACAACAATCATTATGAGAATCTTTTTAATGGCGATTAACAAGCGATAAAATAGCCGTTATATAGGCCTAATGCCTGTAACAATCTATATGCTATCTAAGATATAGCAGGCAACATATTAGGAGTAATAAATGGTATTTTCGCTATATTTCTAGATCTAGATGACTGTTATGGCATGGTATATTGATATATATTGGCATTACCAGATGCTATATCTCAGCCTATTTCTCTAACAGCTTTTTGATCATAAATGTGTTTAGAGATTTATGAAGCTTTGTAAGTCTAAGAAAGATGCTGAAGGATAAATAGATGGTGTATTGTCTATAGACTGTTTATGAACTGTTCTGCAAGAGACCAGTTTTGGCTATTGGGTCTATACAGTATCTGTGGCATTTTTTCTATCAGGCTATAAACATATGTATGATATATGTTTGTGTATGCTTCGGTTATATTGCGTGTTTTGTACATGCTTGGAATGTCACTGTCAAAGACACTGCTGAATACATTATAATACTGCCGACACTCTATCAAGCGGTTGTTATACTCGTATTCAGACAGATAGTAGTCTGAGGATAATTTAAATATACGCAGATCAGCAATTAGAGCCTCAAGTATCTCAGAAACAGAGTAATTAGAATCTGTGCTATTTATAAAGGCGTTTAAAGAGCATGTTAGCGTAGAAGGATCAACACTTGAAACCAGCCTGACAGTGGCCTTACTTTGAGATCCAAAGGCCACAATGTCTTGTGCCTGTGCAAAGCACCAATAATTGTGCAATAGATTGTTCAGAAGCTCTTTTTGTTTCTGCATGCATTTAGAACAGAGCTCTTCACAAGTTGACACATCCGGTAAAAATGCTAAAGCTAGTTTGCTAGCTTTACTTTTTGTAACTGCTTTAGCAGTAAAGTCATGCAATGAGTTACACAGTTTTTCTGCTTTAGTGAGCAGAGCTTGATACTTTGCATCGCCAAACCAATTTCGAAGTATATGTCTTAGATGAAATAAGCACTGTGCTTGGTTGGTGCATCTTTTAAAGCAAGTTAGTCTTGTATCTATACTGCTGTTTTCATGGCATCTAGTGGCACAGTCTATCCAGGTTGTATCAATACTCTGCTCAGTGTACTGAAAAGAAGTGTCTTCCATAGAAGAACGCACAATTGGCGGATACTTGTAAGTGTTATTAAGCTCCCATAGATGGAAGGCACTTTCTTTTTTAGATGCTATTTCTGGGCTGGAGCTGTTGTTAAAGTAAAGCACTAAAGAAATCCCCACCATCACAACTCCTAAAACCATTATGGCGAAGATTGCTATATCTATTCTTGAGTCTTGTTTCAGTATTATCTGTTGAAACCTGTTTAGTTTAGCTCTTTGTCTTTCTGGTATACTGCTGTTTGCTGCACCATTGGAAGAAGTAAGAACAGTAGAGCCATTAGCATGAGGTGCTACAAAAAAAGCTGTTTCTTCAAGTGCTTTTTCTTGTACGTTTGCAGGTGTATTATTGGGAATAGAATATAAATCGTCTGTTTTGTTCACATCAGATGCCAGTTCTATCTCACATACGCTATTTTCAACACACATGACAAAATAAATGATATATGTCAATACTAGTAGTATACGTATATTCATTATCGTAGATAATATTTTTTATATATGCATTTATTTAATAGCTACAGTTTGTAATCAACTGGTTTCTCTATGCTATAATATAGCTATTACTGTGTACAGGGTATTTTGTAGGCAGAAGTGCTAGTGCTTATTGTTTATTGGATTGTTATTTGCGCAGTATTATGTGTTAAGATCATATCCGGGATTTCTTTAGATGAACAAAGCCAATCACATACATAATACTAGTATAATGCATATGTGTGCTATTATATCAATTTATAGACTTACTAATCATTATGTTTGAATATCTATCTGATTGGAAATTGTAGATCAAACTATCAGTAGACTGTAATATAAATAGCAGAAATTATTTTAGATTTACTAGAATAAATGATTACAAAAGAAATGGTAAATACCGAGTATATTGCAAGGGTAATGCTTGGCAGTTTAATATTGAATGAAAAAGAGATTAATGCCAGCAGTATGCAAATATATACCCCTTTAATGAACATTTTGACTGCGGGGCTCTTTTTTATACCAATTGAAGAGATGGTAGACTTTTCTCAGCTAGACGAGACAGATCCAAAGACGCAGTTTATAAAGAAAGAAATGATAAAGCATCAAATGTTTCTATTAAAGGTGTTTAGTTCAGAAGAGTGTTTAAGCACTCTTAAATCAATGAACCGAACCATTCATAAAGATGGCGATAATAGCGGACTAGGCCTGGTTCATAGGAAAATTATAACAATAGCCACCATGGTAGAAACATACATTTGCCATTTTTCCAAGCAGTTAGAAGAAATATATGACTGCTACCAGAAGCATCCTTCAATTTATGAGCCATATACGTATATTAGCACACAAGCCATTGGAAGATGCATCAATGTAAAGGCAGCATTTAGGGCCAGATTAAGCAGGATATTAAGGAACAAGATTAATTCCAATATAAATGATAAAACGTATATAAGTTTGTTTGATTTAGAACCAGTGAATCTAGAGAACTTCTTTCGCCCAAGCATATCCAGTGCCATATGGGACAAGGCCACAAAAAGGTGCAATTTGTCTCTGAGCGAAATATATAGCAACAATGATCTAAGGGAAAGTTCTAACATATTAGAGTATATGGAGTGTTTGTTAAATGAGATAAACAATAATGTAATGAATGAAGAGCAGGTATTAACAGCCGATCTAATAGACATGAATGAGATTTTTTTCTTAACAAACATAATCAAGAAGTATGACATTTTAAATGAAATAGAGTACAAGAATATATGTGAAGATAAAGGCCTTGTTGATTCAACTATTATTAGCTGTATGTTTGACTATCCCAGTGAGGATAAGCAGCCGCTATCAAGTGACCAACTATACAAATATATTATTGATGACTATCAGAATATAGTGTGCACATTAACAGGGAATGAGCCTAATCTAAATGCAAAAATAAGCAATATGCTGCCTTCTATTTCCAAGAAGTGTGCTGCTGAAAATATTGCATGTTCTGATGAGGAATTAATTCCTATAATAGCCGGTAGATATAAACAGATAGCAAAAATACAGAATAAGAAATATAAAGAGACAGTTCCAATATCTAGTGCCCTTTTAACAAGACCAGAGTACTGTGAAGACACTTTTAGTGTGGAAGAGAATCTATATAAGACAGAAAATCTCTATAATATTGATACTGGCATAGTTACAAAAGGAGAGCATTTACTAAAAGAAAAGCAATTAAAGCCTTTCAGAATACCAGAAGACGCTAATAGGCTAACAGAAGACGACAAATACAGGATCCTTTCAGAAATAGGCCTATCTGAAGAAGAGCTAGCTAATTTAACTAAGAAAACGAGCAAAGACAACAATGATACTTTAGAAGAGGAGCAGCCCGATTTTATGTTTCACCATATATATATGATTGCTATTGCAGCATGTTTTATTATGCTCTTGTATTCTTGTTTGAGAACAGAGCCCAGTGTTGATGAAAATGTAAATCAAAAGAACCCATAATTACCAGCTTATTTACAGCTAACTAGCTCAGCCTTTTTATTAATATTAATGACTTCTAAGTTAGCATATATGAAAAGAAGGCATCATTAATAAATGCATTTTTGTAAATTAGCTATTTAAAAGCTAGAGGCTATTTAGATAACTGAATGTGTATTTGGCACTAGGCGTTAGCTAGTTCTATTGTATATTGGCAAAGTTAATATGTTTGAAATATTGTCTGACTTTTACCTTATCCTAAACCGAAAGCTCTACTATAGACACCGTATAACAATAGGTTTCTATAGCTCATTCTTCATAGCTGTAAATAGGCATAGAAAGGTCTTCAAGCGCCTTAAGATAGCAGATGGTCATTTGCTATAGGAATGAGAATGCTGTTTGGTATGTGCTTTTATATTTTCTAGCGGCTTTTGTTTAGTAAATTTATTTCTGATTTTAGCTTACCTATTATTCTCTAGGCATCAGTAGTGATATATATAGCAGCTATCAGATGCTAAGATAGGAGATGTAGAGAGATAGATTATCTTAGTATATATGTAGTTTGTGATATTTAGATATGTTTACATAAGAGATGTAAGGCGTGTAATTTATAATGCTATAGTGCAAGTGCACATAGGGTATACATTATATTTATATCGTCTATAAGCATTTTAGGTGTGTAGATAGATTCTATTTGCAAGAAACAGATTTGGATTATATATATTTATTAATTGCGTAGTGCTGCATTCATTAGAGCTACAAAATATATATATATAATATATTAAGTAATTAGATGACAATTAGTGCTTAGTGCTATCTGCATGTGCATCAATTGCTGGAGTCTTGGCATCCTTTGATTTGTCGGCATGTTTGTCGTCGTGTTTGCCCTTCTTATGCTCTTTTTCTTTACTAGGAAGATCCTTAGGATTACTTTTTTTAGCAGCAGTTGGATCTGAAGTTGCAGGTAATGTGCTTCCTTGTACAGCACCTGTTCCCAATTTAGCACCATCTGCTACACCGTTTACTGCACCTGATGTTCCTTCTGCACCCGATGCACCTTCAGCTACACCGGATGTTCCTTCAGCTACCTTTGATGCCTCTTCAGAAACTCCTTCTACGGAGCCACCAGATGCATTGGTTTCTTCTGTTATTTCTTCGCTGCTTATTGCTTCAGTCTCTACTGATTCTGATTCTGCTACTGCACTAGAACATTTTGTTTGGGATACTAATGCTACTACTGCTATTGTGAATATAAGTATTAATGATCTCTTCATGCTTTTTTGATTATTCACTACTATTTATACTTTTGATTTTTGAACCTGAAATACTATTGGCAGTTAAATGGCTTTTCCAATTTATCATTTTACTAGGATTCAATCATAAAATCTTTTTGAGCGCCTATTAAAAACACTGTGCACCTGCTCTGTCCCTGTTGGTTCTTTCTTATCTGCCCTGATTTTTCTACGGCTATTCTGTCTGCTTTGCTTAACTTACAGCTGATCTGACAAAATCTGTAACATTGTTTCTAGATCAGCCGCGTACCTTCTTTGAACTAAGCCATCTAATTAGCTGTTTAGAAAAACAGCTAAATATTAAACGTTGCTGTTACCTCTATTTGTTCTTTGTTTAATTCTTTTGTATTATAATTTGTATGCTGTTTCTATTTAATACATATAATAACTACTATTTCTATTGAATCTAATTGTCCTTGAGAGATGGCGTAGCTTTATCCTACTGTTTTATCTTTATTCTATCTTAGACTATGATAGCTATATGATCTATAATTATATAGTATTTATACAAGATTTAAGTTCAATAAATGACACTGCAGTATTTGCAATTTGAATAATAGTTATAACATAGCCAAGTATGTTCTCTATGGCTATTTAAATAGTAAGAGACAAGCTAACATATATTTGGTGTATCTTATGTGTGTGATTGTGTATTTATTCTAAATCAGGCTAAATCAGAGTAGAGAGTGTCCATTAATGGTTAGTGCATGAATGAAGGAATAAGTTGGAATGATTTAAATAGATTTGGCAGAATACCCTTGTGAACCAGAACAATTACAAGTGTGATCAGTAATATGGATAGCAGAAGTAGACCTGGTGCCACAATGTATTTTAGTTTGTGCTCTAGCAAGTTTGTCCTTATTCTAGAAAGTGTGTTTGACTCATCAGATGATTGTGTGTGTGTAGAAGGATTTAAGGCTTTTTCTAGGCTTCTGTAATAAGAGTATTTAGATGGATTTTGAAGCATTTCTTCTGTTCTTTTAGCTCTTTTGTATATTACTTCTGCTGATGCTTTATTCTGCAAGCGATTGCTTATTGCTTCAGAAGTGGTAGCGTATTCTGATTTATTTTGGCTTGGGTCTTTTAAGCGGTTAAAATATTTTAAAACTGTTTTAAATTGTTCGTTAATAATGATATGTATGTTAGAAATATTAGTTTTGTTTTTTCCGGTGTGATTTGTTATTAACTGATCAAAATACCCTATTTTTCTGTTAAATATACTATCAACAACCAAATATTTCTGTGTCTCTATGCGACTAATAGCATCATATACATTAAGAAGTGCTAATAGACTTTGCACATGTGGATCTTTGTTGGCTTTCTCTATGGTAGTAATCTTATTATTATTTTTTATCCTATATAATAATGCCACAATGTAGTCCAGTATAGTATAATAGCTGTTTACTTCCTTATTATTATATATATTTTCTATTGATTTAAAATTGGTGCATGGTGCCAGTGGTTCAATTATATTTTTGTCCTTTAGTATGCTGGTTAGTCTATTCTGAATGACATTCTTGCTGATCGGATTGTTTAAAACTAGCAGTGACATTAGATAGTCAAACTTCTCTATAATATCTTTTCCTTTTGAATCGTATACTTTAGATATTAAGTTTGCTATCTCTGTAAGTGACTGTTTTAGTGCTGCATCTATTTTTAAACTAGTTGAAAAGAATATCTTGGT
Source organism: Nematocida sp. AWRm80 (assembly GCA_024244045.1). Lineage (NCBI taxonomy): Eukaryota > Fungi > Microsporidia > Nematocida > Nematocida sp. AWRm80. The sequence continues at coordinate 302 of JALPMX010000036.1, read as the reverse complement.
CTTAGTTGGCTCCATTTTGTTCTTTACATCTGCTATAACTATTGGCCAGTACTTTTTAAGAAAGCGTTTTATCGCTAAATCTTTCTTACTATTATCATAAATCGTAGCTTCTGTAAATAAGTTTTCTGGGTTATACTTCAATTCTGATAGTGTGTTTAATGAGTTTTCTTTTGTGACATTTAATTTTGCCAGCTCATTTAGAGTGTGTTCGTTTAGTAGCTTGTCTATTGTGTTGGTGTTCATTAGTGATTGATTGATAAAAAATTGTAGAAAAAGAATTTATAACTGCTTATTTGTCTGTT